>CAEMYA010000631.1:172302-218538 GCA_903131615.1 Diplodus sargus
GAGCGTACACGCTACTGTGGAGTTGGCAGCACGTCGAAGCGGTGTGTTTCAGTGCAACTTTTCTGCCGAATGGGTCAGACGAGAGGCAACAGAGTGGTCGGACAGTGGTCGGATAAGCCAGTTGGATGTCTGGGCGGTGTGTAGGGGCCTTTAAGCTTGCACGCTGTAAACAAATAGACAGTAGACGGAGAAACCGAACACAACAAGAAGAAGATGAAAATGGCGAGTGCAAGGAAACCAGAATCGTTTGTGTGGACCGTTAATGAGGTCGAACTGCTGCTGCGACACACTCAACTACAAGGCGAGTAAGTTGCAAGACAGGCTCAATATCTTCTGCGGCACGAACACGAGCATGTAGTCCGCCATTGTTGTTGTTGTTGTTATGAGAAGTTGCGGGGTGGGGCGATGGCGTCATGAGTAATCCTTGTTGAACCTGAAAACGGACATGAGGCAGGATATGGAGTGCAAAGTGATTTATTGTCATGGTTTTGGAAAATATGCGGATTCGCCGTCCACATGAAAACGGGAGGGCTGCGTTTTCGAAATTCTCCACCCTGAGACCCGTTTTCCAAAAATTGCGTTTTCAGGCACTGCGTTTTCAGGAGCCGTGTGGACGGTCGGCCAAAACAATGCAATACTTGTGCGTTTTCGCAAAACGGCGTTGTCGTCTGGACGGGGCCTAAGACTCAAGCCTAAGCAGCTTGTCACCCTCTGCGTCCAGGAGCCTCATTCAAAGATAAATAAATCACTTTGCACTCCATATCCTGCCTCATGTCCGTTTTCAGGTTCAACAACCAACTACAGAGTGTAACAGAATCATTTGACCAAATTATGGACCCGGCTGATTTGGAATCCCTCCACCTGCCTCTAAAGGCTCAAGGGATCCTTGTGGGAAAGCTGAGCATGCTGATGCTTCTGGATGTCATGGACTCGCCTCAGGCTCCTGGCTCCAGTGTCTCCCAGCTTGGTCACTATTTCAACCTGTTAACCTCCCAGCCACCTGCATCTAATTCAACCACACCTCCCGCTGTGACTTGGGGGGGGAACTGGCAGAGCTTGCAGCAGGAGGATTACTCAGAGAGCCTTTTGTTCCCCCTCCCTGCCACAGATAAATCACAAGCCCCATTCACACTGCCCTTTGAGTGCTGGGATCCTGCACCAGTCTTGCAGATGCCCGATCATTGGCACCTGGGAATTTGGAGGCCTGGTCAAAACCTTGGGCCCTTAATTGTGATCCTCGAGCTTTTCTTGAGCAGTGTTTGCGGTGTGTCAGGCACATTGTCCTGCTAGGGGGCCACTGCCATTGGATATTGTTGATGTGATGAGGGGGTGTACTTGGTCCACAACAGTGTTTGGATGGTTGGTGCGTGTCAAGTGGCATTCACATGAATGCCAGCTACCAAGGTTTCCCAGCAGAACTTTGCATGGGGATGAGATGATCAGTGTTATTCTCATCACCTGTCAGTGGTTTTGATGTTGAGGCTGATCAGTGTATATTGTGTAATTTAGAGCGGAAAATGTAACTTTGTCACTTTCCAGAATGTTTGGCGGGTCAGGATCTCAATCACAACACATTAACAGCTAACAACTAACAGCATCCATATGATTATAAACAGTCAGCGGGTACATATTTAGATTAACAGGAGGAAAACAGGGGAAACACGTGGAAAAAACACACAGACATCATCATCATGGCATGTTCCTGCATTGTGGGAGCTCAGTGGTTCTCGAGTCTCATGCTTCTTTTGTGAGTGAGATGAGGAGAGATTTTGACCACCCAGTACAGGGTTCAGGGGCGGCAAGTAGACTGTACTACATCAAGACTCTCAGTCAGCAGCAGAATATTGAATTCCGCATGAAAGCAGCAGAGATGGGTAGGAACGAGCCCTCGCTTGCAAGTTTTTTAAGAAGAATGAGTGTATCCAGCTGTATCTCATCCCTTCACCCTCTTCTCCATTCGTGTTGGCACTCCCCTGGTTACTGCTTCACAACCCCCTCATTGATTGGACTGCAGCTTCCGTTTTCAGTTGGACATCCCTAGTGCCACCTGAGTATTATGATCTAGCCACAGTGTTCTGTCAAGAATGAGCCCTGTCTCTGCCACCTCAACGCCTGTATGATTGTGTTAGTGATCCGCTTGCTGGTGCAACGCGTCCATCCAGCCGCCTATACAACCTGTCATGCCCTGAGACAGAGTCGATGGAGGAGTACATCAACAACTCCTTGGCCTCTGGCTTAATCAGGTCCTCCTCGTTGTAGTGGAATTTCACGCACTTGGACCATTCAGGAGAGATGAAGAAGACTCAGAGTCACAGATGGCTTACGTTGAGATAGTTTATAAAACAAGATCTTGGAGGAGCAACATAACATCACGTCTCTCTGGAAGATTATCATGGCAATTCTCTGTGCAGTCTTCCCCAATGTCGGAATGATATCTTACAGCTTCAGGAGGCAGTGCTTCCATACATGGTTATCTGTTTAACAACATAGTAAAGGGGGTGATGCAGAATCTCTCCCCCCTTAGAGGACTAAGAGGTAAAATAGGTCAGAGACACTTAGTCTGCTAACATAGATAGATCAAAAGGCGTCTTTACAAGGTTTCCGCAAACTGTTAGCTTAGCCTTGGCTTGGTTTGTCTGATATCTGTTCTGTAGACATATCTACAGTAGCTTTGAGTATCTATGTTGCAGACACTATGAGAAGATTGCTCGTAGAGCAATCATCACTATCATTGGTAAGACTTAAACACCTGTACAAGAAACACATGACCTCCTTTTGTTTGACAACATCATGTCCTGGAAGAATCATCTCCCCTCAGGGAGAGAAGTATGGCACCCTGTATCGAATACCGAGGATTGAACAACATCACAGTGAAAAACAAATACCCAAAACCCCGATTGATCCATCCTTCGAGCCTCTTTGTCATGCATGTACATTCACTAAACTTGACCTGCAGAACACCTACCATCTTGTCTCCATCCACAAGGGAGTTGAATGGAAGACGGCATTTAACACCCACCTTTGGTCACTTTGTATATCAGATGATGCCGTTTGGTCTCTGTAACGCTCCAGCTGTGTTCCAAGCCCTCATCAATGATATACTCAGTCATGCTCAACCACTTCCTGTTCATTTACATGGGGCCCATCTGAACATCCTTCTTTTCTATCCCTTTAGGCATAGAACATCCTCCTTTTCTATCCCTTTAGGGTGCTGCCGCCTGCTGTTCGGCGGCACCGGTTTCTACACCTACCACATCCTTTTCGCCTCCCAAGCCGCCGGCCGCCTCCACCAGTTCAACCAAGGCACATACTGGGGAGCCCTGGACTCCGAGCTCTATTGCAGAGTATTCACGGCAAGCCCATCCCTTCCTTGCAACCTCTGCGGGGCTCCAGCACACCCAGCCACAACATGCGTCATTACCGCCCCACTCCCACGTCCCCTCGCCCCGACGACACGCCCCCCCCTTGCTAAGCCGACCACCACACACCGCACCGCCCCCTCTCATCACCCCCAAGCCCGCTCTCACACCACCTGCCAACCCATCATCATCATCAACCTACGGCTCCTTCCCGTGTGGCGTTGACAAAAGAGGGAGGCCAGTTCTCTTCCAGGGCGGCAGGATGGTTTGCAATAATTTTAATGATCTAGGCTACAACCTCTCAAGCTGCTGGGTTCCTCCACACCTGCTCCTTCTGCGTAGGGGCCCAAACCAGATCAACCTGCCCCCACAACCCCACCAAACATGCACCTTGACTAGGCCACCATCTAAAAACACAGATCAACATCTCCTCCCTGAAAATCGCCTTGACTCACCACCCCGACCGCTCCTTCGTCCACTACCTCATCCACGCCTTCACTTTCGGCTTTCACCCAGGCTTCATTACCACCCCTGACTCCTCATTCACCTGCCATAACCTACAATCCACACTCACCAAACCTGATACAGTGGACACACTACTCCAAAAAGAGCTCAAGGACGGCTTCATGATCGGACCATTTTCCAGCCCCCCCTTCCCCATCTATCGAATCAGCCCCATCGGCATCGCCACAAGGAAATATTCCGGCAAGAAGAGGCTAATCATCGACCTCTCTTCACCCCAACGGCACCACCACCCCAAGCATCAACAGCCTCACCCCCAGCCCAGAGTCTCCATGAACTACACCACCATCACCCACGCCATAAACCTCATCCGTCTTGCCGGCCAAGGCGCCTGGCTAGCAAAGGCTGACATCACCAGCGCCTTCAAATTCTTCTGAGTTTCATGGAAAGGGCAGTTTTACTTTTCAGTCCGCCTAACCTTTGGATGCAGGAGCAGCCCCAAAATTTTCGACTCACTCTCCGAAGCCCTTTGCTGGATATTGCTCAACAACCACCACCTGCCACCTTACGTCGTCCACCTCCTGGATGATTTCTTGACAGTCACCCAGCACATCCCTGGAATTTCTCGGCATCACACTCGACACAATCACCCTCCAAGCCTCCCTGCCAACCAACAAGCTGCTACGCACATCCTTGTTAATTTCCAATTTTCTCCTCGCCCACCGCTGCACCAAGCGACAACTTCTTTCCCTGCTCAGACACCTCAATTTCGCCATCCGCATGATCCCCCAGGGCCACCCCTTCATCTCCCACCTGCTATCCCTGTCCGCTGCCATTCCATCCCTCCACGACCACATAACTCTGGATAACCAATGTAAAATGGAGTCGAGGATGTGGAGAGATTTTCTTTCATCCTGGAACAGCATTTCATTCTTCTATGACGACCACATCACCCAGCCAGAAGACATCCAGCTCTACACCGACGCAGCACCATCAGTTGGCTTCGGAGGCTATTACGGCGGCAGATAGTTCGCCTCCGCTTGGCCCCCAGAACTCTTTTCACTCTCCCCTTCCTCCGCCCTCTCCGAACTCTACCCGGTCATAATCGCAGCACTCCTTTGGGGGCATGAATGGTCAAGAAAAGTCATCCTCATCCACTCAGACAACCTCACAGCCGTCGACATCATCAGCAAAGGTCGCTCACAATCACTAGACATCATGCAATTCATCCGACGCCTCACCTTAATCTCGGCCCATCATCACTTCATCATTCGCGCAGCTCACATTCCCAGCCATCTGAACTGCATTGCTGATTCCTTATCCCCGTTCTCTTTTCAGAAAGTCCTTGGCACCAGGCTCGGACCCCTACCCAACACCAGTCCCACCATTTTCAGCAACCATCTACCCGTAAACCCGCACCTCCTCCACCTCGTCGCCTCATCCCAGCACGCAATCTTGAACAGTCTGTCACCGAACACCCTGGCATCGTAATGTTTAATTATACTGGGTCTCTAATGACACATTACTCTATCCTCTCACTCAAACACAGTGTAATGGTAACCTGGTAAACCTGCCTGTAAGCCGACAGTATAACAATGTATTTTTCTACGGTTAACGTTAGCCAGTAGATGGAGGCAGCGGAGCGTAGATGATTAATGCTACCCGACCTTTTTTTTTTTTTTTTTTTAATTTTTTTTCAACGCCACTCAATGCAAACAAGTGAGTTGAGTGCAAAATTCACTCATCTAATTGAATATTCAGTTACAAAGCTAGTAGCAAGCGTTACATAGCTGATGCTGAGCTCGCTGTCCATATGCGCTAATGTGACTGACCTATCCGGGGAGAGTTTTCAGATGCCTGATAATATTTGATGTGGTGGATCCAGCATCCTTGATTGGTACTGCAGACTTTGCAGTCAACGCTCCTTCTGCTGGTACCGTCGTGTTTGAAGTTTTTATAACCAAATGTTATCACAAATGGTACAGCAGCAGCTGCAGGTGTGCCGCCAGTTGCATTGTCGTCATCCGAGGTACTAGAGCATGAAGCCATGAGGCGCGCACCCGATGCGTAATATGGTTACCATGGTTACCATGAAAAAAGAAAGGAATCACATTATATAAACACTGTATATACTTACTTAATCTATGTATTATTGTAACACCTTTCCAGTCAGTCGCCCCCATTACTTACGATCCCTCCTCCCCCTTTTCAACAACCAACTTATTTATGAATTGTCTAGTCTTGTCTTGCTATTCCAATTGTCTACACTGTCTTCTTTTGTCTTTTTTCGTGCAGAGAGTTACATGTGTATGTGTATGAAAAATTACATGCCTGGGGGCATGCAGTGTGATTTGTGTTGAGCCCGTGGAAAATTACAGTCATATTAGAGATGTCCTCTGGGCTTAACTTCCAACATGTGTGAACATGAGGCCTGTAGGCAGCTAAGTGTTGGAGCTGACTTATATTCAGCTGTACTGAAGTATTGCTTTATTATGAAGGATAAGGGATGGAGAGAAACATGTCATTTACACATCAGCACATCTTATCGTCTAATTTCTTTACAGTTGGCTAGCCAGCACGATGAGTGATTTTAAAAGATTAATTTGTGAGTTACGACTCCCTGCCCCGTTTGCTCCTGCAGATACTAAATCATAGAGGGAGAAAAGCAAAGCTAGGTACTGATTAATTCAAACATTAATTCTTCGTACAACAAGCCTCCCAGTCAGCTTTAAATAGGCCCATTGTTCAACTGAAATTTGCTCTCACAAGACACAGTCATCTTTTCATGGCATTGACTCACCAATTAATTTGGTATATTCTGGGGGGTTGGCCAATGACAGTTAGTTTAATACCAATCACATGTACTACAAGTCTGTTTAAACACAAAGATGTGACCTACATGCAGTCAACTTTCATTAAAGGTGCACTTTGCAGTTTTGGGGAAGAAATCTTGATCAGAATGGAAAGACCTTCATTAACTGATTTTTTTACGCACAAACTAAATAAACAAACCATCTTTGTGTTAATAACTGAATAAACTGAATAAACAAACTGACAACACAATTTTTTCAACTGTTTTATTCGTTTATAGTTGTTGGACCCTGCCACCTGTCTATAGCTTCAAACATTGATTGGGGACCTGTTTTCCCCCAAGAAAAGCTTGTTTATTCAGTTATAAAAAAATATATTTCTGAGTTTGTTTTAATATCTCATTAATATTGTCAATTTTCAAATACTGAGTTTAAACTTCTTATCCAAAACTGCATAGTGCCCCTTTAATTAACATAAGAGTGATTAAAAGCCTGCAAATCTTTCTCCAATATCATGAATTAGGTTAAGAATATGTCCTCAGTTTAGTGCCAGTCACATGTCAGCAGGCAGTCAAAGTGATGAGTGATGCAAAAGTCAGTGCCTTTACTGGATGAAGAGGTCAAGCAAATGCTTAGAGGGTCAGGAGAGCTAATAAGCCAGAATGAATGATGGGAACCTGAGGGGGTAAATGCAATTACCAACAGAATGAAAGGCATAAGTAGAGGAGATAAACCCATGAGTTACCTGCAGATGAAAGTTCATTTTTAGCCTCTCAAGCCTTAAAATACCTCAGGTAAAAGTCAAATATATGCATTGCTTTGAGGTGGGTAGATTTTTGTGATAGCAGTTAGCTTGCTGCACGACCTCATGACCAACACATTACACACCGATGATTATTAAAACATCACAGTTATAGGTATGAATATATACTCCTTTCTGTCAGGGAATTTACAGGCATAATGACGATAAGGTAAAAATGTGCCCGCTCACTAAATTAAATTATGAGCTAAAAAGCTGCAGTGTAGCGTGTGCAGCAAGGATCACTTGCACTTAAATATATTCATCCCCTGTCTCAGCAGGTGCTGCAAGATGAGTTGAACTCAGCCTGCAGACAGCAGAATGTCACTTCAAGCACATCTGGAGAGAGAAGCAGCCTGAATAATTATTATGGCATGCTCAGCTCTTTCCCAAAAAGGGAGCAATAAGCAGAAGAAGTACCAATGCCGAATGCTTCATGTTGTCGTTTTGATTGTTTGATCCAGGATAAAAGACACATGGGAAACCCAGAAGGCTGTCTCTGCTTGGTTTTCTTCCAAAGACTGTCACTGTTTGGAATAAACTGGGAGTCCCTTAATGTCTTGGCGGTAGAGGAAGGATGTCTAGAAGAATATAAATCTGGAGAAGTAACACTAGGGTTGACACAGAATGGTGTCTGAAGGCGTAATAGTAATCAGAGCAATAGGGCATAAATTAACCCCTAAAGATAAATCACAACACACGAATGAGCTTTGTTGGCCAAGAACATTTGTACATACAAGTGAGTCAGCACTATGAGTTTGTCATGAAACGTCACTCAAAACAGAATATTACGAAATGATAAAAGTTGGATGAAAAACAGCCCTATTCCAGACAAGAAAATAGAAACTGGAAAATTCTCGTATGTTACTCTCATGTAAGTGTCACATGAAATTTTTTTCCATAGACGTGTGAGAATCACAATACGTGAAATTAGTGTCACATGGGATTGGCGTTTTTCATACATTAACGGAAATTTCCACATGTGAATGACATAACTTTTGGCTTTTTTGCATGTGGATTAGAATGTCCACATGCAGAATATCAATTTGAGAATATAACAGTTTGCTTGTTCACATATGACTTACAAACACATTTTTATTTTCATATGTATTTATTTTCATATGTATGTATATATATATATATGTTTTTTTAAAAAAATTGTCCTATGAGAACTGGGCATTTTCTCAAGTGACTGCTTTTTTAACATCTGAATTCCCAAATGTGGAAACAGTTCATGGCTCAAAAAATCATGAAAATGTGTGCGTATTTTGTGAATTGCACATTTTCACAAATTTTTACCTGAAATTGGCTATTTTCATGTATGAACTAAAAAATTGAAAGGTGCAATATTTAAGAATTGTCCATCTGTAAAACACATACTCAAATAAAATAGGAGCAGCATATCAGGAGAGAAACTGCTAACTGCTGCTAACTGGACAGTACCTGCCTTTAGTGAGTTAGCTCATTTAGTCGTCCAGCTAGCAGTCTGGACTGGGAGCTCAGGCCACTGGGGGACTGTTGCACAGGAGCGTTGGTTAATATGCTAACTTCAGCAGATACTTTGAGTCATGCGGGATCGAAGTCCAAACAAATGATTCTTGAGAATTTTGCTGAAGATGGCGAGTGATTCCGCTGTCCTGACATTGGTTGGGAGTCCGTTCCACAACTGAGGTGCCAAAACAGCGAAGAGTCACAACTTTGCTGAGTGGGCTTTGTTTTCTCTCAGCGATGGCGGTGCCAGCCGGCCAGCTGTCATAGTGGAGCGAAGTGCTCGCGCTGGGGTGTGTGGTCTGAACAGTGTTTGGAGGTCGACAGATGCATTTCTGTTGACAGCCTTGAAGGCCAGCACCATCAACTTTAATTGGATGCCGGCTGCAACAGGTCACGGGGGAGGGATGTCACATTGGAGAATTTGGGTAGATTGAGAACAAGGCGCACTGCAGCGTTCTGGATACGCTGCAACAGTTTAGTCGCAGAGGCTGGGAGTCCAGCTAAGAGCCAGTGGCAGTATTCCAGGAGGGAGATGACCAGTGCTCGGACCAGGAGTTGCATTGCGTCCTTTGTTAGAGAAGACCGGATCCTGCGGATGTTGTAAAAGGCAAATCTGCAGGATCGGGGTTGTAATGGTTGTTAAGCTGTCTGGGAAGGGATCCCAGTAAAGCATTATAGTTGGATGATAATGTAGCAGAATGGAGCTGCAGTATATTCTGCTTCAGTTTCTGTGGTCCTGTATGTTGGTTCGGTGATGGACAACCAATCATTGTATGCAGGCACACTATAAAGTGAGGTAGGGGTCATCTGGTCTCTCCTTCTGTCGCCGAAACCACACCTCATTTCCGGTGCGCTTGATGTCCAATCCTCCTGAGTTTCTCAGATATGCCTATAACTTAAGGAATGACTATGTTGTTGAGTTTATCCATCTCTTCCTCTCTGTCCGCACTGGATCTTTTTGAGGTTTTAAGGAAGGCTCAGTTAAGGAAGCCACAGGTTTTAAATGCTCTCCTGATGTGCTTCTGTTCCTTCACCTTCCTGTTTGTCTTTGGGGGCATGATTTCAGCCCGATAAGTTAGTATTCTGATAACACCCAGCTTGTGCTCCAGTGAGTGGTGAGAGTCGAACAGCAAGTGCTGATCTGTGTGGGAGTTTTCGGAAGAAGCCTCTTGGATGAGAGGTGAAACATCCTCAAGAAACTGAAACACGTCCAGTTGCTTACGGAACTTAGAAATTGCTTGTTCACATGTAAAAGACACATTTTTACTTTGAACTTTATGTGAACTAAAACTTTGACAGGTAAAAGGAAAATAAGGTTGAGTGGATATTTTTCATTAGTGATTGGCTTTTTTGACATGGTGATTAGAATTTCCAGATTTGGAAACATGACTATCCACCAACCTGACCTACATCTTGACTTTCTGCTACACAACAAGAAGACATGAATACTGAATCATGACAGTACCTTCCTTTTAAACACCTCACACTTGCATGGACTAAGCTTCACCCCATGCTTCTGGTTCCTTTGCAGCAGAGTCCCCTTTTGGGAGATGTGGTCCTCAAAGCTTGGGCTGTGGACAATGTTATCAACCAGGTATGGTTGACACATGACATCTCTTAAGCCAACGAAGCACTCCTCCATGATTCTCTGGAACTCTGCGGGGGCTGCACTCAAACCAAATATTCTTTCACTGGTAGAGGCCCCATGGTGTTATAAAGGCAGTCAGGGGCTGGCTTTCCTCATCCAGAAAGCCTTGATGGTAAGCTTTCCCCTGATCCAACACAGTGAACAATGAACCGCCAGTGAGAGAGTCAAGCATATCTTGTGTGCAGATGATGGGGTGGCGATCAGGGACCGATTTCTGTTCAGCTCTCTGTAGTCACAACACAACCTCAAAGTCCTGTCTTTCTTTCTCACACATACGATTGGTGATGCGTACAAGGATCATGACTGAGTTATCCACCCCCGATTGAGCAGGTCCTGTAGATACTCTTTGACTTCCTGATGTAGTAATTTCAGAACAGATGTGTACGTCTTCTTTACTACAGTGGTTTTCATCTAGATCTTTACTGATTCTTTGAATGGTCTCTGACTTTGGGTGTTGCATGCCATCTCCTCCTAACACTTCCTCTATGACATTATAGCCAATTATTGGCTGTTCTGCTACACTAACCCCATCCACACTGCCGTTTGGATGCGGGTATCCTACGCCAATTCTCCGATTCTGTCTCTGTGCGAATGTCTGGGGGGCGTCTGGGAGTTAGCATTGCTCTAATTCCCTCAGCAAAAAGTCAATGGGATTGCTGAATTGGATCTTGGATTAATAATATATTGGAATAAACTCTGTGCCAAACACAAGTTAATGATACTAACTTACATTTTGTCCAGCAGGATAATCTTTAGATGAACACCACTGAATACCACTGTTATGATTACTGAAGCGTAAAGTCATTTGCCAGACGTTAAAAGCTTATGTTGGGCAATATACAAACGACGCTGCAGTCGCATGACTTCAATGTAACCAACACTAAGCATCATACCCGACTATAGTATACACACATCACTATGACTTAATCAGTCTACAAATGGTAATGTTAGAATAGTTAGAATAGTGTTGGGCTTCTTAAACTCAGAAAACTGAAAAAATATATGAATCTGAAAAGATAAAAGATCCCAAATATCAAAACATATGAAAGTGAAAAATGAAAATAAATGATTTATTCAAAAGAATTACCAGAGTTGATCATAATTATTTTTAACCTGAAAAAACTTTTTGTACATTTATTTTCATTTTGAATCTGTTGATATATTTTTCAAAATTCAAGATCAAAACTTGAAATTTCAGTTTCAAATTTTACTTTTTCAAGTACAAAACATTTGACCCTGATTTAGCTCCATATCTTGTAGTGCAGTTTAGTTCAGTCTTTTGTTTTTGCCTCCTGTGGAGTGAATTTGTTGTTACTTTTTCTCTCATTTGAGTTTCCCTCCTTTGGGAGTGGTTTTGTTTTGTTAGGAGTTTTGTTTCTTTTCCTCCACCTTCCGAGTGTTTTTTTATTCTTTATTAGCCGGCCTTGTTCTAGATTAGATAGATACTTTTTCACAGCCTGTTCTTTTGTCACACTGTCTAAGAGCTAAAGAATTTCAGAATAAAAGCCTGTTTTACTGATCCCACTCTGCATCTGAGTCCTCTTTCTAGTCCAGGCCTGACAGCTTTATTTTTCACTTTATGAACTTTTGACCAATATGAACAGCATGAACAGTAGCCTGTCTATATATTGCTCTTTTTAAAAATGAGGAGTAATTGGAATTGGCAGGATCAGCCAAGTGGGTATCAATGTGAATGCTTTGGATCTTCATGATGATCATACTTGTTTGATTCATCTGTATTCTGTTTGCAATGTGTGGTGATCCCAGTGTTTTGTGATGTCTAATCTTATCTGGTGCCCAATGTATATAGCACGTCTAGCTTTAACACAGATCAGTGTATTTGAAGGAAAATGGCAGGTTATTTCACAAAGACAGTAGAGTGGGGTGGCAGAATGAGGAAAGTGAAGATTCATGGAGGGCAGTTTTTGCTCCATTTCTAGTGGCCATGTAGGTTAGTGGGAAAAAGAGTGATGTTTAACCAATCCTAATGGATGTTGGCGGTGGGCATTAGGCTGGGAGGAAGCAGGAGCCTGTCCGTCTGTCTAATGTCAGGTGAAAAGAGATGCTGTCCTGTCACTACTCCAAGTCACGTCTCCCTGAGCAAAACCACGCTAATTAAGTGACCCATGGATACAGACACAGCCACAGGCTTACGACCAGGGCCTAGGGGAAACCCTGGTGCAACATGAAAATGAGGCTCCACTCTTCCCGCCCCCCCAAGCAGCAAAGCATTTTTAAATGGTTTTATTCAAAAACACATTTTTGCACACAAACATGCTGTGAGTCTAGCTGACCGAGGAGAGCCACCAGGAACTGTGAGGAGCTGGCTCTTAAACTCTTGGCTTCAAGGTAGGAGCCAATCAGCTCCCTGGACAACCTGAAATCACACAAACACACCTGCAACCAATCACACTCTCAATCACGCAGAGGGTTACTGAAGCAGAGACAAACAATAGAAGAGCTTGACAATAAAATTTTGATAAAAAAATTCCAATTAAATTAGCAACTGAAATGACTTACCGTGTTGCTATTAAGTGCATAATAGTCTTTATCAAGGCTTACCTTAAAGCTCAGTTGAGAGTAATGAGATATAATCTATTTTAATTTAAAACAATTAATAAAAATTAACTTGTAATGCTATTTAGTATTATCACAAGGCCATCACATTGACACAAGAAGAAAAAAAAGGCTGTTTTTTTCCCTTTTGCCTGTGTGTTTTAGAGGTGCGGCTGAGAGTGTCTCCCCTGGAGGTCAGGAGTTTCTGACTCACACACCTGCAGCAAGTCTGATCAACTCCAGCATAAATGCTCTCGGCTACTCTGCACCCATTGCCATATTGTTTCCTCTCTATACTGTGGTAGATTAGAAATTTGAGCTCATTAAGTATTTTTCAATGCTTGTATTTTTCCACCTCTTTATGAACCTAACCCTGTCTTGTTTTTGCCTTCCCCCGTGTGGACATCTACCTGGAGCTTCAGCCTTCACCAGCCACCAGCCTCCAGCCTATGCACCCCTGCCACTTGTCTCAGTCCTCATGCTAGACTGTCTCCCTGAGTTCCACTCTGTACTTCAGTGGAAAAAGCCACAGCTCTACCACCAAGCCAGCAACCCACCTGTGCAGCGCTCATCCAAGCTTGACCTCAAGTAACCCCACTACTAATGGAATCTCCCTGCGCTCAGCTACAGCCACAATTCACCTGCCAAATTCCTACACCATTTGTTAATAAAACTCTTGAAACCTTACTGCTCTGATTGTTCACTTTGGGTTCTGCGCCAACAACTGCCAACCGCCACACAAGCCCACCAAAGTTGAATACAAATAGCCAGTCCAAACTGGAATGACAATAGAAATCATTACCTCATATTTTGGTATCGATTGACTCATTCTCTGTTATCTCAGGGTACAAAGTAAATTGTTAGATTGTTATTAGAAAAAACTGGCAGTTTAGTTGGCTTCCTTCAGGCTTAGTGCATTTGGGCATCAAGCTTACCCCGGGTCTCAAAAACATGACAGAAAACCTCTATCAACTATATTACATGTTACCTCTAAGTTTTTGGACGTCTGAGTCTAGCAAAAGTGGACTGGTACCACTATACCCTTTCCCTTAGTCAGCTGTCTAAAATAATTGTTTTAGGAGATCCAGGTCCAGGTTGGGTCCCGACTGAGAAGGAACTTACTGAATCTTTCCCAATACAGGCTTTCATATCACAAACAGAGGTAGAAATCCCATTTAAGAACCCATTTTTGGAGTTTGCGAGGGAAACTTGGAGAGTATCACACCAGGTTGCAGGGATGAAGCCCTCTTTTACTAAGAAGACATGTCTTTGGCATAATAAGCTATTCAAAGTGGGTACAAAAATGATCTGTTGGAAGACATGGGTGGAGGTTGGAATTGTCTTTATTGAGGATGTTTTTAGGGCAATGTTTTTATATTCTTTGAAGAGGTATTGGCCAAATATCCAAAGTTCCAAAAAATGACATTTGGAAATATCTTCAATTAAGAAACTATATATTGTCTACAAAGAGGAAACTTCCACTTATAGCTTGAACAGTGATAAAGGAACTAATTCAAGGTAGACAGTTGGTTAAGGGCAGTGCACCTAGATTTTTACAGTCTTATGAGACGATCTCACCCACCAAATCTTGACGGTCTCAGGAGAGCTTGGGAGTAGGATATTGGAGGGGGAATAGCTATGGAGACATGAGAGGAAATTGTTGGGTCCTGGTATAAGACATCAAGGGAAGTCCAGACAAGGTTAATTACATACATCTATATCAGTTTCACAGAATCTATTTAATTTCCACAGGTTGCAGGATTGTACTAAGACACTGGAAAACAAAAACGATTATCCCATGTAATGAATGCTTAACAGAGATGACCAAGACACCAACTGTTATGTGTTTTGGAAAATTTGGGGGCCCTACATGAACACAGTGCCAAGTGACAAACTAAGATGAAGGGGACACTGTCACAATACTGTATGAGTGATTGAGATAGAAAATACTTACCTGTGTTATGTTTATGTTATCTATTTTGTAGTATCTCATGTTAGCTTGTTTGTTCTCTTTCTTTTATGTATCTTTGTGGATGTTTGTGTTGCTGTTGTAAATGTATGCAATAAAAAGTGAATCACAAAAAAGCTTACATCAAGACGGAAATTTCATTTTTGGGTGAACTTTGCCTTTAATCCTCTTGGAACCTTGAATGACTGAATAATATGTCATGTCAATCCAGCCTCCTAATTGAAACATTTCAGTCTCAACCAACCCACTGACAGACCAACACAGAGCTACAACAGCAACATGGCTAAAGAAGATTTCAGCTGAACAGCCATTTGCTATATTTGTTTATAAAGCAGTAGTTTCTTCATCCATTATAACTTATACCCTCTATTAATGTTATAGGTCAACTGCAGATATAGGTCAGTGCTGTGTTGATTGCACTGAAGTCTGAAACTAGCTTCTTCTAGAATCATCATGCACACATGCCAGTGTTTAGTGGACTCACAACCATGCAGCTAATTATGTGTGAAACTGTGAGAAAGACAGTCACACTTACTGAGTCAGTTATGAATGGGAAAATAGCAGCACTGACGGGTTTGCCTCTGTATCAATCATTCAATAAATCGATGAAAGCTTTATTGTCGTTTAGCTGTACCAATAAAAGTAGTAAAACAAAAATGAGATTACGTTTCTTCGGATTGATAACACAAACACAATCAACACGCACAATATATAAATATAATCATTTAAAACTTAAACTATGACTAAGGCTCATGAAGTACATCAGTGTGCATGCTCAGATCAGCAGTTCAGCAATCTAACAGCTTGCGGAAGGAAGCTCTTGATAAGTCTGTTACTTCAGCCTTTTTGATGGAACCTTTTTCCAATGGGAGCAGTTCAAAGAATATGTGGAGAGGGCTGGAGGCATCCCTGACAATGTTCAGTGACCTGCTCCTGCAGCGGCTTAGGAAGAGTTCTTGGACAGAGGGGAGGGAAACTCCGATGACCCTCTCAGCTCCTCTAACAATTCTCTGCAGGGCTTTTTTTGTCTGTCATACTGCAGCTGGAGTACCATCTCGAGGTACAATACATCAGAACTCTGTCCATCACACCACCGTAGAAACTCCTGAGGGTGCTGATGGGGAGAGAGGCTTGTTTCAGCTGCACTCCGAGGAACTCGATGTTCTCCACTCTCTCCACTGTGCGGCCACTGATGCTGAGAGGAGCGGAAATCGATCATCTCATTCGTTTTGTCCGCATTGAGTACCAGATTGTTTTCTCTGCACCAAGGTGTTCGCATTTATGTTTAACTTCTTCTCTGTACATAGATACCTCATTTTTATGAATGAGTCCCACCACTTTGGTGTCATCCGGGAACTTGATGATCCGGTTCCTCTCGTACCTAGATGCACAGTCATGTGTTAGCAGTGTTAACAACAATGGACTTAGTACACAGCCTTGAGGAGACACAGTGCTCAGCATGATGGAGTTAGAAGTATTATTTCCGACATGGACAGACTGAGGTCTCTCTGTCAGAAAGTCCTGGATCCAGAGACATGTGGCGGTGTTGGACAATTCCATGCTCCCAACTTTGTGAGAACAGTTTGAAGATGGCCCCTTCCTGTTCCAACATGACTGTGCACCAGTGCACAAAGCAAAGTCTATAAAGACATTGATGAGAGAGTTTGGTGTGGATGAACTTGACTGGCCTGCACAGAGTCCTGACATCTACCCGATAGATCACCTTTGGCATGAATTAGAGCGGAGACTGAAAGCCAGACCTTCCCGTCCAACATCAGTGTGTGACCTCATAAATGCACTTCTGGAATGAGATGTCACCTAAGTTCATATGCTAGTCAAGGCAGGTGAGCAAATACTTTTGGCAGTATAGTTTATCTAAACGTAAACATTTCCATAGAAGGACAGAGAGACAATTTGGTCAATTTTAGGGTACAAGACCCAGGGAGTGAGTTAATTTATAGATGAGGAACTTTTCCAGGGTGAGCGGTGGCAGACCAACTCTTCTTTCACCCATTGGATACATGGACCCTCAACCCAGCAAAGTGACCAATTAGAAGACGTAAGTAGGTGCAGGCGAAGGGACTTTCAAAAGGCCCGCACAGGTAGAGAAAGTTGGGTAGTTACTTGTAGATTTCCTAGATTGAAGGCTCGAGAGGATCTCTGGTAGAGCAGAGGGCAAAGCCTTAGGCAGAACTTTGCCAGTCATTGGGACACCGGGTGCGGCCGCACTGGTTCGGACGCAGGCTTGAGATCTGTTTCAATAAAGATTGCTCTATTATTCCACCCAGTCTTGCCTTCGCAGAATTCTTTTGTCACCAAACTCCAAGCCGACACCTTTGAGGAAGACAGCCCAGAAACAATGGTACTTTTTTTCATTTTCATGAAAAAAAACAATATTTTTTCCCCCCGTCTTCCTTGGCATCGTTTCAAGAATACTGGCATCCAAATGGATCCGTTGTAAAAGACTCAACACGCTGTAATTCATATTCCAGGCCTATAGGTGGTGCTTGAAACTCACCAAAGACTGAGACGAAGAGACAGAGCATGCGCAGACAGCTTGCCCACTGTATACAAGCAGATAGCAGAAGGAGAGACTGAACACAACAAGAAAAAGACGAAAATGGCTAGTTCAAGGAAATCAGAATAATTTATGTGGACCGATAATGAGGTTGAACTGCCGCTGCGACTCACATTCGACTACAAGGCGAGTAGCAACCCTAATAGGCTCAATATCTTCTTCAGCATGAACACAAGCATGTAGTCCACCATTGTTGTTGTTGTTGTTGTTGTTGTTGTTATGAGATGTTGCAGGGATAAGAGGTCGAAGGCTAGAGGTCGAGGGGTGGGGCAACGGCGTCATCGATTTGCAAAGTATGCGTATTCACTGTCCAAATGAGAATGCAAGGGCAGCGTTTTCGGATTTTTCCACCCTGAGACCAGATTTCAAAAAAGTGTGTTTACAGGCGCTGCGTTTACAGGATCCATTTGGACCTTCGGCCAAAACGATGCAAAACATGGGCTGTGGGTTCTGATGTTGTCAACCCCAGGGTGCTCAAAGCCTGTGCCCTCCAGCCATATGGAGTACCTCCCCATGCCTTCAGCATGAGCCTGAGTCTACAGAGGGGTCCCTGTAATGTGGAAGGCATCCTGCCTTGTCTCTGTGCCAAAGACGACACCTCCCTGTGGCTTCAAGGCCTACAGACCTGTGGCACTGATCACACACATCATGAAGACCCTGAAAAGACCCCCTACAGTTCGCTTATCAGCCCAAACTGAGTTAAGGATGCCATCATCTACCTGCTCAACCATGTCTACGCACACCTGGACGAACCAGCGAGCACTGTGAGAGTCATGTTTTTTGACTTCTCCAGTGCATTCAAGACCATCTGCCTGGCTCTACTGGGTGAGAAACTGACAGCGATGCAGGTGGATTCCCCCCTTGTGACCTGGATTATTGACTGACACTGTGTGTCAGATAGACGATAGTTAGATGTATCAGTGAGGGTGCTGAGGATGAGTACAGGACTGCTGTGTACAACTTTGTCACATGGTGTGAGCGCAACAAACTACAGCTCAATGTGTCAAAGACCAAGAAACTGGTTTTGGATCTGAGGAGGACCATGGTGCCATTGATCCCTGTTTCCATCCAGAGGTTCAGTGTGGACATTGTGTAGGATTAATATCTGTGATCCACATAAACTAGACTAGATAAAGTACGCCAACGTATAAGGAAGTGGAGCTGGACTCTGTGTGTCAGAGAGGAGGATGCTGTCCAAGTTACATATCATTTGGCCTCCATCAACAATAGCAGTGCGAGGACCTATTGAATCTGCTAGGATTGTTATTAGTGCCAGAGCTCTAACAGTGCAAAGACCTTATTGAATCTGTAAGAGTTATTATTAGGGTACAGATTTAAAACCACAGACTTCACATTCACTCAGTATCTTCCTCAGACATTGAAGATGAAAAGTTATCAAAAACTTTCACTTCCCCCTATGTTATACCTGGTGGGCGTGAAGGAGCAGTCCATTTCGATGCTTTACCATGAAGCAGCAAGACCTTATAACTTCAACATGCTATTTCCCATCTACACCAAATTGCTCACACATGTAAAGGGTATCGCCCCGAATTCCTCTATGTATTCAGGTGTCGTATCCATAGCACCACCCACTGGACACAGTAAACAAACATCATTCGATTTACATGACACTGACTGCTGGTTTTATTCACATCATACACTATGACTCCAAGGGTGCTGCAGCCCGACGTGCATGGAGCGAGGACCCGTTCCTCTCTGCTTGCAGCTTTAATTATTATTATTATTATTATTATTCTGCATATTCTGGACATAAAATGGGAACACCTGTAATGCAAGCAATTTCCCCATTGGGGATCAATAACGTTTTTATGAGTCTGATTCTGATTTTCAAAAGACTTCATAAATTCATCATTGAACCAATTGAACCAAATTCCATCTCAAAAAATGAGAGTTGTAGAAATCATGTGTATTTAATCATCAATGTGTATTTAAACTTTGACCATGTCTGTATGTGTTTTAAGACTTTGCACCTACTGAAGCTGGTGGGAAGTAACAGACCTCCAAAAGTGGTACTTCTAGACACAGTGGGCGACATACATAATAGTCTAAGCCTTGGTTCTGTTGCAAGAACACCTGCAAGGAACAAAGTAACACCATTACAGTGTGCTAAAGCTGCCAGTAAGTTCGTTATTTGTTGGATCTGTTCTGACTGTGGGTGGTTAGAGAGAGTCTGATTGTATCCTGTGTGTCTGTGGCCGCCAAGTGCCTGGAAAGGTAAATCTGATATGTAATCTCTACTTTATCAATATGTTACATCATTTCACCACCAAAATAAGTGTCCTTTAGGGTAGGGTTAGGAAATAAAATGTTCACGCATTAGCATTTGTAAGGGTTTGAAAGAGGTACAAAAGGCCAGGTGCTCAATCAGCATCTTATGGATTGAGATCCAGTAGCCTAAAGGTTCTTCTGAAGATGAAAAGAATATAAAAGGAAGGGAAAAGATCCGAAAGCACTTTTATGTAAAGCAAGGTGATGAGGTACATTAAAATACTTTTAACCTGGCATGATTATGCTAAAAAATGAAGACCTGATATGGTCTGACCAGGGCAGAGCTGATAGCAGACGAACACCTCCCACAAATAGACAATGTATTAAAAATGGTTCGACAAATATGCCACAGAAGCTCGTTTTGACTTAAAAAGAATATAGCAAAAGTAGAAAGCCTCTCACCTCTGTAGCAGTAGCAAAGCTGCAGTGCTGTTCACAGAGTGCAATTAAAATCAGCAGGGCAGCCAGGAGGTACACAATTTGGAGTGGCTGTTGATGGACAGTGGCCTTTGGCAGTAGCCAGCTTTTTTAAGCTATCTCGCTGACTGACAGCCCACACATAGTCCACTTGCTATCACCAAGATCTGTAGAAACAAGAACTCTCAGTAACTTGTTCTTCATGTGGCTCATGGAAGTTCAGTCACAGAGAGAGGCAATGGTGCAAACACTTTGTACACAGAAAATGTTGGGAAAAGAATGTCCTAAATATCCAGAGATAGCAGCTACTGTTTGAATGCATTTAGTTCAATGAAGGATAGTCAGGACAGCGAAGGACAGTCGCTACACAACCTTGTGTTTATTCTCCGCCAAATTCCATTAAATGGCAACTAGAATGGTACGCCGTAGAGCACATACTTACATACCCAACAGTCCCCTTTAATTTGGTCAAGCCTAATTTAATATTATGTTTGCTACTGTATAGCAGCTGGAGAAAAAAAACTACCCTATGAAAGTGAAAAAAAATATTTTTTATTAGGAACTGCATAAAGTTTTACTCAGTCATAAATACCAACCACCTTTATTTTTTCATTATTTTCATCAAGATCCATGCAGTATTCCCTGAGACATTCGTTAAAATTATTAATTAATAAAAAAATCTTAAATCTTAAAGAAACTGAGAAAAAAAATCGTGGATCTGTCCCTTTATCGTTTGCTAGGTCAGGAGTGGTGAATTTCCAGAATCTCATCCTCATTGTGAGTTTGCCTGATAAGAAAGCGATTAAACGTGTTGGGGATCACAGTCTGGTGGCTATTCATAATCAGCCAGTTACACACAAAGTTCAGTCCTATAGGCAGAAGGCATTTGAGGCATTGTTAGACAAATTACCAAAATGTGGTTAGCCTGCCACCCCCTCCAATTTCCTTGCAGTAGAGAGAGTTCAAGGACAGAGGATTACATTGTTTGTGCTTATTTTTAGTTTTTCTGACTCATTGATATGTTTTTTTGACTGATTGTAGTGCAAATGAGAACTGGGCCATGACCGTGACTCTGAAACCAAAAGCACCAAAAGAGTCAGTTCACTGATTGCGTCTTAATGAATGAATGAATACCACCCCTTCAGTCTCTCTTTAACTGGTGTGTGCTTGAACAGATAAAGACAATCCTATCTGATGCATGCCATATACTCTCAATACGTGTTGTTACCGCCGGGTTGCAGAGCTTGGCAATGCAAATTGTACCTCTTTTGTAACTCCTTTGGGCCTGAATCGGGTGGAATTTTAAACAGCATCCGTAAATAAGCAGAGCTTACAAAGACTGTACTGCAGTACAAAACCACAAACTGGTGAAAGCAGTAGGGTTTGTTTTGTATGTATTGTTTGTGATGTATTTTTTTAATCTTATTTTGGGTCATCTTTCAGAATCAGAATCAGAATCAGTATTCTTTTATTGTCCCACAAACTTTTTGAAAATGTGTTTGACACAGCAGCCAAAGGACAGAATATTACAAAAAAGACAATAACAATAGTAACAAAAAAATAAAAAATAAAAAGTAATGTCCTCTTGTGTGTGTTAATCCATCCATCCATCCTACGATGACAAGACACAACTGAGTATTTCTTCAGCTCTGTGCTCCATAATTTACAGTTGACTGTTCAGCCCCAGTCATCCCATAAGTGTGTTACTGATACCATTAGGAATTATATCACGAGTCAGGTGTAAGCTCAAGTGTGTCTGCAGTGTGTGTAGTTGACTATGTAGCACTGACAAAGTGTGTAAAGGTATTTGTGGTCCTACAGTAATTCAACTATATTTCTGTGAGCAGAGGGGGGTTATCGGATCATGGTTCTCTGTTGCACACATTTTCATAGTTTGCCTCTCTTAAAATTTGTATGTATGTGTGACAGAGAACTACATTTTGGATGAGCCAATTATTAAGGTAAGGAATGACTAATCAGGTGTTTTATTTACTCAAAGTTTGAGAACATCAGAAATATTCTCAGGAAAATAACACAATTATGTTGACATCCGTTGCCCCCTGAGGGACATCGGCAGCTAGGTACGCGTGGGAGACACGATTAACGAAATGTATAGGAGTATTTTTTGTTTTTTGTTTGCCAGATGAAATGAAATGATTGAATGATCGGATGATACACGGATCGATATGAATGAGCAGTAATTGGTTGCCAGCACTGAGGTGGGAGTGCCATCTGGACGCTAAGAAAGATGACATTTAAAGAGAATCAATATTTCGCCCGCAGATACGTCCCTTCGTATTCGCGGCCGCTATATAAATTAATTTAAATAACTAACCTCAAATGGAAAATGACATCATAAACTCCCTGTCCACTGCTAGAGGGCGCTGTACAGCGCCATTTGCGGATGACGTATGGCTGACGTAGTAGGAAGCGTCTTCAAGCAGCTAAACTGCAGCTGGCTAATCACCATCTGAATGTTACATGCAATGGAAATGACAGGAGAAATACAATGAAGACTATTTAGAAACAATTGAAATTATTCCCGTCGCTGTGGTGTGGCTATTCAGTTTCGATAACACCAACAAGGTACGTTAATGTTTTGTCATTCGTATGCTTTGTTAGTGTTAGTTTAGCTAACGCTAGTTAGCGAGCTAGGTTGGCTTCAGAAGCCTGAGTTAGCACATTATAAAATGTTGACTGATTATTAACACTAACGTCATTTGGTTCCATACTACAAAACCATGCTGCCATCAATCAGTGGCTTAATCGGTTTCGAGCAATGGTTCGCGTCGAGGTGCGACATTTTTATTGAAATATTACCGAGTTCCACACTAGAGCAGAAACACTGGCTTAGACTCTGGGTACAATTCTTAACGTTAACACATTTCAACTATGCCAGAAATCGTTGAACATGGAATTGACGTCACTTTTGAAAGAAGTTAGGTGGAAACATTTAGGCTGTTATATCTGCCATTATCAGATAGAGAAGTTGCTTTTGTGTGGGTCTAATAAGTTTTATCTGACCTCAACAACACCCCAAACAAGTTGCTTTCACTTCCACCTTATTCATTGAATGTATTACATGCATTGTCCTGTGGGAGCTGTGTGTGTACTGTGTGTTTCTGGTTATTGTATAGCCTAATTACAAAAGGCAAACCAGATTAGACTGGATGCTTTAGAGACCTTTGTATTTAAGGTAGCTTAGAGTCCACTTTTTTACATCAAATTTATACAAAGTGTTCTGTCTGTGTTTATATCCAGGATACTAATTATTCACTCTTACACTTGGGAAGACAGCAACATTTTTCAAGCAATTCTGATGTCTTCTGGCTGTCCACCGCAATCACCTGCCGTGGCAAAGTCTGAGGTCACAGTAGAAGGAGAATGCCCACTGCTGGCTGCCACCTTTGCCTACTGGGACAACATCCTGGGTCCACGAGTGCGCCACATCTGGACACCAAAGGGTGACCAATCGATGTTCCTCAGCGATGGAGAGGTCACGTTTTTGGCCAATCATACACTGAATGGAGAGATTCTACGTAGTGCTGAGTGTGGCGCTGTTGATGTGAAGTTTTTCGTCCTGGCTGAAAAAGGCGTCATCATCGTGTCTCTCATCTTCGACGGTGAGCTGAAGGGGGACAAGAACACGTGTGCCTTGTCAGTCATCCTGCCTCAGACAGAGCTGGCCTTCTACCTGCCTCTGCACACCATCTGTGTGGAGAGACTAAAGCACGTTATTCGCAAGGGGCGCATTTGGATGCAGAAGGTACCCTGTTCTTCTTGGTGATCCCTTGACTTCCCATGCTTGGACATTTAATTGGTTTTCACACTGGAGTTTGCAAATTATTACCCTTTATACTCATAAAACCTTCTTAAAAACCTGATCTGTCCTAGTTCAGGATATTCTCAACATTTGAACAATTAATTACTGTAGAACATCTGGTCAGAGTATCAACTTGTTTACTTTTTATTTGAAGACATATTTCCTTAAACTCTAGACATATTTTGTCTCTAGAGTTTAAGGTGCACTTTATTTATTTAAACACAATTTTAAGAGAATTGCTGTTTTTAACATTTGAGAAATGTGACTGCTGTTGTTAAACAAGGGTATTGTAAAAACCTGTTCATATTAATTAACTTAACTCCTCCCACTTTCTTTCATCTATAGGGTTACAACATCATCTCTGTGCTGAGTTTGGAGATTGTCCCCATCATGGAGCTGTTGGCCTTTATGAAGTCACACAGTGTGCCAGAAGACATAGATGTGGGTAGCACACATGTAGACACACGCATAACCTTTATTATATCATACTTTAACAAATAACAGCCAAAGAGCCAGAAACCATAATGATGAATTAATGTATAATGTGATAGCAACATGAATGAGAAACTTTGGAAAGATACTGCAGGTTTGTGGAGGAATTCATCACATTGCTTATTACATTTCCTTGTTAAATTTCAGCTATTGAATTAATTAACTTTTGCAGGAAGCCTTTATTTCTAAGTGTTTAAAATTATCATGGTTCTCTGCCTGGATTACCACCCAGTATCATTCAACGCATTTATTTTCTTCTAATATGCAAATGCAGCAAAAGAATCTGCACAAAGAAGCTCCCTGCAATCTTTCTTGCTATTACCTGCGCTGTTAACATGCATCTTATTTTCATTGCAGTGTCTGCAAATGTGCCCATCAGCAATTTTGTCTTTTTTTGAGACCAATTTTGAAAATGACTCATTTGTTTCGCTCCTGCTGAGTAGATAAAAGACACCGTGCTAAATGATGATGACATCGGGGACAGCTGCCATGAGGATTTCCTCCATAAGTAAGCACTCCGGTACAGGCAAATGGAGACAGATGATGAACAATGCCCATTTAACACCCAACAACCTTCCAATGATAAGTAATGGCTCTGCACTTAGTGGAAGTTTCCCCCAGAGAAAGGATAGAAAGCTAAATCACTGTTGGTGTCGAGAGTCCGGAAAGTCCATTCCAGCAATAAAGCTCCCAATTTTAGTTTAAGTTAAGTAGCAAAGGATTAGTCCAGCTTCCTGTAGAGATGACAAAGCGTCTGTAAACAGGAATTCATTAGAATTCAACAGAGGTAGACCTTTTTGTATATAAGATCCTTCTTATTTAACCCAAAACTATGGTAAGGTCTGATTTTGCTGTAGCCAAATCCACTGGACTGTATTTATGGAAACGGTATCATTGTAAAACATGCTTCATTCAAACTGAACAGACAACAATAGTCTTTTTACTGTTCCAACTAGTCACCAACTATTGGTTGGTTCGGTTGGAATAAACTCTCTATTAACAAAGTCAAACATGAAAATATTGTGAGAGGGACAGACCACCTTGTTTAACCAGATAATTTTTTAAGATTTTGTTGGAACAGTGGACTGGTGAACCAAGATGGTTTTAATGTGTTTTGTTTTTGTTTCTGTTGAGTTTGAATGAAATGGTTTTTACCATGATAAAATTACTAAATTTAATCTGGTGCATTTATCAAGAGCAACATAGCTGCTGTTTCTGGTTAAACAAAAGTGATTTTATTCTTTTAACAGAAAGGTCTATTTCTGTAGAGACCCCTTTTGTATTGTTGTCACATACTTGCAACAACAATCTGAACCTACAAAAACACCCTGGCAAAACATTTTTATCAACGTGGATTGCCTTGGACTGATTCCAATACATTTATGCCTACAAGTCAGTTACATAATTAAATATGTAACCATTGGGTTCAGGTTTAAAGTAACCAGAATTCCGATTTAAGGATCTAAACACATGTATTGTAGCTTTCCACTACTCCACAGCCAGTAACCATCTTAATTCCTCTTTTATGTAAACCCTCATAAATGTTTTTTTAACTCTCCTTTCTCAATCATAATTCCTAAAAGCTGTCACTAGAAATTAGAGCAATGCTAATGAAGCTAATGAGTTCTAATTTGCATGTCTTTGTCTCTGTGGTTCAGGGCCATCAGTTCTCATCTGCAGACTTGCGGCTGTTCAATAGTGGTTGGAAGCAACCCAGAGAAAGTAAATAAGGTACATTTACCAGATTAAGTGGCTGCACACAGAAAAATTTGTAATGCATCTACATAATTTAGTGTTGTGAAATGTGTTGTGCTGTTGGTTCGAGTTTAATGAGACCCACATGTACTTTTTCAGACTCAGTAACGGCTTGTGTCAGGATTTTGAATGTCTGTGTGAGCTTGGCAGCAATTATTACTACGACTGCTTCCAGAAAGATAGAAATTACATGCAAAGGGATTTAAGCGACTGAAAATGGTCAGCTTATATTGCACACCATACGTTTGCTGAGAAGATCTGCAGTAGATAACAGCTATTCAGTTGTTGCCCAGTGAATATCAAGGAGGTACACAGCCATAATTTGGTGTTTTATTGGCTTGGGGCCTAAACTGAGCACCAATTAAATCAAGACTTTTATCTGCATCTAAAAATTAGCCTCAAGCCTAATGCCAGATTCAGGTCAGTAACCAAAATGTTGCATCTTGAGTACATTTTGTACTGATATGTAGCATCTTTAATAGATTTTGGGCTGTGTGTAGGAATACACCATTTTTCAATCTAACAAGCAGCCAAATCAAGGTGGAAGCAAAAGGCAATATATTTTCGTTGCATGCTTAAAATGTGAAACCTAGTACAGCATGTTTGCATACATTTGCAAACCTGCCTCTTGTTTCTTCTCAGATTGTGCGGACCCTCTGCCTTTTCCTCACCCCGGCTGAGAGGAAGTGCTCTCGCCTCTGCAAAGCTGACTCCTCCTTCAAATACGACACGGGCCTGTTTGTTCAGGGTCTGCTCAAGGTAGACCGTTCCCTCTCATTATTCAGCACAGTGTGATTACAATTGGAGCCAGTTAATTGTTTTTGTTTGAGGTTGTCTGTTGTTCTGATATGATTTCTCTCTTTGACCTTGAATTGTTGCAGTAAGATATTTTTATTACCATGCTGCATAAGATTCAGATCTGTTTTAATGCATTCATCACATTCATTCATGTTGTCTTCAAATGTTTTTTAACAAGCTTACTGAAATCTGCAAATTAAGATACTGACATATTTTAATGCATACCAGGCATTTAGTGTTGTTGTATTTCTTTTTGCTTTTACATCATGGTCAGTTGGGGTCAAGTATAATATAGAGAAGTTGACAGATCTTTGAATGATGTTTTGTGCAGCACTGAGCTTTACGCTGCATTTGCCAATGTCTCTTAATGTCAACAACTACAGGATGAGAGTCAGTATTAGGGATGTCCCGAGCCGATCTGCAGGATCAGGATCCGGGCTGATATGGGCATTTTTCCACTGATCAGGATTGGCAAATCTGAATGTGGCCCCAAGCCTTTTTTAACTCGGAGCACAATTTGTGGCAGAACTCAGACGCGCATGTAACGTTACTCTGGCATACCTGTGGATAGAATGTCTGCAATACGATCGTTTTGCGAGGGGGTAACAAAAGAGCTGCATTCAATACTACAAATTTGGTACGATAAAATATTAAAGAGAAGGTAATTGAATTCATTGCTCTGGATAACCAGCTCATCTCCGTGGTAGAGGATCAGGGTTTTCGTCTTCCTCGTTCTTCTTCTTCTGATATTCGTAAAAAAAACATGTACTTTTTACAAGCAAGCAGCTTCCTGTTTATAGAAACACTGTGTGTTCTGTGTTGTCTGCTCAGAGTGAAGTGAGGGGGCCATACTTTCGACATCACTAAGCATAATAATATAAACATCCTCTTACACATCACATAAAGCTATAATAACACCCAGCCATGATATTCCCTGGAGGTTGACACACTGTCATTACGGGCTTTCCCCAGGACTCCACAGGTAGCTTCGTCCTGCCTTTCCGCCAGGTGCTCTACTCCCCGTATCCGACCACGCACATCGACGTCGACATCAACACAGTCAAGCAGATGCCACCGTGCCATGAGCACACATACAATCAGCGGCGCTACATGCATTCAGAGCTCAGCGCACTGTGGAAGACAGACAGCGAGGAGGACATTCCTCCTGACACAGTCATCCACACGGATGAGACCTTCACACCAGACCTGTAAGGCACACACACAGTATCTGCTGTATTAAGTGGGTCACATGAGTCATAACATTTTAAACTACATTGGAATTAAAAAAAAAAAAACTAATTTAAAATGCTAATAACCGAATGTGTTTTTTGTTTTTTCTTAGGAACATATTTCAAGATGTCATGCATAAAGACACTTTGGTGAAGTCATTTATAGATGAGGTAAGAATATAATAACACCTCATGTCTTATTGTTTTTCAATGAAAAACAAACCAAAACAGCCCTCCTAACAGACTCAGAAGAAATAAGAAAAGTAAAAGTAAACCATGCAACAAACTGACAATTTGGTAACTACACTACATTGAGAACTCACAAAACACATTGTTATTATTTTCAGTATCATCATTGAGAAGAAAATTATAGATAAATGAATGAAAAACTTCTCCAGTTACCTTAAAGGACGGAAAAAAAACACACTCATGCAACCAAATAAAATCTCTTAAATTCTTTACTGATGCCCAAATACTATACACTGTGTGGCAGAACTCTGTATAAAATACATCCTGCTGCAGTTTGTGTGTGAATGGGAGGCAAATTGTAAAAGGCTCTGGATAAAAGAGGTATATAAATGCAGCCATTCCATTTATTTATTCCATTTTCCATCTAAATCAAAAAGCAGGTTTTAGAAGGCTGACTTTGACCTCTTTTTTTTATTTTGTCACAAAAGGAGTATGTTACTTAGAATATGAGAACTGCGAAAATTGACTCTGTAACATCATCCTTTGATCCTTTGATAACTGCTATACTCTGTGAGAGGATATGTAAATGATTTATATCTGAAATAGTAACAGCAGTGTCAGTAAAAATAAACAAATAGAGATTGGTTCACGTTCAAATGAATCTGAATTTGGATACAAATGTCAGATGCCACTGGGGCTGCTACTAACAATTATTTTCATTATTGATAATGTGCCAATTATTTTCTAGGTAAACAGATGGATTAGGCAAATCCAGAATTTCAGAAAGTTTTGACAAATGTCGTTCCCAGGCCCTCAGAGTCTAAGATGGTTTCTCTCAGATGTCTTGTCTTGCCAAAAAAAAGATATTCAGTTTAACATGATGTAAAATGTGGAAAAGTGAGAAGTCTCCATGTTTCAGGGGCATGTTACCATTTTTGCAAGAAAAATGACTTTGATTAATTAATTAATTATCAAAATAGTTGATAATTTTTTTTCGTCAGTAGACTGATCCATTAGTCGACTAATCGTTGCAACTCTAGATGCCAGAGATTTCTCTGTTGTTTAACCCAATAATAAACATCCCCTTCTTATTCCTCAAGTGGCAAATGATTAACCCAAAATCAACTGTTGTTCTTGATCATTTTGATCATCATCACGTCATGACCCTGGTCTCCTCTGAGAGTTAAGTCTTTGGTTTACTTCTAATAAGTCAGAATTAGTCAGTGATATTGAACCAACTTTAAGTAGTTATTTGACATTTCTAGTTCTATACTGTTGTGTTTTGTATACACATGGTGCAAACTCTTGTTGCTGTTCTCAAATGGTTTACTTAAATGGTTGCTATGATCTGTTGTGTAGTTTGTCATTCAACCAGCTTGTACTTGTTAAAGGGGTTAACAGTACCAAACCCCAAAGACTCTTTATTTTCTATTATAAATGACTGAGAAAAGCAACAAATTCTTATATTTAAGAAGCTGGAATCTGCAAATGTTTGACATTTCTGCTTGAAAAACGACTGAAAATACTATTCATTATCAAAATAGGTGGTGATTAATTGTTCTTTAATAGACTAATAGGTTAACTAGCTAATCATTGCAGCTTCTATATGTGTGGAAGTGAATTTGATACCATGTTCTTTACTGCAGCGTACAATTGGGAAGAATTACAAAAAAGAGAAATACAAAACGGTTGAATTTATTCTCGAGATTCACAACCCATCATCCATTCCCATGACAGTGCTCCCAGACTTGCGGTCAAACGATTCTCTCATGAAAACAGCAATATGTTTGTTTCTCAAGGTTAAAATAAGGGAGGGAAGAGTGTGATATTCATGTCAGTTTTTTTTTCCTTGTTGAACAGTAGCCCCAAATACTAATTGACATCCTGTGTCGTATTCAGGTGTTCATGCTGAAGCCAGGCCTGTCCCTGCGGAGCACCTATCTGGCCCAGTTCCTGCTGCTGCTCCACAGGAAGGCCCTCACACTGCTCAAGTACATCGAGGACGAAACGTAAGAGCTGCCTCTAATACCACTTTGATCCAAATAACAAACAGGATTATCGTGTGGCTGCGGACCACTACACTCAAACAGCCTGCTCCTCGGGAAAAAAAAACCAAAAAACATGTATTTACCAGAGTTGTTCATTCACTTGCTTTCTGTTGTTTTATTGAACTTTGCTTTGACTTGGCACTTAAGCCACTGACCTTGTTCTGATAGTGACATCATCAACAATGGCTAGTCAGCAGGAGGAGGAACACACAGGGTGAGCACATACCCTCAGATTTTAAAAGCCGAACAATGTTGAAGATGAAGAAACACTGAGAGTGGAATATATAGTCAAGGCACCATGCAGGGTTTGCAGAAAAAAAGTACAGGGCAAAGGTACCATTCTGCTTAGCTGTTGCAAAAACCTCGTATGACCATGTGTGTTCTGAAAAAGCGCAAGTATGACTTCGATGCATACAAAAACTCCTCCAGATGGCCTTACTGGTATGAATAAACAAAGTAAGCTGCTGAGTGTTTCGATAGAGTCCAATGGCATCTGTGTAGTGTTGGTATACGATATCAGCTGGCACACTATCCTCTGCCTAGTGGGAAAACTAAATACCAATGATTAAAAAGGAATTCTGCAAGATCACATTTTTTTTTTCAGATGAGGCATCTTGCCCTAATAGGCATAACAGAATGCTCTACGATCACAATACTTTAATACACAGAACAATTGTAACCTGTTCATTTGTATTGACGCAGTATGCAAGATTTTGAGAGGATTAGTGAGGATTTAGGCGTAAAATTCGAACATAATTTTGACTTAAATGCAATATAATATTTATAATTATGTTTTCATTTGTGTGTAATGACCTGAACATAAGAAATGCTGTGTTTTTATTACCTTTTATCTATTATTTATGACCTGTGATTCCCTGAGAAGTAATGCAAGTTGAGGTGCTCTGTGGGATCTTGTGACCACCAAACATTTATATTGCAATACAGGGGTAAATTCTAAACCCTTAAAATATCCTCTTACCCCCCTTAACCTATTTCTTTAATTTTTTGTAATTTTATTTTGAATTCCTTTTTCCATAGTTCAGGCCAGAGCAGATCCTAGTAGTAGATCTTTGACAAACCTATGGCCCGTGCACTCTCTGACACTCACTGAGTGTCTGCTGTCCCTTAACTAAATCTTTATAAATCCTTTCCGGGATTCCCAGCACGTTTCTTAAATTTTATTTGACTTCAGTAGATACGAATAAATGTTTACAGGGTTTTTAGATTAGATATTAGCTATTTAGCACAGGTATGAATACAGGTGTGCCTTGAGATGTATGCTTGCACTCTGTTATGCCTTGGGCACAAAAAGTTGAAAAACCTTTTCATCAGAATTAACCTTTCCATACGCTCAGGAGGAGCAGGTCCTGTTTCACAAAGTCTGCCATGTTGCAACACACTTCTACAGTAGCCTAGAACGGACATATCTATTGCTGAGACTAGAGGTGAGGTGACACAAGGAGTGTTTGGTTGGTTGCAATATGCAATGTCACAGCTTGGTGCCACTAATGCTCTACACTGAACATTTTAAACACCCATTGTCACACTAGTAACACCATAGAATCATATAACCTCCTAGAAAACTATTATTATTATATTTTTTTATCTAGTATTCCCAAGTGAATGTGTATGCGCTGAGTGTTCAGCCGACATTGGAGCTCAGCTGGCAACTACCATCTATCCCTATTTACGTTTCAAAGATTACATATTTCTATTGTAATCTAATTACAGCAGGCAGTCTATTGTCATTATCTGACTCTATCTCTGTTCCTCCACAATGTCGAGACAACAGCCATTTTTTCACATGCAAAAAAATTCTGACACGATTTATCTGCTTGTTGAACATCAGACACAACCAGGGGCGAGGTTAGCACTTCCCTGCCAAGTGAATGAAGTGGAGGCGTACGAGTTATTGTAATATTCCCCTCTACTGGTTTTGCCCTTCGGTAGGAACACATATTACAATGTATATGTATTTAGTGAAGAGCACAAAAAGTCTGTCCTTCTTGTCAGCCCAAATAGATGTTCTGCACGATGTGAACATTGAAAAAAGCTACTGAGGTTAGACTTAACATGAAAAGACTAGTTACAAGTTATACAAGAAGTGGGGAAAGATTGTAAAGTTGTAGCAACCTTGGTCCGACTGTTCCCACTTTTTGTGTTTTTTGACACAGAATTAGGCTTGTAATGGTACTAGAATTAAAAAAAAAAAAAAAAAAAAGAAGAATTTGATTATTGTGAGTTATTTAAAGTCATTTTTCAGGCAGAAATGCTCAACATTTGATAATTTGGGCTTTTCAATTGGATTTGATGCTTGTCTTTGTTTTATATCATTTTAAATTTCATTTATTTTGTGTTTTTTTATTATTATTATTTTTTTGGCCTTTATGGCTTTATTGATAGAACAGCTGAAGAGGGTGACAGGAAACAGGGTGAGAGAGAGGGGGAGTGACACGCAGCAAAGGGGGCCGGGATTCGAACCCAGGTCCGCTGCAGTAAGGACAAAGCCTCTACACGTGGGACGCCCGCTCTACCAACTGAGCTAAACAGCGCCCCAGACAAAACAGTTACCTTGGGTCTGGAAAAAAATGTTTCAATGTTTTCTCATTAGGGCTGCAACGATACACGTATCGAAGCTGAAATCGCGACACTCAGATCCACGAACCTGTCTCGCGCTGTGAGAACGCAGAATCGTGACACAACTTCCAGTCCAGATCAGCCCTAAGTAACACCACATTAACACCGCAGCGGTCGTTCGCCAATTCTTCGCCGTTGTTCGTTCACACAGAGCGAAACATCGCTGTAAAGACGAACCGCTGCGTAATTCACACAGAAAGCCGGCGTTGCGGCTCCTAAAGAGACGTGACGGTACAAGTCATGATGATGACGTGTGTGTGTTTTCAAGGGGTTTCCCCGGTGTCTCCCCTGTCAATCAAACCGACAGAGACTGTCTTCCAGGGTAAAGTTCACTGAAGTCTCGGTCCGGAGGTCTGACCGTCACAGAGATTTTTTTTCATCAGAAACATTCGGTGAGTTAAAGTTTTTTTGCCGGTGACAGATGCATGGCAGAAATGTGACGAGTCTGTAGGACGGGCGGGAGGAAGGACGCTTCTCCACGTACAGCTGTGGTATTTTTAACTTGTTGCCAAAGACAGTTACAGTTACTACGTTACCTCAGTTTGGTTCTGTAATGTTGTTTTGTAGGACATTTCTCTGTATTAAGCTGAGTGAGGGATCTGTGCAGTTAACAGACCATCAGATCGACACGCCCTCCACAATACTGCACCTCTGATACTATCAGACAAGTATCATATAAATAAGTTATTGAAATGTTACATAAATAAAATGTTTAATTTAGAAAGAAAAAAAAATCAAGGTTTGTATCGAACCGTGGGTCAAAAATCGTGATACAAACCGAATCGTGAGTTTGGTGTATCGTTACAGCCCTATTTCTCATACTTCAGAGTGCAAATGAAGCACTAATGAAATAAAAAGAAATTAGCAGAATAATCAATGAAAAAATATAATTCTTTGTTGCAGCCTAGTTTCTTTATACTTTCTCTATACAAAATATGACCAGGTTGTTGTTACGACAGGCTCACAGGACTGGTTTATGATAGTGATCAGAAGAATCTGGAAGGGTGCTTATAAAAAGTACTCACCTGCTTAATTGTTTTTCACTTTTATTGCTTTTATGAATGGAATTGTGGTCAGTATACAAGAAAATATACAAAACAAAGAATTTATTTTTAAAAAAAAACTCTTTGACTCTACCTCTAAAGTATTGTCAATTAAAAATATAACATGTAAAACAACATTTTAATAACATTTTTTGTATATTTTTGGTATGTTGACCATAATTTAATTTATAAAAGCAATGAAAAGGGAAAACAAATTAAGGTAGTGCCTTTTTATAGGCACTGTTTGATCACCATTTGATCCCTGTCCAGAAATTGTAATTTCTCTGCCCCCCTCTAGTCACGCTCTCATCCCACCAGGGCTACAGTAACCACCTTCTGCCTCAGCACCTTCTTGAATAGGTCATATAATTCTAATTTTCAGGGTCATACTTTTATTTGGGAGTCCTAATGGAATCGTTTTACATACTCATATGGTGCATTGCTGCAGCACCCCTTTACACAATGTCTTGAACATTAGCTATGGAGAGAGACATCTTGCCTCTTGCATCTTTGATAAGAGTTTGCACACGCGCATCATTTTATGGGCAGGATGCGGTACAGCTGTATATTCTATAGATAGATAGATAGATAGATAGATAGATGCACAAAAATGCTACATAACGCAATAAAGGAAAGGAAAGATTCGTAGTCCGCTAAACATTTCTGGAGTTTCACATCAAAATCATCACAGCATTCTTCTGAACGACTAAAGTAGCAGCGGATTTGTTTAAAAACATGAAGTGAGTCCATAAACCTTGTACACTGCAATCCAATGCTCCCAAAGCCCCAAGATCCCAGATAGATTTGAAAAATCATTATTTATACCCTCGAGGCGCGGTTAAGCTCCTGCACCCACTTCACACTAATGCTTTAAGTGTAGCTGCAGTAAAGACTTCGGCCCTCTAAAAGGTTATAATAAATATCTTTTTTAATTAATTTGGGTTCTTGAGGCCTCAGAAGAATTGGTTAATGCCGGACAAGCTGTTTGGAGCCTATTTTTGTCTTTGTTTTTTTTTGTTTTTTTTTAATATCGAGAAGTCTTTTTGAGGTTAACACTCAAAGCAGCTGCACAGTTCAAAGTAGATGACATAGAATCACATGAGGCACTGGGGTAGCAGGAAGTTCTCACATTGTTGCATCGGTAATGCACGTATGTAGTGACTTTCAGCTAGAGCTGGGCGATAAAACGATCTTGATCATTTTCATGATAAAATTTTCCACGATAACAATGATGAAATTTCTGACATTTATTTTAGGGGTTTTTTTCAGTCTGTTTCCTCTCCCTAGAAAACACTACACCAACAGACAATTGCACAGCAGAGAAGCAAATGCATGTGGTTGATGCATGTTTCTGGCCCCTCCCACTCACAACAACTCATGGTGAACACCTGTGTTCTCTGAAAGCATCAGTTTGCGCTATCATGTTATCATCAGCCTCCCCGCAAGTAGCCGACAGACCAGCCCCACTGCTTCTGCTAGTCAAACTTCACTTCGACAACCAATAATCTCTGCTGCTTTTTCAGCCATTGCCCCATATGAGAGGAAACCAATGTGAAACCAAAGTGATACAAAGACATAGCCAGCACAATTAAGCACCATTTAAAACTGTTCGCTCCTTACCAGTCTGCAGACAAAGTTTGAAACTAGCAAGCAAATTTAGTGGAGGCACATATTTCAAGAGTCGTTGGGGAAAAAACTGCACGAACACAAGAGTGAATATTGGACTTGACATGACTGATGTTACTATGGTGTTACTCAACAACTCAAGCTAATATTACTCCATATCTGCTGGCCATGTAACTTCACGGCTGTTTGAAAAAATGGTTGCCACATCTATCTAAATGTTGTCTTTACAGTTTGATGTGCTGCCCCCCTGTGGCCAAAAAATCGGTTGCAAAAATGATTTAAAGTATTTTAAAATTCTCAGGTCTTTGGGGGAAAAGTGGTTGTGGTTGTGAAATATATGATTAAACTAATGACGGTTTATGTAATTCTCAGCATTCTCCTTAACAACTGTAGATAGTAGATGGTGATTTTAAAAGTAACCAACAATTGAAATAAAACATAAAATGGCATTGGCACATACCCAAGTTCATAAAGAGAAAAATACACAAATCATTTTTTAATTCCTAAAAATGCAGTATGCAGTAATTTATTAATTAGTCTAACTTTTCTTTTTTAATTAAAGGATAATAAAATATTTCATGAAACATTACCACAATGTCCAAAATATTTTATTTTATTTGACCTCATTCTGTTTAACATGCTTAAATTCGGCCAGAAATGTCACTTTTATTGCCATTTGTTCCGATTCATAATAAATGTCTGGATATAACTTGCTCCAGAACTCTACACAAGCAAAGCCAGTATTTGTGTGGTTGTGCGCAGGCATAAAGGCATTCTATTTTACAGGTGCCTTGACAAGATTGTCTAAGCCCACTGGCCATCCTGTAGCAGCATACATAATTCATGGTGACACGGCATTCCTGCACACAGCCGCAACCTAACGAGATGTTAATGCAAATCCTCAGGCCCAACTATTGTGGCTTGTTAACAATAACTACTACAATTGCTGTCCTCCTCCCTCTGCAGGCAAAAAGGGAAGAAGCCCTTTCGATCTCTTCGCAATTTAAAGACGGACCTGGATCTGACAGTGGAGGGGGACCTGAACATAGTAATGGCCTTCGCTGAGAAGCTGAGGGCAGGACTGCACTCGTTTGTGTTCGGGAAGCCATTCTACACGAGTCTGCAAGAACGAGACGTACTCATGAGCTTTTAACTCCATTCTTCACCTGAACCTTAGGTATTGGATGGTCAGTGGAAACAGACATTTTGTTGTATTGTTGTATTGTTACACGAATGCATGCATGTGTGTACTCTTTGAGACAAGTTAAGTATGAGTATTTATTTTTGCTTCGATCAAATTAAAAAAAAAGAAAGATATATGTTGCCTTCACTTTGTGTCTTGATGAAGTCATGATTTCAGTCATGCTGCTGATTGTCACTGCTTTTACAAGCCATTAGAATGAAAGTTTTTTATAGATTGTTATAAACTGTCATCATAATGTTTTCACACTTAAATTATTGTCTGCTGGATGAGTTATTCATATGTTTTATGCCTTCTTAATAGAGGGCATGTGTTAATTTATGCTGTTTACTTGGCTGAGGTGCACACAAGGACATGCAATTTAATTAAAAGAATATATTACTAAAACACAAGCTTTTAGTTGCTTCACTTCCTGTGTAATACAACAACCTCAGCAGGCCTTTGAACCTTTTGAACTTATGCTTTGCAATTACCGATCCTGTACCTGAATGTGAATGGTGAAGAGCAATAAGGTTGTGAGTAATCATGAAGCACAGGGGTTTCATTAAAAACAAAAACACAACCCAACTATTTACTCTTGGAATTATCCATCTGTACTGCAAACTGTATATTTGACGTGTTCTCAAAATCAAGAATCTACTTTATGTGCTTTTGATTATTTATTGTCCTAATTGTTTTGACAGTGTTATATGTTGATTTGATAATGATGTATCACTCTCCAAAATAAAGTCTGTTTTGTTTTTTACAGTGCAGATGGAGTGCAGATAATAAAGATTGTGATAACAAACCTGATAAAAACAGCTTTTAAACTTTTTTTCAATAAACATAAATGTTTGTGTTTTATAAATGATAACCTTACTGTGAGTCTATAGTTGTGCTAGCAGCTCTGTGAGGTTGTACAACCATGACTGCAAAAAAGTTGGGATGCTATAAATATGAAAACAGAATGCAAAAATGTATTTACAAAGTGGTCCTGAGCCCATGTTGTATTATACTTCATACACTAATTGTTCACAAAGTGCTTAACTTCACCCCATCTTTGCCTGTGAACGACTGAGCCTTTCAAGGATGCCCCTTTTATACCTCACCTCTGACCAATGAACCTGTTTAACTGTTGAATGTTCTAAACAGGTGTTTTTTTTAAAGCTTTTGTTATTGGTGTCCTGAGCTGTTTGAAACCTGTCTTTGAACTGTTTTCAATTGAGTATTATATCAAACACAATTAGAATTATTTATATTTTAAAGTATCCCAACTTTTTGAGAATCTGGGCTGTGATACTGAAACTAAAAACTTAACTAAAATGCAAAAACTATAATAAGTATATATAATATATAACATAATAATAATATATAATAATAACTCTGGTCTCGACCAAACTGGTGAAATGACAGTTTGATACCACCTGAACCACCTCACTACCATGGCTAAAAATGGCACTGTAGTGAAGTAATCTGTATAAAAATAAAACAAGATTAGAACTGAGAAAACAAATGATATACTAATACAATTAATTTTGATGTGTAGGTATGAATTAGGAACGATGTAACTAGGATTTGTGTGCACCCTCTACAGCTCTCGGAATCATTAAGTTTCACAGCACTGTCAAAGAAAAATTGAAATCTTTCTCAAATGTCACTCTGATTTCTACTAGCAAGCTCAATTCTGGCTCACCAGCGACCACTTGATAAGGTTAATGGATCTGAGTGTGCCAGAAGTACTTTATAGATTTGATTTTATTGCAGGCAGTATTCAGACATTCAGTCCTTGATGTCTGGATGTAAAGTAGTTGGTAAATCAAGTTTAATTAAACTGGCAAAATGTTGTGTGGCAACACAGAAAGTGGGGATATGCTGAATGAATGCAGCTTTATTGATCAATGAGATGCACACATTACGGCCCATTTGGGAACTATATTCATCACAAATTGTAAATACACATTGATAAAAGGTTCTCAGTCATCCAGGTCATAGTAATTCTAAGTGCTATATTATAAGCAACTGAAACATGTCCGTTTGCCTTTGATATAGCACTTGTAAATACACAGCTTATTTACATTAAATGTCATTATAACAATAATATTGGTCTGCAGGGGTATTAATGATGACATTATTGAAATATGGAAAAATAAATAGTAAAACAGTAGATTTACAAGGGAGACTAAGATAATTAGTCATGTTAACTGAGGCAATTCATGAAGTCTGTGTGTGAAGTCCCTTACAACCTGACTGCAGAAGTGGTTATTCATAAGTCATATCTGTGAAGACACTGCTTTCTCTAAACCACTGGATGGAAAAAAAGGTAGCTTATAAAGAAAACGTAGGCTTGACTAGTTGCCTCAAGCAAGAAAATTATAATTGGGTGTCCTCTAGAGGTCCTTGAACTGTTGCATATTTAAAACAAGAGATGAATGAAGTCAAAGGTGAAGCTGTTAATTACTAATAGAATATCTTTAGTGACTGTACTAAGGACCTCCTTCAGGAATTTAGTTGAAGTAACATTCACAAGTCAGGAAAAAGAATTAATGGGAATATGTGAGTTTCTTTTAAAGCCAAAGCCAAAATAGATTGGTCTTGAGGGGGAGACTCGATTGGCAGGGAAAAGCTTTGAGCGCCATGTTTGGCACCTTTTCAGTAAAACAACTCCTACATGTTCTTTGAGGAGACTTTGTTGTTGTGACTGGAGGAGGGCAACAGCTTCTTACATTAAACAGTACCCTAGAGTTCTGGAAATGCTAAGAGGTAACAGAGAAGTTGATATTGTAGCCTTAACTGTTTCTGGTGCTTTAACATCAGGTTGCTTTTAAATAGAACAGGAAGTCAAATGGCTTAATGAATGTTCTTCCTTTTCGTTCCCATGATGACACATTCTAGCTACAAAGTAAGTGGTGTAATGTTGAGCATAGTACAGAAGCAGAACCTGCTATGTTATAGGTGTTGTTGTATGTAGACAGTAAACAGAGTCTATAGTTCTATAGTCTTATGTCTTAGCCAATATATAGGATTTCTGATATTTAAAGTTTGCATATTAGGTTGGCAGTCAACTTGCAAACACTCTTACTCCTTTAAAAATTGAATACTATTCTTTGCAAGTATTTAACCAAAAAACATTTAAATGAAATGCTGGGACTTTTTTTTACAAAGTAGCACACATAAGTAATACAATTGATTTACTTTACCATTCCCAACAAACAGTATTAGCTTATGGAATTGAAAGGAACTGTGTTGCTAAACACAATAAATCTTGTCAGAAAAAAAGTGTTGAACATAATCTGAAATTAAGATCTGAATGAAATATCTCCAACTCCAAAGGCTGAAGTGCTGATTTTGTTGCTGTAACCTACCTACATATTACACTTGCTGTTAAGAAATTATGGCAGAAATAAAAACTAGCAGTATGCTTATGCTTATGATATGACCAATCAGTGCTCTCACCAGCACTGCATGTCACTGCTTCAGAAAGCAAATCTACACACAGCCCTTGTTACCCTTCTGGCCAGAGGCCTTGTTTTACAGTGATAGATTCAGATAGAAATCTCTCTCTCTCATGTTCATATTTCATGTTAAAAATAGGATCGGCCATGAGTATTGGATATTGGCTTATGCAGAAATGTTAATTAAATGAGGAGGAATCGTTTATCTTGACCCTTTAAGTTCAATACTATGGAAAATCAGTATTATTATTAAAAATATTTTTTAATTTGTCTAACTGAATTTTTTGCATCCAAGTTTTATAATGCTGTTTTTATTGTCCTTTGTACTCTAGGGAACCTTAATAAACATATAATTAGAAACAAGTGGACAGAAGCATACAATATTTTGCGTGTCGTCTGAATCCTGTTGGTCCTGCTGTGGGTCCACCAAATTGTACCAATGCAGCATCAAAACATTCCCACGGCTATAAAAACATTCATGCTGATAGGTAGAAAAAACTGTCAGTTATATGCGTACCTCGCTCACACTTCCCTCTGATTGGTCCGTATCCGACTTACCATTTTCCCATTGGTCAATTTTGTGACTGCTCTCGACAGAACAGGAAGAGATGGAAACCGGCCGTCTGCTAGGTAAATATTCAACAGAGGATGCCAGCTATGCCCATGTCTGACACGAAACAGGGACAGCAACTCCTGGATAACTGGAGCAAAGATGAAACCACTTGCTTTATCGACGACATTAAGGTATTTTACGCCCAACGACTGACATGTTTTTACAGTTTGAGAAAGGAGAAGTTACAGGGTGCGGCCTGCTGCCATTAGCTTGTTAGCCAACCGCAGTGCTAACGTTACGATATTTAGCTGTTATCTTGGTAATAGCATTATCCACAAGCTAAATCGCCAGTAGCCAATAAAACCGACTGGCTGTGTTTGACGGGTCAGTAGCCTTTTGCAGTAATGTTAGAAACACCAGTAAAATGAAACACGTCAGGTTCGTGTTAGTTTCTGGTGCTCACTATAACGCTCAGGAAATTACAGAAGACCTGGGATTACCTTGATATGTGTATGTTTGGTGTCAGGTATGGCTGTGGGTTCCAGTTTACGTCTGAAGTCAAGTGAATTGTCAATTCAACAATCGGCTATTATACGTTTGCCATTTTGAACATTAGCTAAACAGATAAGATGGCTCTATAGATGATTAACGTATATCAATATAGGAAGTTATGTGGATAATAGCTTTACCAGTTCAGTGTGTGAACTAAGTGGAAGACATGTATGTCCCCGCGAAAAGTTCAAATGATTTTAACGTGAAGCAATATACAACAACCAACCGGCACCAAGTCATTTGGATAAAGTGTTCAGATTAATTTGGTTGAACTGCTGCTTAGTGAATCACATGTGTGCCGTATTGAGGCACATTCAGAAATGTGTGTCCTTTGCTGATAGGAAAGGTCAGATTGAAGTTAATGACCAGATTTTACTGTACAGTGGTTTTAAACATGGATATACATAGAATGATGATGACGGCAACAGAATCACGTCTTGATAGTTTGTATACTTGTGAAATGTTTGTTGATCAATAATGCTTATGCAGTCCCTGCCAGACTCCATACCAAAATTAGTTATTTCTGTCACTGTGAAGCAGCATAGGTACATAATCCAGCAGTGACCGTTCATTTGTGTGTTTCATTTTACCTTGTTATGCAATGACGAAATTAAGAGTTACTTTCCCAAATTGTGCTTATTAAGGCCTGGTGATAGTTGTAGCATTTGGCCTGATAATAAGGAAAAGTTTGGAGACAGCTGTGGTAACAAACACACAATGGATAAGTAGTTCCTCAGCTGAAAAGATGACCACTGTCCACCATATATAAACCGAAACTGAAAGCACTCAGATCACAGGTATCTGTGATGAGTCAACACCTCATAACTCATGCAGGGTATGTGCCTCCTCCTGCCTAATTGGGCATTGTAAACAAAACCGACAGCTACAGTCAGAATTTTGACACATCTCAGTGCTTTTACAGTTGGCATCATTTAAGGTGATTAGATGAAGATTTGTGATATGAGTGTGTAATATGTAATTATGTGTGTAATAGTATTCAAGCTTTTGATTCTAAAGAACGGGCTGGCTGAGAGCACAGCAAACAAAAAATACCCACACAATCACCCTTCTAAGAGCCCCCTGCTTCACACAAACAAATGAAATAATCCTCTGTGTAGGTCGGAGCAAAGTCCTCGTCACCAAGCACATACTAGCATGCCAAGTATTTAAAACCAGTAGCCAATTATGATCACATGAGGGGTAACACATAGCAAGCTTTTTTCTTTAAGTTCCCCATGCTCATTTCTTATGAATGGTGAGCACAACACAAAGTGTCTGAAGTGTTAAAGTTTTAAACAACAATTAGTAGTTACATGTTAAACAGACTGTGCATATAACCATGTAGATAGGACCTCCTTGTTTTTCTTAGATAAAAAAGTGTAGGGCTTAAACCTTTTATGAGGGGATTTATTCTGTCTATTTAGTTTTTATACTTATCAACCCTTATAGACCATTTGTAGAAGAAATGACTGGCAAAGTTGGAGCAGCAGTTTTATTGCATGTTTTATTTTATTTTATATAAGAAAAACAAAAATGGGTTTTTTGTTTGTTGCACAATTCTATCGGTCACCATTTTTTAATTTAAGAATTTGGTTTTAGTTAACTTTCTCTTCCTGGAAAACATGTGCAGCTATTTGTGCAATACAGCTTAATTACAAATGTTTTAAATAAATTGTCTTTGTCTTTCTGTCCAGTTGTGCATTTGCTTCATTTTTTTATGTTCTCTCTCATGGTTGATTTTGGACCTGTGCTATTTAACTAATCTTACTTTTTCAGTTTTAGACATCAAACTGAGAGCTTTTAGCCATGGAGGGGCATGTGCCCAAAAACAATGAAAGCACTTTCCCCAGCTTCGTGGATCTGGATGACTTTCTTAACAAGCACAACTCGAACTTCATCTGGCTCCTCGTTGGTAAGTCTGTATCCTCTCTGGGGGAAGTATATGCAGAACGACTGATGTAAACTGGCTGGAAGAATCATTGATGACCACTTGTATGTTCTGTATTTAGAGTACAAACTCCCAACAGATAGCTGCTAAAGGGTTTCAATTAGACACAGAAAAGATTCTTTGGTCTTATGTATATGAGGTCTATACCTCATTTATTAAACAGAGGTTTTGTAAGCGGGTATCCTTCCAGGGACAATTCAAATCTTTTACTGTTTGTAGGACAGAGAATATCATTTTCAGTCTCTTCTATTTATGGGTAATGACGGAATGTACACCGACTTTACGTAAATTACCACAGACATGTTGAGGAATATTTCAATATTGTATAGAAGTTGGTCATGGCAGCTGCATCTGTAATGTGTCTAAGATCCCACATGAAATATTTAGATTAGTGTGTGCTTTTACAGAAGCTGACTGCATTAATATTTAATTGTGATTTAATTAAAGTAAAATTAAATTATAGTTTCCAGTTGTTGCTCAGTGCAGGTGCACAGAGAGGTGGGCCATAATAGAATGGCTCTTAGAATGAAGCTTTCTTTATATGATGCAACATCTTCAAGCTGAAAAACATTTTTTGGGGGAGAAGAAAAATACATCAAACTAAAGCATTACTGCAGCTGTAAAACCCAGCTGTCAGACCAGACATAGAAGAATATGGCATTGCTTTATGCTGTATTTCTTTAAAAAAGTTGATGAACACATATTTTAGTAGAATTCATAATTGGTCTCTAAACCCATTACTGTTTTAAGTACTGCTGTAATCCTGCAGTCATTTCCCTGTGCTGATTAATCTGTATAATTTCTGGAAAAATAGGATCTGGCATGTTGTATTCAAAGGACCAAACAAGGTTATTCATATGCATTATTAAAGGGGCCTAATCAGCATTAGTGGTGTGAAGGTATAGGCTGACCTTATTGTTAGGTTAATAAATGTCACTGAAACAAGTGAGTGTATACATGTACAGCTAATCAACGGAGGCCTGTAGAGAAGCAAGCTTATGACTCGAGGGTCACTGGTTCAATCCCCTGAACTGGCAGGATATGGCTGTGGCCACAGGCAAATGCAAATCACCTGCCTTTGCTAAATGTGGGCACTGCAGGATGTGAGGCACATGGAACACAGTTTGCTGGTTTCTGCATTTGCACTGCAAATTATTTGGTTCTTACAAAGAAAAAGAAACTTAGATTTCGAAGTGTTAGATAATTTGTCTTGTTTTAAGAGTTAATTTCTTATTTTAAGTGTTCAACTTTACACTATAATTTTATATCAAGCAAACCTTATCTTTTTTGTCTCAAATAGGCAGGAAATCTTAAAATGAGGTAAATAGCTGTTAAAATAAGATATATTGCATCTCTCCCCCAAAGTCTCATCACAATAAATCTTGTTTTAAGATTCAGTAACAAACTCAACTTGCTTGATTCAAGAGTCACACAAAAAGCATCTGAAAAAACAGAGTTTATTGCTCTGACTTCAAGCAGATGATGACCAATGTTTGTTCACAAAACTGGCACAGGAAACGCAAAACAGGAAACAGGCAAACTGGGTCACCCAATACATGATACACCAAAACTAACACTGGCCAAAAACTCCGTTGCTGACGCTGTTGATGATGATAGCAGGCCAGGTGTGGCTAACGTGAGCTCCACTAACAGCTTCACAAAAACTTGCAATGCAATGATAGGCAGGTATGTTGTTGAGAACATGCTCCCTTTATCAACAGTTTACTCAGACTCCTTCAGAGCACTCATTGGCAAAATATCGGGGAGAGCAGGTGACGGTCCGCCATTTAGAAATACATTTTCTAAATATATATGTAGATGCCGAGTACGCTAAAATGACTGCTGAGCTCAAAAGGGGGAAGAAATAAAAGTAACGCAATAGTTACTTTTCCTGGTAACTAATTACTTTTATAGTGGAGTAATTATGTTACTAACTCAGTTACTTTTTGGGATAAGTAACTATAACTAATTACTTTTTAAAAGTAACGTGCCAACACTGCTTATAAGTCATTCTGGTTGTGATTTCTGTAAGATGTATAAAAATAAGGACAGGCTTTAGGTTTTAAGGTTTAGTTTTAAGATGAAGTAAGCCTTGTTTCAAGATAAACCTGCTTGGATTAAGACAGAGCTTAGACATTCTTCACTAATACTATAGTTAAGAAAATTGTTAAATTTAGAGAAAAATACTAATCTTCAGTTTAATTTGCTAAAGGTAAGAAAGACGTTGTTTGTAATTGCTTATATTTAGTATATTTCACTTATTTTGAGGCTGTAAAAAGTTACTTTTTAAGTAATCTCATCTTAAAACCAGCATTTTATGCTTATTTTTATGCTTATACTTAGTATATTTCACTTAATTTAGCATTGTAAAAAGTTAAATTTAAAGTAATCTCATCTTAAAAAGCATGTTTGGCTTATTTAAAGCCTTCCAAATACCTCTGTAGACATCCTTATTTCTAGATTTAACAATCTTAATTTAAAGTCCGTGTAAAGCAAAATCAGCCATTTTCTTCTAAACACATTAAACAGGTCA
>CAEMYA010000631.1:223786-242689 GCA_903131615.1 Diplodus sargus
CTTCATAACAAACAGCTCAGTGTTTATTCCCGCATTTTCAAACATGCTAAGCAGGTTTAAACACGCCTGAAGGTGTGTCTTCTCAGGGAAGCATCAACCAAAACAAGTTTACAGTTCCTTTCTTCAGCCTCATTTTGTGAGGGTGACAAGGTGACTTAATATCCCAGAAACAACAGGAATGTTTTATATTTTAATCAGAGCTTACACAGCCATGTAATTCACATTTTGTTCAACATTTTGATTAGCTGATTTTTTGGGGCCAGAATTCTGACCACTGTGATCAAATCTAAACAGGTGCTTTTGGAAACTGTTATCATATAGCTGAAATATACTTACACTGTTATGTCTCTGTAATATAAACAATGTGTGACCCCTCCACAGGTTCCTTCTCCTTCTCTGTGCTGTCGGGGAAAGTCATGTTCAGAGATGTCTACTACATCAACCAGGACATGTCTATCAGGTAACCTGACCTGTGATATATAATTTACCTCCCATTTGTTGGTAATCTTACAGCTTGCTTATTCTTTAATTCTTCTTTTCTCTGTTACAGGATACAGGATGGCTTTCTCATATTTCGTTGGTGGAAAATGTATAACCCAAAACAAAAGCAGCATGGTGAGTAGGGCAGAAATTTGTTCACAAGGATCTTTGTTTTGCAATGAAGCAGCTTATAATTATGCAGATAAACCACAAAATCTTTTCTTTTTTTTTAAATCTTTGCTGCAAATGCTCATCTGATAGTAGTAGTAGTAGTAGTAGTTTTCATATTGTATTGCTATAAGATATTTGCAATCTCTCCAGTCTGTTTGAGTATAGAGTATGGATTATGAACTGTCAAGATGCAACAGCTATTTATATGTACCAGTTATAGAGGGACACATTGACATGAGCACTGACTTTCTTCTGTTTCTTGTCGTCAGACCCCAAGGCAGAGACCCGGCTTTACTTGACTGTTAATGGCTTCGAATTCCATGTCTACAACCGGACTGACCTCTATGCCCGACTGCAGGAGACCTTTGGACTGGAACCCACACTCATAACACCCAAAAAAGATGAAGAGAGGGGGAGAGAAGACAGACACAAGAGCCTAGAAAGGTACTACCAAGGCCTCTGAAAAATCGAAACGTCTTTTGAACATTATTCCAAGTTTGTTTAGTAGAAGTTACTTAATACAAACGTTATGGTATCTTGCCTCTACAGATTTTAAAACTTTGGATGGTTGCATTTTGTTTTTACGAAATGACATTCGCCAAATAGCCCGATCCACAAATTCGAGCAGTAAACAAACTGTAAAAAAGCAGAAATCAGGAATTTCCCATGGAAGATGATTGATGAAAGCAGATTTCATGATAAGAAATCTGAAAAAGCTTTGCCTTCACGCTCAATTTTCTGTCACCAAATGCATTGAAAGCATCAGCACAGAGAAGAGCTGTTGTCATTTCTCAATGACAGTCAAGCTAACTGTAGTGCTGTTAAATTGACTGAATGTCTCTTGGTCCTTTTTACAGCGTGAACATCAAAGCAGAGAGTCCAGACCCTACTTCATCTTGGCGCTCACTGATCCCTGTCATCAAGGTTAACATCAGCACTGTAAGTACCTCACAGTGTCATCTAAAATTGTATGTAATTTGTTCAGGGCACGATTCCACCGTTAGAAATAACTTAAATGATATGAACAAAAAAAAACAAAAACATATTGATGTGTGTGTGTGTGTGTGTGTGTGTGTGTGTGTGTGTGTGTGTGTGTGTGTGTGTGTGTGTGTGTGTGTGTGTGTGCTCTCCTACAGGGCCGTCTGGCATTTGGGAACCACTACCTCCCCCAAACTCTGTGCGTGAACTTTGAGGATGCCTTCCTGACATACGCCACCAAGCCTCCATCCAGCCACCTGGACCAGTACATGCACATCGTCAAAGGCTCGCTGGAGAATGTGCGCGTCATGCTGGTTCCCAGTCCACGCTACCTTGGCATGCAGAATGACGAGTAAGTCACTTGCTGGTGAAGAAACACCATCAGGGCAAACTTCACTGAATTTAAATTGTGTTTCAGTGTTCCTGTAAAATCACTTATTTCCAAATACTGTTTTAAAAAAATTGAATATCATATAAGAGTAACACCAAACTGATTCAGTAATGTAGCAGACAGGCTGGTATTCATTTATTCAAAGCAATTTATGAAACATTGCTGGCTTTTATTTAATAAATAAAAGCCAGCATAAAAGTCTCAAAAAGAGAAATATAAGCTCCTCTTCTAATCCTTCAGTTGGGAACCCTTTGTGTGGTTGTGTTTATAACACATACCTATAACTTAAGTTGCGCATGATTATGTACCGGTAATTATTGCAGGAACTCCTTAATCTCGGGAGTTAGTGGTCTGGCAGTGCTGTGCCGTGCCAGACTAAAAACGCACCGAGGGGTGGTTGCCCAATGATGGATGACGGAGCAAAACTATACCGGAGCCAGGACACAACAGACATGCATCCAGTAGAATCTTTGATCTGCTTGTATTTGTATCTGCATCCGCAGTTACAAAAAGGATAAAGTGGTATATACGAAATGGGCAATTCGCTAACTTGATATTAAAAAATGTTTTTAAAAAATATTTGCATGGGGCATCACTTTTCTCCTATTTTTACCTCACTGCTTTAACTGTACATCATTATAGGCAAGGGTAACATAAACCATTATCTGCACTTTAACTGAATGGAATGCCAAGGAGAGTACATTCCGTAAACCTTCTGTGATTAAGGAGTCACTCAATAAAACCTTGGCAGCTGCAGCCTCTATAGAAGCCATCAGTGATTTTAAACTTTATCTTTTCAAGGACTGCCTTGACACGTCTTCAGGCTTTATTAGAATGTCTGGCAAGATGAAGACTGGTGCTTTTTATGAAATTGAAAGGGTGTCTTCATGCCAGAAAGTTTCAACCCAGACTGCATATTTTATTTATGCCTTGGTTCCATTTAGGTACCTGCTAAATTGCTGTGACTCCCATTTGTATGATCCAGAATAAGTCGAGACACATCATAACCTCTGTAAAAATCTGTACTTTGCCTCTAAACTGTGATTTTATGGATTTTGATTCTAGACCTCCCAGACTAATGGGTGAAGGCTTTGTGGTCATGCAGTCCAATGATGTTGACATCTACTATTACCAGGATGAACCGGGTAAGCTTGCGTAGCATGCACGCACAGATGCACAATATCTACAAATGTTAAAACAACAGAATTTGCAGTGGTGTACTGAAATGCAACTGGGAATTGCTCAGCATTGGAAAAACACACACTGTATTTTACCACTGAACAACCCTATACACTTGATTTCTTGTTGAAAATGATATGAACATTATCAATGGATGCTGGCTAGATGATTGAAAGGAAGCCCCAGTGTAGTAGTTTCAAGTAGTTGCAGGATTGTCCTAAATGTTTTTCGTACACTTTGTTCAGCATTCTTTGTCAGATTCGCTTGAAATGTATTTGTGTGTTTGTGTAGGTCTGGTGCCTATGGAGCAGGAGAGTGGGGAAGAGGCAGAGACATGCAGCGAGGGTGACAAACTTCAGGACCTGCCTCCATGTTGGGGTCTGGACATTGTCTGTGGAAAAGGGACTGACTTCAACTATGGCCCCTGGGCAGATCGTCAGAGGTGAGTGATGATGCACAATCCCAATAATTTTAACTTGAAAGATTTTGCCCGAATTCAGTGTATGTTACATAAACAAAGGCAGTTGTTGACATCAATTACGTAATGGTTAACAAGTGCACAATTAGAGAACCTCCAATATGAACTTCTGAATGACTGATCTCGGCAGTTAGATTGGCAATTGCCAAGTTCTTTGCTTTAATGTAACATTATAAAGTAAATTGTGATGACACAATGTAATGACTTCAGAAAAATGTCCCTCTGCGTTTAGATTGAACCTCGCAGGCAGTCTGGCACCATTTCTATCTGCTTTCATGTCTCATGATAAGTTGGAATTAATGAATAAAGTCATGTTTTGTCCTGTTGTGACTCTGAGGAAAACAGAAAGTGATCCATTTGTCATTGCGACAGCAGTAATACCACTTGGAAACATTGGGAGGGGAAGGTTGTCTCTTTTGCATGCACTTACTGTGAATAACATCAGTACAGATGCAAATGTAAGAGATGTAAGATGAATGTTTCTTTGGTCAATGGGAGTCTTTAAACGGTTTATAGCTCAAACTTTTAAGGCTTTGGGTCGTCCAGAAACGGTCTTTGACACAAACTCTTACTTCTCTAAGGGACTGTCTGTGGAAGTTCTTCCTGCCAGCTGACTACCAGGCAATGAAAGTGACCGAGGTCGCCCAGTCAGGCAAACCCAGACAGATCCAGGCCTTCGAGCTCCGCATGAACATCATTGCCGATGCCACCATTGACCTACTCTTTACCAAAAACAGGGTGACTCTTTCTCTTACTCCTGTGTGCTTTCTTCCATCACACTTCTTTTCTTGTCAGCCTCTCTGTTCATTTTTCCTCTCCCCCTGTTGTCACTCACTGTGTTCTAAAACTGCAGTCTGGAGTTTCGAAAAAAAAGGGGAGTTAGCAAATTTGAATGAACAAAGCTCCCAGGTCCTTCCTTCTTCCTCTCTGCTGCGCAGCAGCCCTGCCTTCAAAGCGCCTCCACATAGAGGAGCCTGCCGTGCACAAGTAGGCTTGTGACCACAGTAACAGAGTAAGCCAGATAACCAAGATGGTGCATTAAAAAAACAACAGCAAAATTGCTCTGAGTGTTCTATTTCTGATCAATGCAACTCAATTACAATGACAAGTGCCTGATGGCGAGTCACTGTAGTAACCCCAGTAACAAACAATATTCTTCACATCGCGTTAGACGGAGTTACCAGGTAATCATTACCCAGTGCAACTGCATGTTTCCTTTCTGAAACATGAGTAACGTTATTTCTCTAAACCACTTCAACCACTTCAGAGCATATTGATAATAACATTATAACTGCACGGTCACTTGAAAGACACTTTTGCAAACCAGTAGCCATAAAGACAAAGCTAAACACCGGAGTTAGCATACAAGCTAACAAGCTAGATTTACCAACAAGCTAAGCAACTCGACTGCAACATCGTACAGAAAGATGTGCTTTTGCGAGTATTGCTGCAACTGCTGTAACCATAGCCTTGTGTTTAAAACATAGAATGAAACATATATCAGGGGCGGCTGTAGCTCAGTGGGTAGAGCTGAGGACCAGTGACCGGAAGGTCGCTGGTTCAAATCCCTGGCTCCTCCGGCTCTGTTGTTGTTGTCTGTTCTCCGCCATTGTTTACAGTTTGGGCTTGAACGTATCTGACCAGGTAAGAGCAGGCACTGCGTGTGCGCGGGGGAGGGGCACTGCTCAGTAACCACTGTGTAAGGGAGGGCGGCTGCCAGCAGCGTATGCACGAAAATGTTTGACAGTTCTCAGACACTCCCCTTGCTACTGGCATTGGTTCATGTTTTATGCTTGTCAAATTGTCCTCCTCCTTCATCACAGGGATTCACACAAAGCAGAGAATGTGAAGTGCATGTTAAATATCAACATGAATGCATTATGATTAAACGCGTAAAATGGCTTCAGTCAGGGGAGACTGTTAATTACTGTTTATTACCTCTTTTTAACTTTTTTTTTTGTTCCAAGTAGGTGACTTTCTGTAATTTTTAAGGCAGTACGGCAGCTTCTGTAATAATTTTCTTTTTGCTATCTATCTCCCTCTATGCTCTGTTTTTCTTCTTGTTACTAGGAAACCAATGCCATCCATGTGAACGTAGGTGCAGGCTCTTACCTGGAAGTCAACATCCCAATGACTGTAGGAGAGAACGGTGAGTGTGTGTTTGAAGGACCAGCTATCCCACTGGTCCTCGTAAATTTAGATTTTAATTTATTTGAAATTGTAGAGGTTAAGCCAATGCTTTAAACCACTGAGGCATTTCAACAGGAAACCTTATTGACACGCTTGCTACTTTACCATGGATGAATGAGAGTCCTGCCTTTCGGTTAAGATGTAAACCAGTCCATTTATTTTACATCTAATGCTTTACATATACACACACACACAAACACATCCTCACGGAACAGCCTAGCGTGGCGTGGCGTAGCGTGGCGTAGCGTGGCGTAGCGGTCAAAAACTGTTTTTCCTGTTCCGGTTGGAAACACCTGACGAGCCCCCAAAGGTTCCTACATTATATAGGGTGACCTGCCAATCACAGTCAGACCATGACACACACAACAATTAACATAAATCTGCTCTTACAAACATATTTGTTTTCCTAAATGTATCATTGGCGTGGCAACTGTAAATCAGTCATTTGCCTAGTGCAGATGAGAACTGGTCAAACACCGACACAATATTTCTTGAGTCACACACCAACGGAACCAGAAATCCGGCTTTTCCGACCTGAACATGAGGGGTGGTTGCGCAAGGCACGGGTCGGGTTTGGTAAACATAATGACCGGCCACCGCTGTCAACGTTTTTTGTGCCTCTGATTCATGTCTTCATATCACTCTGCAAGTAGTCCGTTCATTTGTCATGATGGAACTTCATTCAAAGCGGAGCTCCACCAAAGGGCCTGCAATCATTGCGGAAGGTTATCTGATGTGTCAGTGTTTCCCCTGTATGCATTCTGCTGCTGGATTTTCAGTGCCACCGCAAAAAGAAAAAAAATTTTTTTTGTAGGTTTAATATAACAGGTGAATGGCGAATTTAAGTTGCACACAGTGAAAGCACTACACCTTAACTTATCTTGAAATCAATTATTATTGTCATTACTGCTATTTGTATAATTTCTACAAGTCACTGTTTAAGTCCAGTGGCTAAAATCCTCATCATCCTATTCAAAGGCTGCAACAGGCAACTCATCAAACCGGGGTGAAGTTAGTTTCAGGTTAGATATTCGGCGGATGTTCACTCGGGTCCAGCTGTAACTTCACTGAGGTTTGCCCAGTGTTAGCAGCAGGAGGACGGTTAGCTCACCTCCCAGAGCCTCGCACTGATCATTAAATTACTTTGCATAAATATATCAATACAAAATAATTTCATAGCACATTAGCCCACCTACAATACATGAATACATCCATTCACATACAACCAAACCAAAACATACAACCAAGCCAAAAAACCGGTACAACAAAGGAATATGTACATTTGGACACCTATTTGAAAAAGATAACCAGAGGTCCTTAGAACAACTGAGATCCTCATTTGGGCTTTCTTCAAATCACTTTTTTAAGTTCCTGCAAGTCAGAGACTATATTAGAGTGGAGCAGGGTGGTAAACTCACCCCTTTGGAGGACCTCCAAATAGACACTATGATACAAGAAAAACTGTATGGAAGACCATTGTCCCTTATGGAAAGTAAAGCTCTTGGTGCAAGAATTAATTGGGAAACGGACATTGGTGGATTGAGGACTCTGAGTGGATGTCGATTTGTGCTAGCTCTCAATCATTCTTTTATAACAGTTGACACAAACTATTGCAGTTTAATCTTATACACAGAACTTATTATACACCTGAACACCTCCAAAAAATAAGCAGGACATAGTCAGAACAATGCCCCAGGTGCAAAGTTGAAACAGGATCTCTTATGCACATGTTTTGGACATGTAAGTGTCTGAAGCATTGCTGGTAATCTGTTCTGAACATCATTAAAAAAGTTGTGTGGATCTATCATAACTAATACAATTGTGTACTTATCTTTTGATATCTTGCTGGCATCCTTGTTACTGTCTCCATTACTGCTATTGTATTATGTGGGGGGTGGGGTGGGGGGGATCATGTTTGATCTCTGTGTACTTAATGTCCTCTATCGCTGTACGGGAGAAAAGGGAAAATTCAATAAATATGTTGTTTAAAAGAAAAAAAACTTGACTCCAGCCTTGCATCCTGAGATTGTAAAGCCTTGCTTTTCTCTCCTCTGCCTTCAGGTTACTCTCCTACCATCAAAGGCCAGCTGCTTCATGTGGACACCACTAGCAGCATGCAGTACAGAACTCTTCTGGAGGCTGAGATGCTGGCTGTAAGTAGCAGGGAATTGTACGAGAAGCTTCTCAGTTGACTCTTCAGACAAGTAAAAATCACCCCATCCACTTAAAAGAAACAAAGGGGCAGATCAAATCTGCGAGTAGTGAAATTGGGTTTTGTGGTTTCAGTTCCATGTCATAGCCAGCTATCCTCGGGTGTGGAACATGCCTCAGTCATGGCAATGTGAGATTGAGGTGTACAAGGCCACCTACCACTTCATCTACGCCCAGAAAAACTTCTTCACAGGTGAGTCCTTTAGTAGATAGTCAGAACTGAAGAGAGTAGAACCTGTGCACAATAATTAGCAAGTTAGATCATTAGCATTAGCATTTAGCATGTCAAGAGTGAAATGCATGTAAAATCAATTTTTTTCAATTTGTCACCGACTTTTCTTTCCTTTTTAGATTTGATTCAGGACTGGGCGAGTGACAGTGCCCCAGACATCTACTCCTTTGTGCCCTATTCCTGGAAGTTTAAGATCCTTTTTCACCAGTTTGAGATGATCTGGGCAGCAAACCAGCACAACTGGATCGACTGTTCCACCAAACAGCAAGAGAATGGTGAGTAAAATATGCTCTTAGTCCAGATGCAAAACACCATACTCTCACTTAATTAGTCAGGCAGATGAAAAGAGAAAACAAAGACATTTTTACTCATTGATTTTCTATCCTTTAATATTTTTTATGCCAGTTAAATACGAAAACAGTTATACAGCTTTCCTCTGCATTTTGGAAAGCAAGTCTGGCTAATTTAACAAAAATACAAAACAATGCAATACAATACAATAACAAAGTACAAATTGTGACTATAAAGAGAAGAAAATAAAGTATGGTGTAAGGGACATGAATCTCTTAGAACTAAAATAAATAAAATCTGCTGTAAAGGGTGAGGCTGCATTTAAAAATTAAGATAAAAAATAAGAATGAAAACCTTCATGAATAGTAATTGAGTGATAAAGCTTTGCAGTTTAACAAATAGACCGAGTGTTATATACTGTATGTCTTTTGAATTAGCATTATTATTTGCATTCATGCAAAAAATGCATAATAACCCAAAGTCTGGCATGAAAACTTTCAATAATTTATTGCTTTAACACTGGAATGTCCATGACAGGATACTGTGACTATATTAATTGTGATATATTGTACAGTATTTACTACCATCCACTCTAATCTAATCTGTTGCATTATTGACCTTCTATAGTGTACCTGGCAGCATGCGGCGAGACACTCAATATAGACTTCACTTTGCCTTTCAATGAGTTTGTTCCAACCACCTGCCATACCCGCTTCAGCTTGAAGGTTAGTCATACCTAAATGGGTAGGTGAATGTGATTTGTTCATAAAATAAATGCTTTTTTTTTTTTTACTGTGATGCCAACTGAATTTCAACAGCTTATAGCCAACATTGTGTGTAGTCATATATGTGGAGGATAGTTTTCCAGATAGAAAACATCTTTACAATCAAAGTATTCATATCTAAGATACATCTATGTGTGGGTATATACATGTATATGTGCCTTGTCCTCCTCAGGCAGAGGATACAGACATGCGACTGTCCCTGCCGGAGTGCCACCCGAGCCGCTACCCCCTTCTCACCCTGGCCAAAGATTACCAGAACATAAAGCTGCCCCCAGACATGTTCATGCCAGGGGAGAACCAAGGAGCTCCCCCTCCCAAACCAGTCAAGTCCCGCTGGAGGAACATCACCCATGCAGAGTGAGTTGAATTCTTTCTCTCTGGTTGTGGGTGAGAGCAAAGAGTAGGATGATTCATCGTTGTAACACCGATTCACATCAATGCTTCGGTAGAAAAGAAATGTTGCCAAGGTAGTAGGTGGTAATTTCCAGTAAATATTCCACTCACCTTCAATTTTCATGCTTTGTTGTTTCAATGGTTTATGTTTGTGTAGGTTTCTTTATGTGTCTTCTGTCTTTAAATGAAGTGTAATAGCCTGTTTATCAGAACTACTTCGATCTGACAGTGTTCCATTTAGCATCCCCAGTTGGGTGAACTTTTTCGTGTTTCGGTATCCTTTACTTGAGATAAACAGAGGTATAAACTCATCTTCTTGGAGCTTCCACTAATGATTTCTTACCAGTCTTTTTGTACTTTGGCCCTCTCTTATTTGTAGAAATGTTCTATATCCATCTTAGTCTGCATCCCTTTTGTAGTACGTTACAGAGCAGGGTCTATTTCCGCATTGTAAGAATCTCTCTAAGAGTTCAAAGAGCTGCTTTGCTAGTTGGGTAGCACATACATTGTGCACTCTGGATGTAATAACTTAATATCATTTGTAATGTTTAGACCAGAGCCAGACTATGTTGGTGAAGCACTGCGATAGACCCACTAACCCCCTGGGAGGTTATGATCAAATTCTGTCTGAAAGAGTGCACCCTGTGCGGCAGAGAAATGGTGCGCGACCCATTTGCTGTCTCTTCACTTTTACTGTTGATCCTCAGTTCATAAAGCCGTCAATGGACTGGAAAATTCACTTGAAATTATGATAAACTGCATTATGACTGTGTGCTGAGCCTATATGTTTTTCTTCCTCACATCAGAGCCGGCTGGGTGGATTGCTGGAGTGTGCCCAACTTCTTGCTCATCATTGACTACACCTGGCACCCCATCTATCCCCAGAAGGCTGATGAGCAGCTGAAACAGTCGCGTAAGCTCACCACTTCAGTGTCAATTCCATGTTGTTTGCTCTGGAGCCAGCCAAGAGAGACGTCCATTTACCTATATCTTAAAAGCTATTGTTTGCTAACTTGCCTGCAATTTGTGTCTGAAGTGTCTGAGATGGAGGAATCCATGCTGTCAGCTCTGCGTCCCCCAGAACACGCCAATGCCCTACCGCGCTATACATCCACATCTGCTTCAGCTGCCCACAACCGCATGCCCACTGACCCCTCAGAGCTCCCCCCAGACAGACTTCACGTGGAGATGGAAATGTCCCCTGATTCTCAAATTATCCTCTACGGGCCTTTGCTCCGAGCACTGATCTCCATCAAGGTGCCCAAATGCTCCAGTTAGTTCATAATAAAGTTCTGTGTTTTGGGTGATAATGAAACCACCAGAAAAGTATGTATGTAATCAGTCAGTTAAAAGTCTACACAGCTCATTTGTCTAACCGTCTTGTCCTCTGCCGGCACAGGAAAACTATTTTGGTGAGGACGACATGTACACAGACTTTGAGGAGATTGTTTCCAGCCCTGTGTTGTCCACCTCCACCTCCTCGGGCCTCGGCTGGTCTCCTCTGGGAATGGAAGACAGCGAACAGAATGAAACCTCCAACATCCATCCCCTGGACCTGCGCCCCTGGGACATCACAGTGTATATCAACCTTTACAAAGTTCACGGCCGACTGCCAATGGTAAAATGGATGACTTCCGGTTCTGTTTAATGATTTAAAAAATGAGAGAGATCCATGTAGATGTTCAGCAAATATATAAAGAAAGGAAATTGTTGCATCAGTATAGTTGAACTAGATAGATGCAAATGAAAGAAAACAGATATATACAACATGAAGGAGGAATGTGCAGTACACAGCAATCCGGGTTTTATTATATACTCTTATTAATTTTTGATGTAAACCTGCTTGCCATGCTTCTTCAGTTGATATGTGTTTATGTTTGTGAAAACAGCTTGATAGATAAATCCACGTTTTCTCACTTTTCACGCTGCCTCTAGCACTGCAGCAGCGAGGGTCCCGAAGGTCCGTCCGGCTTCCTCGAGCGTCTGTGTTTTGAGATGAAAAAGGGTTACAGGGAGACGATGCTTCAGCTGCTCCTGTCTCCCATTCACATCTTCATCAGTGACAACTACCAGGTCAGAAGCTACACGTGCCTGATGGGATGCACTGCTGATTCCATAGAGTGCTGTCATATCCTTGGTTTAGATTTTATCTGTATTAAAATCTGTATTGATTAATTGCGACAGAATAAGATAATGTTATATCCAGAAGCACAAAAAAATGTTATGTGTTGGCCATGGGAAAAGGCTGAACATTTCATACACAATTATTATTTAATCTTTAGTCTTTAGAAAATACCCAGAGTAAAGTTTGGCATGAACACTGATGTACAACATATGTGTTGGAAGAATATTTAGCCCCGTGATACCAGTGTCAGCCATAATTGCTTTGCAGCTGCCTGATCAGGGCCGGCGGGATGCAGCATAATCATGAATGGCCACTGCCTCGTCATGGGTGCTTCTCCCTGCCGTGGTATTTAATGAGGCGACACTTGATAGATTTACTTAATTATAGACCCATGGTCCATATTCTGGCCTCCTCGGTCAAACACACGCCGATGTTAAACCCCTGCTATTAAAGGATGCGTGCGGCGGAGCACCTCGCCCCCTCCGTTAGCTGCCTCAAGCACCAGACAACTAACAGGAAGCAGGTTGAATTAGTCTTCAAAATAAGAGCTTTAGAACTGGGTTCTTAGCAGGGGGCTTTTAGTTTGAAAGTAGCGACAGTTAGTAGCTTGCCAATACAACAACAAGCAGACAACCAAGACAGCTACAGAGACCGAGGAGACGCTAACATCTCCCTGATCTCAGTGGCTTTCCAGTTGCTCATCTTGACGTCCGTGGATGAAATGATGAACTGACTGCTGTGATCAGCCATTTCCTGGTTTTAAAACTTATGGCTGTGGGTCGCACAACAGTGCACGTCATTGATATCTTCGCCCATCTCACGCAATTGCTGGCACATTGACGACTCCGATTTACATAGCAATGGAGGTGGCAAAAAGTGTACCCTCCGAGGCGTCATATTGGCGGACCAAAACAGACCCCAGTATACCGCCTTCTGTCTAAATCCATGGAGCTAGCTGCAAAAAGGACAGCCACATTGGCAAGTTGCTGCCCAGTATAAAAACGGCTAGTGTTATAATAAAACATGCTCTGTAGTAGCCCCATGTTTGCATAAGTACCTGCATATTGTATAACCACACATAATTTCTTAGCTTTAGCAATGAGTCGGATTCTACTTGCTGCACAGAGAAGAATGTGTAGCCCTCATCTCCTTCCTCCAGTGAGATATCAATCTCTTTCTCTATGGCACATGGAGGGGTTTCTCTGGGTTTCCCCAGAGATGTAAGATTAGAAATATAAGCGTGTGTGACTGTCCTGTTTTTCCCACAGCGTCCCACAGCAGACAGCGTGTTGAGGGATGGCCACCTGAGTCTCTCTGGCCTACAGATGAGGGCCCATGCCATGTTCTCGGCTCAAGGCCTCCCCCTGGGCAGCGATACGCTGGAGTACGCCTGGCTAATCGACATGCAGGCCGGGGGGCTCACTGGCAGGGTCACTGTTCCACAGGTGTGTGTATGTGTGTGTGTGGTTTAAGTAAATGAAAAGTTTGGAATGTGGAATGTTAGATTAGGATTATGATATGGATGGGAAGGTCAGCTGAGTGGGAGTGCTTTTGAAATCATGTTTTCTAAAGGTTGTATGTGTGAACCACCTGTTCAATATAATACAGTCCAATATATCCCTGCAACAGCTTGCAGAAGTGTTTTATTTGATTGTATTATAGTTTAAGGTTTTCTTTGTGCTTTGTCAACCCCCACCATGTACTTATTCTCTTCCTTTTCTTTTTTCTGAGCATTTGCATTTCCTGATATTCTGAAGCACTTTTGTGTCTGTGTGTGACTGTGATTATTAGGTGGCCAGTGTAATCGAGTGGGCTGAGACTTTCCTTTTCCATGGGGTGTCTCGAGAGTTCCAGCTAGAACAACCCAAGCCCTCTGTTATCTGCCAGCATGGCGCTGACCGTCGCATTTGTGATGCCAAGGTACAGATACAACGTATACATGCAGTTGCTGCACAAGTCTGAGCTTCATTTCTCCGGTTTTCTCTGCAGACTTTCTAGCATCAGTTTGAACTCGTTAGCAGCTGTGTGTGTCTGAATCTCCCGCCTTAGGCTACTTAATTAGTCACTTTTGGCTGAATGCTTTTTTTCTTCTGTTAGATTTGAGTGGTGGTCAGTACTGTATAGTGTGACAAGAAAGGAAGTGTATAAGTGGCACCAGATAAGAAAAGAAAGAAGAAAGAAACCACCGTGAACTTTCTCTAATCATGCGAGACAAGACAAACTTTTTTCACTGCCGTAGAAACTGAAATGTCCTTCATCACAAAACTATTCATCTACTCACAGCAGCTATACATAGCATACGTCCCCAACACTGTGATGTACGAAGCAGTGTTGAGAGACACTCCCTCGCCATGTCTGTTTCACAAGATGTCTTGTTTGTATGCGAATACTGACAAGAATGTTTTTTAAAACTCTGCCTGAGAGTGCTCATTAATTTCTGATGAGAAAGCAGCTGCGGCTGCAGGCGATGCAGCGGTATGTAAAGCCGAGCTGTACTAAATTGGAAATGGTTTCCTTGCAAGCACTGGAAAGTTTCTGCTACTAAATGATATTTGTGTTTCAGATGACCTGCCTGCCAGGTCACTGTCGCACATCAGAGGAGCTGAAATACACCATGACCCGACTGGCCATGGATGGAGTCGACCTCTTCATTGTGGAACACGGCTGTGCTGCTAACATCAAGGCAATTAGTAGCAAACATTCTGTTTTGTTTTCAAGATATTCATTTATAAAGACGTAACTTGTTGTGTGTACCTGTAAAGATCTATTTTTCTTCCTCCCCAGACTTCTGTCATTCGTGTAGCCAACTGCAACCTGCACAACCAGGCGGTGGGGGAGGGCATCAGTGCTGTGGTGCAGGACGTAAACATTCGCCAGTACATCGAGCAGCACAGCGAGGCGATCAGGCTGCAACCATCCGGACAGGGTCAAGGTCTGGGTCAGCCGCTGGGTTTGGGTCAGCCCCCTCTGCTGCGACGCTCTGTCTGGCTGGAGGCGGGTTCAGTCAACTTGAACCTCATCACAGCAGACATCGCCCTGGCCACTGACCACCCAGCCAAATGTGAGGTCCAGAGGCAGTTTCTGGAGCTCCATGATGCTCAGACCAAAAGGTAGAAAACTCTGTTGTGTGTTATTTACTTTTCAAGCACGACAGACATTGTGTGTTTGTGGGAGGAAAATATTTCTCTTTTTGTCCCTCAGCCACCCTTTAGTATGATTCCAGCATTGTGACAGTTCTGGTATTTAGTGATGATGTCATTGGCTACTTTTTTCACCTATTTTTATTTCTAGCTAAACAACAAAACAGTTTTTTAAAAATGTCAAAGCTAAAACTTCTTTTTAAAGTGGAAATGACTCACTGTCTGTATCACACCTCTGTATGATGAGTCACTGGTACAGTTATGAGGCACGTAATGTTAAGTATATCCATTTAAACGTGCTGGGGTGAGATTTTTTCTGCTGTATACAGTGATCTTGCACATGATACGTGATAATCAGCTAGTAAATTATCCAACTGCTGTGATAATAGATTCAACAAAATGATTTAAGACCTCATTATAGGTCTCCAGGGAACCATTTTAGTACAGATGTTCTTGTCTCACTCGTAATTGGACATGATCTTTCTTATTACTTTAACTAATGGTAGTGTTTGTGGGTGTTTCTGAGAAAAGGCAAGATAAGTGCATACATTCACAGGAGCGTATGCCAAGAAAAACCTTAATTGAACAAAAAAGGAGACTTTAAATGTTATCTGTTGTTAAGAAAGGAAGACCAGTGCGACATTTGTTCTACACGTTCCTGATATGTCTGAAATATTAATTATCACAGACACAGCAACCATAAAGTGTCTTTCAGCAACTCTAGCTACCCTGAATTTTGTTTTTTTGCCACATAATTCGTTTTCATTGTCTCTTCCTCTTCAGACTCTGGTTTCTGTGGCCTGAAGAGGCTGGCATCCGCAACAAGCGCAGCAGGAACCGCTGTGGCTGCCTCGGAGGCTGCAGGTTCTTTGGCGGTACCAACATGGGCCTCGACTTCTTCAAGCTGGAAGAGCTGACACCCTCTTCCTCGTCTGCATTCTCTTCTTCCAGCACAGAGTCAAACATGTCTTATGGCCAGTCTCTGCTGCAGCCTGGGGAGTGGATTATTACCAAGGAAACACCCAAAGTGGATGGTATGCATTTGCAAAGGTTTTATATGAATTTCCTGATATTCCCCATAGTCCCTCATGGTCTCCTTATTATTTTTTTTTACGTGAAACCCAAGCAAGATTAAGAATCGTTAAAATGTTACATTTTTTCCAAACACAGCAGCTGCTTTTCCCATACAAGGACCCCTGGGAGTAAGAATGCATCTACAGGAGTTCATTAAATGAGAATTCATTTTATTATATGATAATATATTGAGCTTTTTCTCAGTATCTTATCTGCCTAAGCAGTGGTCCTTAAACAGTGTGACCAGCTCGCCATGAAATACAGAATGTATGCATGGGATGCAAAATACTAAATACAGCCTGCTGATACATAAAAAAAAAATTGTCACATCACCATTTTCTAAAATGATTGTGTTTTCTTAGGGAGAGTCATAGGACTGAAGACAGACACACACTCACCGTGCCTGCCCCCTGAGCTGCCAGAAAGGAGAGCTCAGCAACACCTCAGTCTCCAGGTGCCCCAACGCTCACACAGCTCGGCCTCCTCCTCTGAGGAAAACAGTTCCTCTAGCGCTGCTTTGCCCCTCCTAGCTGGAGAGAGGGACACTCCCTCGCCAAGCACAGAGGAACGCATGTTCCCCATGAATGGCAAAAGCCCTGCTGAGTGAGTAACATCCAGATTGATGACCTAATACTCTTGCATCCATTTTTAACATCAGAATTTGTAAGAAAAGAATACAAATACACAAATATAAGAGGTTGCAGCATGTAGAAATCAATTAAGGCAGCACAAGCAGCATCTTCATCCTGGGTGTAGTATTTATCTATCTTCTCTTCCCTCCATGCAGCACCCAAGGAGAAGTCCCAGAGCTCTCGCCAGTCTCACCCAATAGCTCCCAGGACCGCTCCTCAGTGCGCTCACCCCTCTGTTCCCCTCTCAAACGGCAGTCGTCTGTGCACTCAGGTCGACTGGGCAGCACAAAGAGCCTGTCAGCTGCTGTCTTTACTGATAAGCCTCCACCAGTCCTGTCTGGTGGTGTCCAGTTCAGCAGCGAGGTCTCCCGCAGCGATGAGAACGTCCTGGATTCGCCACGTCAGCGCAGAAGCTACGGCTCATTTCCCTTCACGCCTTCAGCCGACTCCAACACCTTTCATCAGTACCGCTCTGCAGACTCCAGCATGTCCGTGGCTGACAGCGAGGCCTACTTTTCAGCTGCTGAGGAATTTGAGCCAATCAGCAGTGCAGACGAGGGTCCAGGAACATACCCTGGCCGAAAAAAGAAGAGGAGGCAGCAGATGCAGCAGCCACAGCAGCCCCCGTATCACATGGAGAACTACAGGTCAGCTTGGATGATAATGTGCTTTTACAAAATGGAGAGTGAAATATTCTGCTCAGCCTCAGTGGAACACAGAAAAGTTCTCAAAGTTAGAGTTTGAAATTTAGAAAGGAGACTGGGTGTGTAGTTAGATCAAGTACAAGGTTAAGAACGGGATTAGGATGATGGTTGAGTCTAGACAGCTCACAGCTCTCAGTAACTTCAAAGAGCCTCTCATTTCTCATCTGTAAGAGCAGATGAATTAATGACCCATCAAGTGAGTTCTGACCTTGCCATATTGCCTGAAGTGTTACCCTTTTTATTACTGTTAAAGGGGCCACTCTGGAGGATTTTCGTTTTTTTGATTTACATTTTAAGACAGTGATGAATACAGAGATTTGATTTTTCATCAAGTGTCTCGAATATCTCAGATCCCTTTTAAGGGTTTCACTTTGAAATTTCGATGAATGTTTCTGTGGCCACCTTTTCATTTTTCTATGACCCCAAAATGTTCTTGCATTTATTACAGCACTCATTTTGATTGATACAGCACATACATTTTTTGCTATTGTTATTTTTTTTTTAATGTAACATTATGTCCTTTAGCTGCTGTGGCAAACAAATTTCCCCGTTTGTGGGACAATAAAGGAATACTGATTCTGATTCTGAAACAAAAGGATGAATTAAAAAATAGTAAAATCTATGCAGGAAAAAGTTTGTTTAAAGCTTGTTTAACAAGTGGTTAACGGTGACAGCCATGTTTCTATCAACACATTTTCATGTGCATTTTGAAGTATCGTATTATAAAAACTTGATGGAAATGGTAAAGTTCGAGTAAGAACTTTGGTTTTGTTTGGTTAGTATATGGGCTTAATGGGAGATGGAAACATCTTTTCTGAATAATAGTAAGAAGAAGCTGTTTCTGCCCTCTGCATCTGCCCCAGTGTTCCGGGGATGTATTGCTATGACTAGCTGACATCAAAACATTCTAAAAATTTTCCTTAAATGAAAAAAGAAAATACCCTGAAAGTCTCTTTCAATTATTGTCTCCATTTTCTTCTCCTTCTTCATGGCGGTATATTGGCAGTTTGCTAGTAACTGGTTTTGTTTTTGGTCAAAACTTCTTCTGTACTCCTTATTCTATAGCCATGATTAACTTGGCCTTTACTGCCAACTTCTCATGAAGCCTTGTTGTGTAGTGTTGTTTCCTTAAAATGTGCTTGACAATTAACTGGAAAGATGTCCTATTAGTTGATATTATGCACCTGTTTTGCCATTAGAGAGATGTATGTAGCAAAATTATGAAACACTCAAGATATTGTCTTGCCAGTAAGAGCTGTCACCCAAAATGCCATCACCAAAAATGCTTAAAAAAAAAAGTTATGTCTATGACTGACATAAAGCACACATTGACGTATCAATTTGATGTGTAAATAATTTGTTTTACCCCAGTCGGAGCTCCATCTACCACAGTGTCGAGGGTCCTCTCACCTATGTTCTGAACGGGGAACTGATCACTGAGCCACGCCC
>CAEMYA010000631.1:249701-271394 GCA_903131615.1 Diplodus sargus
TTTTTTTTTAACAGTACACTGCAGCAGTTCAAACTCTCAAATGTTATCCTTACTTATATGGCTGCTAAAACTGATATTCTATGGTATCATTTAGACCAGTGGTTCTCAGTTGGTGGGTCATGACCCTAAAGTGGGTCGTGGACCCGGTTTCAGCGGGTCTTGGGCCCTTTGCCCAGGCAAAAAAAAATGGTAAGAACAAAATCCTTTCCTTTTATTTTGAGGGGGATATTTTATGCAGCGGAGTGCAACAGTAGGTGGTGATAATGCCCTGTAATGCTAATTGACACCTTCCATTTCCCAGCATAATGTATGAAATATCGATACGCGACGCGTTGGAATTGACAGTGAAAGCGTCACGTTGCCAAGCAACAAAGAGATTCAGCTGGTGGAGCTGTCATGTGACCACACGCTGAAAAGGAAATTCACAGAGACAAGTGTCTCCCAGTTCTGGTGCAGCACTGTGATGAACGAGTATCCTTCCCTTGTTACTCAAGCAGTAAAAATCCTCCTACCATTCAGCACTACCTGTCTGTGAGTGTGGCTTCTAAGCTCTGGTTCAGCTGAAGACAAAACAAAGAAACAGACTGGACATTGAGCATGACCTTTGTCTACTATCACTCCAGACTTTGAGACTCTTGTTAGGAGTAAAAAACATACCCAGTTCTCCCATTAACTCCTCCAAAGTCGGGTCTATGGTGTCAGAGCCTTCTTAGTGGTTTAAAAATAGCGATTTTGATGCTAGCTTGCCAGTGCCCCTGCACTCCATTGAAAATTAGCTTACCCGAAAACGAAACTACGGTACATCTTAAAAGGGCCTCTTTCGTCGTAGTTGTGCATTTCCACAAAAGGTTTGACTCATATTCAATTACAAATAAAGCCTCAGTTGCTTTTTGCCGAGAGTTTCACTTTAACTAATCATTTTCCGGTGGCACCAATCCAGTTCTTTCCTCTTCTCCTTTCCACTGTAGAATGATGGCGTTCCAGCACTTGTGACTCTAAAGAAAGGTCTAGTTGCTTTGGCCAGACAATGGATGAAATTCATTGTGGTAACTCAGGGCTTCAAGGCCATCGGCCTGATGAGGCCCAATCAGCTTACCAAACCAAAGGAGCCTCAGCAGAGCCTGGGTGAGACAATCCTGGGCCTGGACAACGGTGCTGCACTGCAGAGCGACACCAGCGCAGACGGAGCTGAATTTGAATTTGACGCAGGTGGGAACTTGCAGCTTTCAGTGTGTTAATTTAATTTGACCCACCCATCTGTTCCCACAGATGGACTCCTAACCTCTACTGCTCAGTGCAATAATAAATAAACTGTCACTTGTTGGCAGACTGCAGATTTAGTGTGTGTTGTGTATGTATGTATGTGTGTGTATATATGTATGTGTGTGTGTGTGTGTGTGTGTGTGTGTGTATATATATATATATATATATATATTGGTCTGAATATATTAGTATGAATGCTCAGATTTAGGTTTTACAGCAGTCACATGATTCTTCTCGGACTTTTATTTTATCTCATTATTGTGAAGCCACAGTGAGTGAACACACCATGTTGCTGGAGGGAGCCTGCAGTCGTCCGCCACCAAAAGAAGTGAACTCTGGTCCAGTCAGTGGAGTGGAGATCATGAGGAAACTCTCCAAGTCCCATACGCAACACGAGTCTGCACTAAGGATAAAGGTACAACTCTGACACTTGTATCTTTGTGTACCAGTTATCTGTCGTAAATCAGTATTCAGTTGCATGAGATGGTACAAGATGGTATACATACACTTAATAGATGCGGTGTATACATGTGCATATGCATTCCTAGCGCTGATCCTACGTTATTCCCATTACTGATAACTTTACCGATGTTTTTTTCCGCAATTCTGTCATCAACCAGCGATATAAGTCATCATTAAGACATTTTTTCAGAATAAAAGTTAAACATTTGCTGGGTCCAGCCTCTTGAATCTAAGGCGTTCCTGCTTTTCTTTGTCTTTCATGATAGTACAGTGTTTCCTCTAGGATTTTTTTAAGGAGTGGCGGAGCCGATGTCCGACACGAGAATCAAACCCGCTAATTTTAAAAACACACCGGCAACAGCGACCACTGATCTGAAGCCTACTGAGACTGTTGCTATTCTGTCACCTGATTTAAAACATGCTGTGGTCCGTCATCGAGGTGCAGACGAGGCGCAAAGAGTAGATACTGAGCAAGATAGTTATCTGTAGTTTACCTTACTCGAGAGTATCCGACCCAGTGCAGGACTCTGCTGTGAAGGTGGAGACAAGCGGCGGTGGTGTATTTGCGACAATTGAAAAAAGAAAAAAAAAAAAGAGAGAAATTTGAAGGGGTGGCGGCTAGGATTTAGGAATGGTGGGCCGCCACTCCTAAATGAATGTAGAGGAAACACTGTAGTAAATGAAGCTTTGGGCAACAGAAGCGATTTGAAAATGTCACTTTGGGCTTTGGGAAACTAATGAGCATTTTTCATCACATTTTGTCATTTTATTGACTAAGTGATTAATTTTTTAATTGTGAAAATAATCTAAAGATTAATCAATAATGAGTCATTAGTACCTCAGCCCAGTCATTAGTTGCAGCCCCAGTTAACAGTTTTGTAGCAATAATGGCAAAAACAAAATACAAAAAACACTTAAAAATATACATAGTTGAAATTACTAGTGGATTGGAAGGAACAGTTTTGATAAAACAATGTAATTTTTCATTTTTTTAAGTATATTGTTTGGCCTATATATGGCTTTTATTGATAGAACAGCTGAAGATATGACAGGAAACCGGGTGAGAGAGAGGGGAGTGAAACGCAGCAAAGGGCCCCAGGCTGGGACTCGAACCCGGGGCTGCTGCAGTGAGGACAAAGCCTCTGTATATGGGAGGCCTGCTCTACCAACTGAGCTAAATGGCACACCAAACAATGTAATTCTTAGAGCAAAAATGCTTATAATTCACCAACTAGTTTCTTAATCTTCTGTGATTGTAGTCTGATGATTGATGATACATTTATTTGGAATGAAGCAAAATTGAGATGTCACCTCGAACTCTTGAAAACTGAAAGTCATCTTTTACTGTTTTTAAGACACTTTATAGACCAGAAGGTTAATCAATTTAATAACTTCAGCAGATATATGCAAATGAAAAACAATGATAATTTGAGCATTGTGTAGCACTTTAAAGCAGGTAATGTAAAAGCTGACAACATGCCAATGCTGTCCTGACTTTGGTGTGAGAGACATGTTTCCAATGCTGGAAAGACAGGATCAGAGCTGACACCCAGCTGAAATAAACTGTAAAATGTCCGTTCTGTCTCTTTAGAAAATAAACCTAAACCTTCCCATAATGGATGATGGCTGTCACTTTGTATCTTACTCATCTTTCAACTGTTAAATGCCCCAGGTGGCACAATGGTGTGAACATGACCTCCTCTTACTAATCTGTACATTTGTCATACCCAGGGTTCCCATCCATACCAGTCGCTGAGCTACACCAGCGGTGACACAGCAGCTGACTCACCTGCCCACGTTAGCCGTGCAGGCCTGCAAGCCAAGGACAGCCCTAGAAAGGAGAGCCTCCTGAGCAATCTGACTGGCAGCTTTCGCAGTCTGCACAACCTGCTGGAGGGCATGCCTCAGAGGAACGAGCCGTCTGCCACCACCGCAGCCAAGAGCAGCTCCCTCACTCGCACAGGTACTGCACCGCTGCTGTGTGGCGCTGCTGGCAAAGTACTACATTTTCTTGACCACAAAGTAAAAGTTACTTGTGCTTAAAGGCTGACATCTGCTGTTCAGTGGTGTGAATAATACCAGACTAAAATAGATGCACAGCTTCCTTGAGCACTGCTCGCAGTGAGTGAATATGCAGAATCAGTGTGCTAGGAGTTATTTACTTTTTTTCACGCTTAACTTTTTAGCAACCTTAAGAATCTGTGAATGTTTGTGGATTTAAAAGTTGAACCTTATTTTGTATTAAATTAAGTAATTGGAAGTATCGGAATTTACATATTTCAGAAAAATTGGAAAGGAAATTTCCTTTGAAATTACTCAATGTTAATTAGCAAACAACATTCTGTGATCTGAATTGGATGTTTAAGAAGACAGGGGAAGCCTAATTGTGTTGGCGCCTTGCATTAAGCCACCTTTAAGTTTTTGCAATGCTAGCAAACGCCACCAGAGAGAAACTAGATATTAAACAAGGCCTATCCTCTGCAAGTTTTGATTCCTAATTGTAATATAAGACAAGTCTTATGTGAGAGAGAGCTTGAAAATTATACAAAACTCTGTCTTTGTTCTAACATTCATAAATCCCAAGATTGAATTAACATTAGCCACATGCGCCTCTATGATGCAAGAAAGAAAGTAACCTATGAGCAGCAGTCGGTATCTGTATGAAAGTCTGTTCCATGATGTAACATGCGCTCAATCTCCTTCTTTTGGGGCTCAGGAAACAGCTTAGGGACAGACATGCTGACAGAGCACCCACTGCTATCAGAGCCCTCCTCCGTCAGCTTTTACAACTGGATGTCCAACGCTGTGGGCAACAGGACGGGGGCGGGAGCCCAGGAGTCCCCAGTTAATCGTTCTCAGCACAACAGCCTGCAGACAGGTCAGACACTGTACTCAGGGTGTGCCCTGTCTACAGACTAACATCTTGTCTGCTTATCTAATTTCTGCAGAATCATTAGGGAAAACATATACGATTTTAACAGCTTCTCTAATCAGATGATTATTTCACTTAAATGTCCATATAATGTTGCAGTTTTACCAGAGACACCAGATTCTCCCGTCAACCACTACCAGTACCAGCCACTGCCAACAGTTAACAGTCCAGAAAGAGGTCAGGGATTTTTGATCAGTGTTATACTGATGGTGTTGGTGAACTAATTATCTACGTACGAGTTAGTTTGCTCCCCTCCGCTAGTTTAATAGTCACCTAGATCTCAATGTGACAATCCATCCAGCAGAAAAGCATGGTTTGTAGTTGGTGTGTAATAAGACAAGATAATCATGGCAGCAAAAATTATTAATTTAATGACTACTGGTGTGTCCTGTGGGTTAAAGCCACTATGTATAGATTTTTTTTCTGGTCAAAAGTTTACATACACGTGTATGAATATCATGGCAGTCTTGTGTTCCAATGATTCTGCATATCTAATTTTTTGTGTAATGGAATGAGAAACACATACTACTTTCTCACAAAAAGCATCAATGAAGTTTAGTTCGATAAGTTATTATTTATAATATTTCATATATTATAGATTCATTACACATAAAGTGAAATATTTCAAGCCCTTTTATTGTTTTTATTTTGATGATTACTACTTGCAGCTCATGAAAATCAAAAATCCATCATTTAAAAATATTAGAATATTACATAAGACCAATCAACAAAGGATTTATAACAGAAATTTCAACCTTCTGAAAAGTATATTCATTTATGCACTTAATACTGAGTCGAGGCTCCTTTTGCACATCCATTACTTCATCAATTGGGCGTGGCATGGAGACCAGCCTAAGGCACTGCTGAAGTGTTATGGAACCCAAAGTTGCTTTGATAGCTGTCGTCAGCTTGTCTGCATGGTTGGGTCTGGTGTTTGTCACTTAAAGACTGATTGTTTTTAAGAGGAAGATGACAGAGAAGTGTCAAGGGTGTTGGGAGCTGTGGTGGTGGTGTTGTGTAATCTGCTGATGGTATGAAAGAGCCCCCCAAGCACTTTAAGGCACGTGGTTGGACGAGTCTGTGGCTGAACATTCTCCTGAGTTGCTTCAGCTCGGCGCACAGAGGATGAGAGGGATTGTTCATTACAGCTTGCAGCTTTTCTCTCATGCTCCTCTCTGTCACTGCCTCCACACTGTCCAGTTTCATCCCCACAACAGAGCTGGCTTTCCTCACCAGTTTGTTCAGCCCGATGCCACCTTCCCAGCACACTGCTGTGTAGAATATGACACTGGCTACCACAGAGTGGTATAACATTCGTAGCAGCCTAGTGCACACATTGAAAGACCTGAGCCTTCTGAGCCATGTCCACCCCCTCCCTGTTTGTGGAAGCAGGCGTTGGGGAAATCCAGAATCCAGCTCCTTGGATTTCCAATGTTGAGCTCACGGTAGTTCTTGCCAAACCATCCTACAAAGTTCTTGATTAGTTCCCTGTATTCCTCCTCCTTATTGTCTGTGATACATCCAACAATGGAGGAGTCGTCAGAGAACTTTTGCAGGTGGCATATTGGGGAGTTGTAGCAGAAGTCAGAGGTGTAGAGGGGGAACAAAAACAGTTAAAGAACAGTTTTGTGTTTTGATGGCCACACAGTGGGAAAACACCTGCTGGTGTGTCCGTTTATTTAGGGTGCATGGAGGAAGTGACCCTCAGAAAAGTCAATGGCACCATCATGGGATCTGCCAACAGGCCTGAAGTCTATCTCACAGGCATACTTTTAATCCCTGGACCAGGTGAACATGAAAATGGTGTCCTCTAGGAAGCCATTATGGACAGCCCTGACCTCTGCTAAGAGGGATGGAGGAAATGCATGCTTTGTTTGCCAGCATTAGCAGCAGCTAGCTGGCCTTCACCTCTGACTTTTGCTTGGTTCTACAGCCTGGATGTTACAGCACCCTCCTTAGCTCACACAGTGCTGAGTGTAGAGGTATCTGGGAACAGAGATTATTCACCAGAATAAGTCTACTGTCAGGGCTGGTAATGGGCTCTTAAGCAATCCGGGAGTCAGTATATCCCATAGTTGGACATGAAACAATTGCTATGAAAGAGAACTTTATGTTATTGCATAACCCCAGTTATTAATGAGTATCTCACCAGACCACTCTCCTTGCTGGTGTTTAAGCGAGGAAGAGGTGGGCAGATGAATGACAGCATGTCAGCCTTTTTATATAGGGAAGGGCTGGTGGCCCCTACGACATTCACGTCATCAGGGCAAGCCTATGGGCTCGCATAATGTAATAAAGAGCTTCTGTTGAGGGCATGCAGGGGCATTAACAATCATGAGACACTCACTCATGCTACGTATAGAACCGGGGTTATGCAAATAACCTGAAGTTTCCAATGCCAAGGGCTGAGAGGCTGCCATGCAAGAAAGAAGCCCCTGCTCCAGACACAGCACCTTAAAACTTGATGGAAGTTTTCTGCTGATCACATGGACAAAAAAAAACAACTTCTGTAGTCAGATGAAACAAAAATGTAGTTCTTTGGCAACAGTGACCAGCCATTTGTTTGAAGAACACCATACCTACTGTCAAGCATGGTGGTGGTTGTATTATGCTGTGTTTTGCTGCCAGTGGATCTGTTGCTCTAAAGAAAGTAAATGGAATATTGAAGAAGGAGTCAACAACATCTGGAAGATGCTGGTGACACAAGTCATTGCCAGGAAGCTAACAGATATAGGTAAACTCCAATGAATTTATGTGTTCCTAATTAAACATTTTAGTCTCCAAAAATTGCTTAAATGCTATTAAGTGGGTGCACTCAGGAGCCCTGACAATATGCAAATATGCATTATTAGTACAGATATACATTACGATACAAATATAGAGTATCAACAGTATACATTTATTAGTGCCGTATACAGTGTGGATAGAACACACCAATGCCACTTTTCTTTTCCACTACCAGTACAGATCCCTAAATCTGTGCATCTCATAGGTTATTAGTGGTCATCTAGTAGAGCAGCCAAAACATAAAATGTGTTTGATGTCTGTGTCAGTGATTATAGAGTCTGTAGAGTCCCTTGTAAGTGTGCTGCAGGCCTGCAGTGGTGCTGCTGTGATGGATAGACAAAGACATGCTGTTTTCTCATTGTTGCCTTCCTGCCAAACTTTCTCTGAGAACCAGAGCACGTTAGCCATCTGATATTCTGTTGCTCCCTCCCTCCCTCCCTTTCTCCCTCCCTTCCTCCCTCCCTTCCTCCCTATTTCCCACCTGCTCCCACTCACCTGAGTTTCAAACAGCTGTACTCAGTTTGTTTCCCCCTCCTTCAATCATTTTTTTATCCGGACTCAACCACTTGCATCTCTGAAAGGATGAATTTGACATTCAGAGCACTTCCGACTGTGTGGGTTCAATTATTTGTGTGAATGCTGGATATGTTCCTTAGATGATGAGTTTTGTCTTTATCTACTCACTCAGGTGTCAGTCAGTTACAACACAGCAAATTAGTACTACAAATTAAATGAAAGTGATGTGGCTGCTCCAGACTTTGCAAAACACCCCCTGGAATGTGACAGTTGTCCTCTATTTGATTCAATTTAGCATTATTTGTAATGAGCAGCTCCACTCACTGTTACTTGTGATAAGGAACATGTTGCCTCTTAGCTGCTGCTTTGCTGACATGCTCTGGTGTCAACATAGTCTCCAACGACCTGCCTGCTCTCACACCCCATGTATCCCAAACCTCTCTTTCTTAGGTGGAACATGTAACCTGCCCACAATCCCCTCTGCATCAGACTTCAATACGGTGCTTTCCAGTGACCAGAACACCCTGGATGGGACCCACTCCCAGCACTCCCAGCACAGCACCAGCCAGGATGACATGGCAGATATTGAGGAGGGCAACCAGTGTCCAGCTGCTGTTCAACTGGCTGATGCTCAGGTGCTGTGATAACATCTGTCTTAATGTTGATGAATAGCTGGATAACCTAATTTCCCCTCAGGGATTAATGAAGTTATGATCGCAGCGGGTACATTCAAGTACAAATTCAATCAAAATACAAGGGATAATTAAGAAACATTAAAGTACGACATACAATATAAAAGAACAATATTATATACAGTAAAATGCTTAAGTAGTTATAAAATAAAAAAGGTAAGTAGAACATAAGGTGCAAAGGTATAAGATGCAGTTTTATTTGCAGTAATAATAATTTTAAGGGCAAAGTGAATAATTGTGCTTCCTAGGCAGGAGATAAACGTATGTGTGAGGCTCTTTACATGTCATGACTTCTATGAATTTGTCGTTTTAGATTGGGATCTTATTTGTTTTGACAATTACCATACCGTGGAAGCAGGGGACATTTTAAGGATTAATACATTAATATATCCATTTCCCAATGATATATTCATGTTTATCTTAATGCCAGTTGTCAGTGTCAGGAGCTCTATCTTCAAGGATCATGGCTCAGTTAACTCATCTTCTCTAAAAAAAAAAAAAACATTGCTCAGCTTGTTGCTTGATATCTATTTTCCCCCCTCAGGTTGTTTTCAAGCCTTTGCTGAGCTACACAGGCATTCAGGCCCAAGACACTACTCCTCTTAGTTACAAGATGTATTTTGGTGAGCATCTGTCTTTTTCTGGCAACCTCGAGTGTCTCAGAGCAGACATCGTAGACTCCGACACCTCCAAAGAGCGGAAAAACAAAAGATCCAGAAGGTAATAACAAATTGTATGAATGTTACAACAGTAGGAAAATGATAAGAATTAGAGAACATAAGTAAAGAATGTCTAAATGCACAGATAACCTTCCTTTTCTTCCTCTATCTATCTGTAGACAAGGGACTGTGAACCTCCCACCACTGGAGTTCAAACCTGCGCTGCTTATTGAGACATTCAGTCTGAATGCAGTGGTGATGGAGAAGTCAACCAGTGCCCCGCAGGGCCCCACGGCAGCGCCGCTCTCCTTCCATGACCTCAATCGGCGTCACTACAACACATTCCACTGTGACTTCACCACAGCCTGCCAGGCCATCAGCCAGCGTGTTGACATGGCCCTGGTGCGCCTCATCCACCAATTCAGCACAATGATTGATGACATCAAGGCCACACAGACTGACATCAAACTGAGCCGCTACACTGCTGGCTCGGCCTCCCCGACGCCCACCTTCAAGGCTCGGCCTTACCGCCACTTCAGGTCCTCCGACTTCAGCCGCAGCTCCAGGGGCAGCCTCAATGGGGCAGGACGCAGTGGAACCCAAACCCTGAAGAGCAAGAGAGGGATCGGTGGAGGGGGAGGAGGAACAGGAGCAGGAGGAGGAGGAGCAGGCGTCACAGGGGGTTTACAAGCTAATGGGCCTCCATCAGGCATGGATACGCTTGGGAGAAGGGAGCCTCGAGGACGCAGTTCCCTCGGACGCTCAGAGCGACGCACCTCTAAGGTAACAATATTAAGGACATTTTTTTTATGCTTTTGAGGAGTCATCTTCAAAACTACACTTTTCAAGAAGTGAATTCAGTGAGTAAAAAGAACTCCAAGAGCATAAACACTCTTCTTACAAATTTGTTTTCTGTCAGATATTGATATTGGCAAATGTTGTAATAGGAAATACTTCCAATCCCACATTCCATAAATGTAATAACCCTAATTCTAACACTTTGAGCACCCAAAGTGAGCCAATTCAGATTCAATTGCCTTTTTAATCTACAACTTGAAACAGCTTTCAGCGTGAAGACTTAGTATCTTGCTCAAATGATATAGAAAAGGTCTTTAATATTCCCCATTGGCATACCTGTCCAGGCTTTGAAATATGATCCATAAAATCACAAATTTAATTCTGAAGCTGTAATTTTCTATACACAAACTCTAGAGGGAGCCAGTGGATAATTTCAGGCAGCATTAACGGAAACACTGTCATCTTTTTGTAAGAAAGTAGTTTATACAGTCCACAGTTTTCAGGCAAAACTTTGAATTTTTTTGTATTTGCAGACCTGTTTGTGATTTTGATTTGAGAAGGACAACAATTCATTTTCTGAAGTGATGCACATTTATTGATAAAAGATTTATCAGAGAGACATATATAATCCAAACCAGGGCATATAGAAAGCTCTCTACAGAATTTCATGTATCCTGAAATAATGACAGGAGAAGCTGCTGTCATCTCACAGATGTCATTATCTGTTACAGTAAACAGTAATACAAGTCAATGGCCCCAGGCTGTTTGTCCACCCTTCATCCCAATGACGCATGTTGTGTAATTTCGATTTGTTTTTACGGTGCAACATCTTCAGGTGTCGAGAAAAGGTTCCCGGGACGTGGCAGATCACATGGCCATCCAGATGGATGACTCTGACTCCATCACAGTGTCGGAGCAGAGCGAGCCATCGGCAGAATGTTGGCAGAACATGTACAAGCTGCTCAACTTCTACTCTCTCATCTCTGATCCCACTGGAATCCTGGAGAAAAGCTCACCAGAGAATTGCCTCACAGGTGGGACTGAGCTTTGGCAGTCAACCAGCTTCTAATTTCTATCGTTTGTCCCACACATGCATTTTCTTTCTGCTTTACTTCACTTTTAACACCATCCTCCCACTCATTATTTCTTTAAGATATTGCCGTACTTTTTTTGATTTCCCATTTGCAATCTGCTCAGCTCTACAAACCTTGCATCTTAATTCTCTTCTGACAACTATACTGTTGGTATAGGTTTCTCTATAGCCACTTTATTTATCTGGAGCCTCATTAAAGAAAGTGTGAAATCTCATCTCAACTCAGTTTACAATTACATTGGTTCTGGTTTAACAGAAACATGTTTCCTAACTTACTAAACATGTTTCCTAACTTTAGGGAAAATCATATCTTATGTTAGATTTAGCCTCAAACACTATAATGAGAAAGTCTAAGGAGCTCAGCATTTATCTGAAAGAGCGCATTATTGATTTGAACTAATCCGGAGAGTCAGTTGGAGACATTTTAAAGCAGTTACTGAGTTACTGTTTCTAGGTATAAATTACATGGCACAGTTCTGTCACTGCCGCGATCCACAGGAAAATTTCACCTTTCACCTTCCACTGTGACAAAATCGGTCAGGGTAGTCAAGAGTCAACCAAAAGCAAGTCTGCAATGAACTTGAAGCTGCTGACAGGTGACAGGTGTCACCACAGTCAAGCATGTTTTGCGTCACTATGAGCTGAGAGGTAAGACGTGCAAGAAAGAAGCCCTTCCTCCATCTTAAAGCTCATCTGAAGTTTGCTGCTGATCACACGGACAAAGGAAAAGCCTTAGAGGAAAATTCTGGTCCAATGAAACTCAAAAAAAGATATATAAAAATGTTAATGTTTGGAGGTGAGAAGGTGAGGCCTTTAACTCCAAGAACACCATACATACTATCAAGCATGGTGGTGGTAGTATTATGCTGTGGGGCTGGTTTTCTCCAATTGCATCTAGTGCTATAAAGGAGGATTATCTCCAAATTCTTCAGGAAAACTGAAAAATCATTAGCCAATCTTTGGTGCAGTATGGTGTTCCAATGGGACAATGATCACAAAAACACAACAAAAGTGGTAAAAGGTCCTGACTTGAACCCCATTGAGAACATGAGGACTGTGCTGAAGTGGAGTGGTTAGAAATTGAACCAGAGGCCTGCAAGAAGCTTGTGGGTGTCTATCAAAGCACCTAATTGAGGTGAAATTGGCAATGGGACATTTAACAAAAGATTAGAATTACTTTATGTATATTTTTAATCTATGTGTAAGCACATGTAATACCTGCTACTTGCTTTGTTATTTATTAATTTGTCTAATGTAGTAGACAATACAACTGAGAGTATTAATGTAATAATACAAATTGAGCATCTGAGTTTTGCCAATGAAGCACAAAAGCTGTTAACATTTGCAATCTCTTATTTTACCTGCACATACAATGATGGATGTTTGATGTGTATTCCAATTTGAAAATGTCTTCTACATGTGTACTGCAGAAGGTGGACGCCGGCCCTCGGAGCCACTCTGCAAAGTCATTTTTGAGAACGAGCAGCAGGATCCCGCCACACCGAACAAGCCTCCGGGTGCAGGCGGGCGGCGGCGGAGCCTGGTAAGCTCAGAGCCCCAGCATGTCACGCTCATAGTGTTTGGAATCGGCATGGTGAACCGCACCCACTTGGAGGCTGATATTGGTGGGCTGACCATGGAGGCTGAGCTGAAAAAGATCCATGGAAGTTTCACTCTGAAGGAGAAGATGAAAGGTGAGACCCAGTTCTTGTTAGTGTGATTTATTGTCTTTATACTATGTATTTTAACTTGGCATCAACACCTGTCTAGTGGATGATTTATCCATTGTTGCAAAAACAGAGTGGGATTCTTGTTTAGTTTGATTTTCCTTTCATGTATCTGCAGACATCCTGCACCAGAAAATGACTGAGACGTGTGCATCTGCTCACATAGGAGGGGTAAACATTGTTCTGCTGGAGGGCATAACACCTGACATCCAGTACGTACACGTTCCCTTCAGCTCCTGCTTACTAGGGAAGTGATTTAACAAAATGTTCTTTTATTGCCATGTTACATTAGAAAAGAGTTAGTTGATTTTAACAGTGGTCTGAAAGATCTTCTCAGCTCCAAAGTATTACAATTTTGTGAAATTGGTTATGTCAACTTTTTTTATGTATCTATGTAAAATACTGAGCCGTGCACAGAAGAACTCTGACTTGCAAAAAAAACAAGGCAACAGCACATGCGCATGAATGCTTTACGAGTACATTTATAAATCTTTTTGGCAAAAGACAATTACAGCCTACAATAACAGCAGTTCTTGTGTTAAATGCGAGCAGTTTTCCTCAAAACATAAGAACCCCTTTCAGACAGGCTAATGTATGTGCAAGCTGCTTTGATTCAATCTTGAATTTATATTGCTTCTTCAATAAGAAGCTTTTTTTTTTCATTTCGTTCCATTTAACAGGTGCATCCACTGTGAAAGTAAAACTGAGACTTAATTCTATTTTCATACTGTGTGTCCTAAACTGCACCCATGTGTTGAGTTTACTTACTGTTTGTTACTTGTTGTTAATACTGTTATGTATAAAATATTCAGATGTGTGTAAGAATGATTGTAGTGCTACTCCATATATCTCCCTGTGTGCTTGTTTGCTTTAAATGAAAGCAGTGTGCAGACAAGTGCATTGATTCAGTGATAATTAACAACAGGCTCCAATGCAAATGTGTCAAAATTTAAGCATAATGTCACATTAACAGATTGTCAGCAGCTGTTTGAGAGTTTTTCTTTTACTCAAAGTGGCTCCTCAATGTTCATGCTTGTGGAAAAACTGTCTCAGAACTGTTTCATACTTTCTTCTGCTCTTCTTCTTCTTTTTTTTTTTACATTCCTTGTTTTTCTCTTCCAACTACTTGCAAAGACTGGAGGATTTCCCAACATCTCCCACCAGCACAGCTAAACAAGAGTTTCTGTATGTCATTACTACCATATAGGGCTCACATGCATCAGTAATTCAAAGCTGCCCTTGATTGCACATCCTTCATTTGTCTGAGTCACCCATGTGTATTTTCAGTGAACAGTTTCTCAGGACTCTCCTTGTTCAGATGTTAGCTGTTTGTGTGTGTGAAGCCTCTTTCATTGGTTACTGAGACCTAAAGATTACCATTACTGCAGTTTTCATGAACAGAAAGTTGACTGGTTTTATTTTTTAGTTATTGGTGATTCTTTTCTTACTACCTACTTTTCTTCTACTGTTCTAATAATGCGTACAATCTGACAAAATATTGAAATATCTCGCTATCAGTCTGCTATTTCACAATATGTGTTAGACATTTAACAGTAATCAGAATGACACTTTCAGATTCACTTAGGGAAAACGCAGAAAATGTTTTATTTGCCAAGTGAAGCAGGATACCAAAATGTTTTCTGCTTGAAAGACCTTGCATTTGTTTGTCATACCGTACAATTCGCAACCTTATCCATTCATGGTGGAACATGTCACAGTTACGATTGCTCACCTGTGCCCAGAAAAGTTAAAGCTGTCCTGAATCTGCATGGTGTTTCATTGTTTCAAGTCCTGTCAGTGATTGCACTTAAGTGTCTTATTCATTTAAAACTCCACGTCACCTGAAAAAAAAATTTAAAAAAGGAACATTTCTCATTCCAGTTGACTATGTGTTTCAGGACTGTGGTCAAATGCAACATCGCCAAGTCACAGGCCTTGTACAGTGCCCAGCGAGGACTAAAGACCAATAATGCAGCCGTCTTCAAAGTGGGTGCCATCATGATCAACATCCCCCAGCACCCGGCTACTCTGCACAGCATGATGGTCCGCAGCTCCCACCAGCTCTCCAAACAAATCTCTGACCTCATCCGCCAGCCCTCCAATGTGTACGTCCACTTTATCTGTACACCATTTAAATCAATCCATCATACTACAGTCAATGTTGTCATAATTTGAATACTGGTTACTTAATGAAATCCTCAGAAGAAGTCTTTGATGTACAAAAGTGACAAATTACTGTAGTATATCGACACTGTTGGCAGTTAATTGCTCTCAAAGCTTGTGTTTGGTCTGTTTCCATGGAAATCTTCTTAATTATGTTAATATATTTATAGAGTTGTAGGTGTGCGAAGGATATTAAACAACCTTTCCATAATTTGATGTTCAGAGGAATATGAGTCAGTGTCTGCAACGCTCTGCATATGACACACAAACAAACACACTGCTCTAAATCTAAGCAGCAGTATTTCATTGTATACTTCAGCTTCTAAACAAGTTTAACCTCTTAAAATGTGGGACTGATGTGACACCAAATCCAGTTGAGCCATTAATGTAGCAACAGTTGCAAATTCAAAGTTTTGTGTAGTTAAAGAGCAAATCCTGATTTAAGTGGGTGTTTTTTTCCCCACTTACAGTCAACCTCCTAATAGGGAGGACACCCCCATCCCTCAGCCCTCCGACAAAGCATCTAGCATCAACCAGACCCCTGTAGAAGCCACTGAGTTCCCTCAGCTCCCAGAAGGCCTGGAGAAGAAGCCCATCGTCCTAAAGTTCAGTGCCATGATGGACGGCATCACCATTGGCGCTGCTCTACTGCCCTCGCTGAAAGCTGAGTACAAAATGGGACGCATGAAGAGTCATGGCATGACAGGTGTGAGAGGATATATGACCAGAGCTATTTGTAATATAGTATAGTATAGTATAAGTCATAATAATAATGCTCTTTTTCTTCTGCATTTAGGGGCACAAACAAGTTTTACCTTTGAGTTGCCAAACCACAAGCTTTGCTTCCAGTCAAAGGTGTCCCCGGTGGACATGTCCACTATGCCACCATCAGCCAGCCTCACCCTGCCCCCAGTCACTATGTCAGGAGAGTACATCATGGAGGACCACGAGAGCCACTCAGACCAGGGCTGGGCTCCTGACGACTTCCCAGCAAAGCAAGGGAACTATCTTCAAGGGAACTACCTGCGCTGTGTAGCTGAGGTAAGAGCCTTCTGATGTGTGCCAGGACAATTTGCCACAGAGATGGATTAAGAGAGCAGCCTTTGTTGATTTTTAAATTCTCCCCTCTGATGCGCAGATTGGTTCATTCGAGCACAACCTGACCACAGACCTGCTCAACCACCTGGTCTTCCTGCAGAAGGTCTTTATGAAGGAGGTCAATGAGGTCATTCAGAAGGTCTCAGGTACTATTCCGAAAGACTCATACACACTTGCACTTTATAAATTGTAAGATGTTGATAGATGTAACAGCCCAACATGGAGAGAGCTAGGATAAAGGAATAATAAAAACAGTGTTATGGTTCACATTACATAAACTGGTCTTTAAATGTAGTTGCAGTGGGACAGTTTAGGCAGCTCCTACATAAAGAGGTACACTGACTCATAGACAACTTAATCAAACTTTATCACACAGTATATATATTATTTCACACAGATGTTAACTTGGATTTTGCCTTATTTGCTCTCTATTTATGCAGGAGGAGAACAACCCATCCCACTGTGGAATGAGCACGACTCCTCAACAGATGCAGACAAGCCAAAAATCCTGCTTTATTCTCTCAGCCTCATGTTCAAGGTAATTCAACAACAAACATCAGACAAAGTGGCGGGATATTTGTTGTGTATTTCTGAGTGTTGGTTCAACTCTGAGTAATTCTTCTGAGTGCCGTTTTCTTTTACCCAGGGAATCCAGATGACAGCCACCACTCCTTCTATGCGAGCTGTACGCTTTGAGACAGGCCTCATCGAGCTGGAGCTATCCAACAGGATCCAGTGTAAGGCTCAGCCCGGCGGCAGCAGCAGTTACCTTAAACTGTTTGGCAAATGTCAAGTGGATCTCAACCTGGCTCTTGGACAGATCGTCAAGCACCAGGTACAGTTCACTAGCCTCATGATTTCAAAATAAAAGCACTCAGGAACTTCCACAATATAGCGTAAAACACAGTCTTACGGAATCCACATTTTAACCCGCATATCTTTGCGTTTTGTCCTGAAGATGGCATTCATTTTTTAATTCAGTCACTCAGTAAAGACTTCTATACACTATATAAAGGGAGATGAGCCCATAAGAATTTGAACTTGATTTAATGATTTATTTACTTATTTTAACATTATTTAGCATTTTACACATTTCTCTGGATTGTGTTATAAGTTATGTGAAGCTCCTAGCTTCTTCTGTTCATGAATGCCATTTTGGGCAGTGTCCAGGCGATACGAATTTTTACAAGGAATCTTTTTTGGGATCATTGTAGTTCCCCATCCAACACCCCTTCCTCCCCATCTTTACAGGTGTATGAAGAGGCTGGCTCAGACTTCCACCAGGTGGCATACTTCCGAACTCGGATCGGTCTGCGGAATGCTCTGCAAGAGGAGATCAGTGGATCCTCAGACAAGGAGGCTGTTCTTATCACACTCAACAGGCCTATCGTGTTTGCCCAGCCTGTGGCATTTGACAGAGGTTCAGTTTCATTTTTCTCCTCATCACATCCACCATCATGTGACAGAGCTCAAGATTTTAATGAAAACATTCTCAAACCATTGTCGATCATTAAACGCAGTGAAAGAAAAAACAATTGGGCACAAGAGTTATTTTTGTTGTGTGGTAAGAAAATTGTAACATATTATTATGATTTGCTGACACTAAAGGCTGAACTTTTAAAGTCAGGCTTTAATTCGAAGTTTTTTCTCACCCATGTGCCCTCTTGCAGCTGTGCTCTTCTGGTTGAATTACAAAGCAGCATATGACAACTGGAATGAGCAGCGCCTGGCTCTCAATAAGGATATCCATATGGCCACCAAAGAGGTGGTGGACAAGCTGCCAGGCATCCAGCAGACATCAGTCCAGGCCTTCAGCACCCTCTTCCTACAGCTGACCGTCAATGACCTGGGAATCTGCCTGCCTATCACCAGCACATCCCAGGTAATCCTGATGCCCTTTATTGTAGTCGCCAATAGTCAATATTATACAACTATAACATTTTATCTAGAAGTTCGTATATTGTTGTTTCTAATCACGGAAACAATAGCAGTCTTGCTGTCTGTTGACTTGAAGGTCATTTTGTTAAAATTATCACATTTTCATGAAGTTACATTTTTTTTAATCATTTTTTATTGGCATTAAGTACTTTGGTCAATTTAAACTTTGTTTCAATGCAGCAAATTAAATGCACACAAGATCTTTCTTTTAAGTTGTTTTAGTGTTATCAATAATCTGTTTTGACACAAACTCTCAGAATTGAATTCTATTCAAAGAGAAAGTAAAACAAAAGCCTGCAGGAATATTTTTTTCTGGCTTCTGTTGTCGAATTGTTGAAAACAAAATCAAATTATCATCAGCTCCGTTACCACTTGGCAACATTTACTCTCACACTGTTCCCAGCTTTCATTTTGTTTTTATTAGAAGCCTAAAAACATAATAGCAATCTCGTTCTTTACGCTCATGAAAGAACAATTCCTCTGATATAGACGTTGATATCAGTGTTACCCCTACTAAAGTTGTTAGGGGGGAGACAGTCAATTAATCTGGCCTACCAGACACCGTCATTCCCCTTCAGAACCTCTGTATGGTATAACGAATAATTGCTTATTTGATCCACAACGACGGAAAATGCATGCGCAGACTGCCCTGTGTATAAACACTTGTAAACCCTTTATGTAAACACTTAATATACAATACAGTTGGTGGTTGTTTTAGGTAGTGATGTGTTATATTTTTAATTTAGTCCACAAAATAATTTTTTGTATGATGGTAACCCTGTTCAGCAGCAGTAGTGCATAGAATGTCATGTCACTGTGTGCCATTTCAATATTCAGACTGAGATTTCTATATTGTATTTCTTATATGGAAAATAATTCAGAAATACCTGCTAACAGTGCAGTTATTATCATTTTATTTTTCTGTCAAGATTTGCATACCACCCCTACACACTAGTAGAAACTATAAGGGGAAACATTGGATGTCACTTGTTATACTTTCAACATGTCGATAGAGGCTACATATACCAGCTGCTATGTCACACTTATTTCCATAGAGAGGACAAGCACCAGTTACGGAGGGCATCCACTCTGAAGCTGGGGCCAGCACATCAGTAGGCCGCCATAAAAAAGCACGAAAAGTAACCTGCAATTTATTACACCTCCTGTGATTGCTTGTTGTGGGACTATGACTTACTGTGATACATACTCTTTCATGACACAAGTACACTGCATTGTAAGTGGTCTTATGTTTAAAAATGGCAGGTTGCACCACATTGTAACATTGACGTTTCCCCACGCAAAGCTGGCATAACAACTAATGAAGCTTGAGCGGGTGTCTGAGGTGTTTGGGCATGTGTGATTATTTCATAATAAACAGAGGTAATGCCTCTGTTTAAGTTGGTGTTCAGAGTTTTGCTTATGTCTCGCTGAAAAGGAAAGAGGTTGGTCATGAGACAGTGTGACATTTACATAATACTAGATATTCTAATTACACACTCGTTAAACACGAAACAAGTGGAAATTACCTGGATTCCTGCTGTAATCACTCCACAATTTGCGGTCTGATTTTGGTTCCAAGTCAAAATAATAGAGGATCAATGGTTATGATGAGGAGAGCATAACCTTCCTCGATGATGATTGGAATAATAATCAGACCCCTATGTTAGCGCCAGTAAAGAGTTAAGACAGAAATTCAGGTAATCTGGGTGATTATATATATTTTTTTAAATCCTGCAATGAAACGTAACCTGAAAAGCTTGGTAACATTTCACTCATGGGTTCATAATTATGGCACAAAGCATAACTTTTTTGAAAAACTATAATGTGGTGATCATATGTGATATGAAGTAACTGATCATAATTCAAATCAGCTGATAAAAAGGATATACAGTCCTGTAGATTGAAGTGTTACAAGCTGGTTTTGCCTTTTCCAAACTTTCCCAAAAGTGGGTTCTTTTTCTATGTACTTCCCTTCATTTGAGGCCTGGATAACCCCTCTCCCTGCCCCTCTGCCAGGCAAACCACAGCATAGATTTTGACACTGGCTCAGCTCTGGTCCTAACCATCGAGAGCACGCTGATCACCGCCTGCTCTTCGGAATCCCTGGTAAGCAAAGGCCACTTCAAGAATTTCTGCATCCGCTTCGCCGAGGGCTTTGAGACGTCCTGGGACGACTGGAAGCCTGAAGTCCGAGGGGATCTGGTCATGAATGCTTGTGGGTGACGTTATCTGTTCAACTAAGTCTCAGAAATGCTCAACAAACATGAAATAACATGAAGAAACATTTTAAACGATGCACTTTATGGGCCTATTATTATGTGATTAATGACCTGAATTCAGTTGAATGGTCACACAGGTCCTCTAAATTATTGTCTGGCTGTTGCCTGTGTGTGGTCTGTATACAGGTGTAGTCCCTGATGGTACATATGAAGTATGTTCTAGGACTACAGGGCAACCCTCTGCAGGCAAGTCGTTTTTACCAGTCCACCTCAAATATTGATCAATAAGCATGAAATACAACTCTCTCATAATATTATTTTGCCTTAATTCCTCCCCTGCTATTTTTTTCTTTTCCCCCTCCTCCGCCAAAACAGAGAGCAGTAGTGCTGGAACCTGGACTCTGAATGTGCTTTGGAAAATGTGTGGTATTGATGTTCACATGGATCCCAACATCGGCAAGCGCCTCAATGCACTGGGAAACACGCTTACGTCACTGACGGGCGAGGAGGACATCGATGACATTGCAGACCTGAACTCTGTAAACATGGCAGACCTTTCAGATGAGGACGAAGCCGACACCATGTCTGCCACTGTACACATGGTCAGTTTACTTTCTCTAGAATTGGAAGTTGGAAAAAAAAAAAAGAAAGAAAAAAATAATTAGTTGGGCACATAACCCTTCATAGAACCGCAAATTGTATTTTTGCCTCTTTTGGTTTTTGTACTTATTTCAGAGTAGTGTCATCATGTCATCAATCATCTCATGTAGCTCTCTGCGGGAAAACAAATAAGCATATTTCCAAAAATGTTTAACCATTCCTTTAATGTCTCTTCAATACATTTGAAGAGTTCACAGCTGATTAACCGTGAAGTTTTAGCAGGTAGTCCATTCTTCCACCTGTCCATCCACCTGTCCCTGCCGTTGTTCACAGAGTCCAGAGAGCCAGTTCAGCCCTCGGCTGACTTTAAGGAAACGTCTGGTAAACCACATCCTGGGCCTCAGCCCCAGGCCTCAGAGTGTGTCTGTCCCAGCTGACTACTTACACTGTTCATCGCCTCGCCTCCCGGCGGGCAGTGCCAGGTCCCAAAGACCTCTCTCCTGGTCTTGTGTATGTAGCAACCCACAGCATTAAATTTTTCTGGGCTGACAAAATCACTTGCAAGATGGCATTACATCTCGGTCACCTCTACTTATGCAAATTAAGGTTGTGGATTGAAAAAGGCTAAGCAATGCTGTTTTACGCTTTGAATGAATAGCATGATGATGGAAGGCAGTATCCCTTAGCATTTGCTTTCACTGCCCTTCGCAAGGAGCTTCAATGATGGGTGAAATGAAACAAATCAA
>CAEMYA010000631.1:271475-288684 GCA_903131615.1 Diplodus sargus
TTTGTTTCATTTTATGATTAAAATTTTTTTTTTTTAAAATGTGTTTGGACTTTGGCCGAACAGGAGACCATTGACCCTAGAAGGCAGATGCTGATGGGCAACCAAGTGATTGACGCTCGTGGGAGGAAGTTCACCAAGAGGGTGGTGGATATCAGAGAGCTGAACGAACAAGCCAAGGTTATCGACGACCTCAAGTAAGATTCCGCTTAGTCATTTGTTGATTCTGATCCTGTCAGATGTGATATTGATGTATCTAGATTTAGGCCGCAACTAACAATTATTTTAATCGTCAGATATACTTATATGCAGATTATTTTCACGATTCATTTTTTTTAATCTATAAAATGTAAAAATAAAAAATCTTCAAATAACATCTTTTGTCCAGCCAACAGTCATAAACTCATAGATTCTTTATCGCATTTACTTTCATGAATGACAAAGAAAAACAAGAGCAACAAAGACAACAGCAAATCCTTACATTTAAGTAACTGAACGAGCAGATGTTTTCTTGAAAAATTATTAAAGCAAGCAATTTGTCGATTATCAAAATAGTTGCCATTTATTTTTGTTTTGATCAACTATTGGTTGCCGCCAGGGATTTTGGGCCCCATGAAAAAAAATCTAGTTGGGTCCTTGTGTAGGTTGCCCATGTCTCAAAGGGCCCCCTGTCAGTGCTGGGCCCTTGGAATCGTCCTAACCTTTCCCCCCCCCGGTGGCACCCCTGGTTGCCGCTCTAATCTAAATGGTTCTGCCAGTGATTAAATCTTGTGAATTCATTGATGTCCATCTTTTAACCACAGAAAATTGGGAGCCAGTGAAGGAACTATCAATCAGGAGATCCAGCGCTATCAGCAGCTCGAGTCTGTGGCTGTTAACGACATCAGAAGAGACGTCCGGAAGAAACTGCGTCGCTCCAGCATGAGGGTGAATGCTCCTATATTCACCTCCGCAACTAGCACTTTAGTCACCAAAGAAGTTAAATATTACTCTGAAAAACTGTAATGTGGACTTTTATGAAACCTGTTGGTGATTTTGTGTTTGTTCATCACCAGGCTGCTTCTCTAAAGGATAAGTGGGGTCTTGGCTACAAACCGAGCTACAACCGCTCCAAGAGCATCTCAGCAGCAGCAGGCCGACCCCCCCTGAAAAGAATGGAGAGACAGAGGTGAAGGAAAAAAAAAATCTGTTTTTCCTGGTATCATATTATTAGGATGAAAATTATACTGTGAAGAATGCTTCATGCAGCATTTATTGTAAAAAAAAACGTGACCAAATTACCGCAGTCTTACATCACTGCTAAGTGTTTTTGAAGCACATTACCCATTAACCTACTTGCAAACAGAATGCAGTGATTCAGAGATTAGAATGTAGAGTGAGGAGAGAATGTGGTCATCTCATTTGTTTATAGTCATTATTCATATATGCAGATACCTCTGGTTTAATGATATTAGAACAGTTGACACACTTTGACTGTGACAGTGAAAAAACATTAACTCTGCGGAAGATAGATAAGTCAGAGTAAGTGGAGTGAGTGATGGGTAACAGTTGGTACTTCGATTAAATGGTGTGAAGTCAAAATTTCCTGAATCCTACAATAATGTGTCGATATTGTTATTTTTAAGTATTTGTATTTATGTGTCACATGCAATGTTCTTGTGTCACTTCACTGTCTTCATAGTTCCAGAATAGGGGATGTGGATGATTTACCAGATATGCGTGTGGATGCGTCCTCTCCTGGACCCCGTGTGACCTTCAACATCCAGGATGCGGTAAATTTATTTTAAAGAATATCTTAAATAACATGTACGCTGACAAAATTGAGTGAATACCTTAACACGTTTTAGCTTTTTACTGATTTTATTTCACCATTACCCTTGACACATTTATTTTAACCAAATCGATAACTAAGACAATGATAAAGTAGGTATGTTTAGCCTGGTGTTGTTTTATGTTGACAGGTCATCATGTCGTCTTCCATTTCTATATTTTTGTCACTGTAATTGTTCTCAATGCTACGCATGATACTGCGACTCATGTCGTGTGGTCATGGGAGGGATCTCCCAAGGTTTTCATTTTTAATGAGCTCATTTTGAATAACTCTTTTGTTCATTTGAAGATAAATAATCAGGCCTTGGAATCTGCATTTGCACCAGTCAGTCCAGGAGAGGTATTCAAGGTATATGGTTGAAAAGATTCCATTTAACAAATTAAAATACCTAACCAACACCAACAATTACCTCTGTTTCCTCTTCTCCTCTGTGATCACTTTGACAGCGCTGATCGCTCTTTAAACATGCACAGTCAAAACAGGATGCTAACTACATATACACTAATTAACTAGTTAACTATTAACACTAAAGTTATGTTGAACAACAGTGTATTTATTTATCATGATAATTTACAGTAATCCTGCTCCGTCATCACTTGAATCAGAGAATTTAAGTAATGTACCAAATTCAGATGTTTATTCTACAATCGTATAATTACAAGTGTCATTCCATTAGAAATAGAAATTTGTCCCTGATCCTAACCCAAGCATTATTTGAGAAATTAATTTTCTTACACAAAACTAAGACTCGCCTGTAAATACAGTTTCATAGTTTAATCAATCCTGAGTCGCACATTCTCATCCTGTCTTGAAACTGCATCAAAATCAAAATAAACTTTTCTTCAAGCTTGATATATTTTGCCCTTGAACTGCTGATGTTTGTCACAACGCTGTCTCCTCTCTCACTCTTACATATTAGACCAACTTAAGTTTCGGCTAAGGTATATATTTTTCTAATTAAGACATCCATTTTGGTGGTTTATTACATAATGCACCAAATTATTACATTTTCTTGATTAAAAAAATGCTGCATTTTGTAATTACTGACGCAATATGTAAGAACTTATTACAAAATGCGCCGTAGTTTATTACACATTGCGTTCAAGAATTTTATTACAAAATGTGGCAGATTATTACAAAATGCAGCGTTATTACATAATGAATGGAAAATGTGTTACATTATTACATAATGGGGTGTTATTACATAATGTGGCTAATAAGAGACTAATAAGATACAGTTGACACATCACGCGCCACAGTTAATTGACATTTAATTCTTTCTCTCCCTGAAAGTCTGAAAATGACTTTGCCTGTAAGACCATATCAGGCATTGCTGTGATTAGCGCAGGGTCATTTGGTGATGTGAGAAGAACTGAGAGAGTATCATCGCTTGGTTCATGAACTCTGCTTGGGTAGCTCCCAGTTTCAGACTCCAGAGAGGCTTCCTCCGTCAGTATTTCTCCTCCCCTGCTGGTGCAGTCTGCTAGCAGCATAATGTCAGTTGAGGCACCAAGCAACATTCTAAAAACTCAGAGCAATTTGGCAAACCTCTGAATGTTTGTGCCTGTGTCGATAAATCATTTTATGTTAATTTAACACCCACTGCGGTCCGCACTACTACAGCCTAAACATTCTACCCACACTCAGAATTAATGGGATAAGCATTTTGCCACAACACCTTTTTGTTTGTTAAGTTCACCCAAAAATGAAAATTCAGTCATTGTCTACTCACCCTCTTGTGATGGGAAATTGGGTGACATTTTGTTGTCGAGGAAACATTTTTGGAGCTTGACAGCCAGGCAGTGTTGCAGCAATCTCTTAAACAACTGACGTAGACTGCCTGGCCTTCTCCAAGTCTCCAGAAGCTACAAAATTTCTAATTAATTTAAAAATACATTGTTTGCAACCTTGAGCATGTGCACCCACTTCAGACAGAGTGCGTGCTACCGCCTTTGGTTAGTAGCTAACGTGATTTTGACTGTGTAAATAACAGTGACGCAATGGTCTGGGTTGTTGAAGGTTATTACTATATATCTACGAATGTTTTGCTGGCTTTATTTACCCTATGATTTAATCTATTTACAGGGGTATTTTTCTGCTGAATAATTAGATCTTTTTCTACTGCACAAAGCCTCCAGTATTCAGACTTAAACAATGACAGGCCCAGACTGACTTCACTTAGGGCTTCATGCTCCACTTATGGCTCCCCTCCCTGGTTTGGCCTTAACCACCCACTTAGCCTCTGATTTATTAAAACACGTGTTTGTCCATCATTGCATTGTTGCATTAAGAGACTTTTAAGTGGTCAGTAAAAGAAAACAACAAAACTTGACATGAAGACAAATGTTGTTGTTGCAATGATTCTAGTCTCAGATGCAGTCAGCGAACATTTACACCATTTCTATCAATATTAATCAGCAGTCAAGTAGCTGCCTCTGGGATCTGTTGGTACTGTTGAGATTTCGGCTTATTTCCAGCTGTCTTTAAGGAAGCAAGGCCTGAGCATTTTTCCATTTCTACCCTCTTGAGAGTGTTTCACCTTCTCGTTTTCATCTTCTTCCTAGTTTCAGGCTGTCTGTCTTTCATTTCTCCTCAAAGAAAGTGCATGAACTCTCAGCTCGTTTGAGATCAGTTGATGGCTGGTAGCGTTCTGTTATTGATCAGGAAACTCGACATCTAGACTGGGCTGTGAGATTTGATTTCAGCCATTAAGTAAAGAATAAAAAAGAGAAAATACTGTTCGATCATCATGGTCCAATCAACAGAACACTATGTCCGTCACAGTTTTGATTCCATGGCTAACTTCCTACTGAAGACATCATGTTATTAAGTAGGAAGAGCTTTATGGGAACATGAAAACTGTCCCCTTGTGTGAGTTTGTCTCTCTGTCCTTCTCTGAAGTTTCCTGAGGAGACAGAGGTGGACCTGTTGTCAGTAACCATCGACGAGCCATCCCATCCTCATCATCTCTATCATCTCCATTCTCCATCCGTTAGCGAGGACCAGCACTCGGCTTTCAATGCCCCCGTCACCCCTGCTGTCTTCTCACCCATTCTTCCCTTCCAGCACGACGATATGAGGCGTGATGACTTATCCTCTTCCTCCTCTGAAGACTCTGAAAAGGAGGACGAGTTTGAACGCGAGAAACCACAGAGTTACCGTAGGCCCTTGTGAGTCGTCTTTTTGTTTAGTTTGGTTGTCCTGCTCAAACATTCTTGTGATGTACTTTAGATGAAAGGAAGCAAAGTTAAGCTCTTCTTTTATGATTTATTTTCTCTACCATAAATAAAGCTAGGCGATTTTCAGCATTCGCTAAACAATCCCTTTCTTCTTTTCTCCACAGTCAAGCCTCTCACAGGAAGTCCTCTGGGTTCTCCGCTGTGAGTCAGCTGTTCAGCGAGCGCTGGCCGAGCACACCCGCCGGCCGTGGCTTCAGTGGTCCGACTACTGAAAGAAACATTGACTTTGAACTTGATGTCCGTGTGGAGATCGACAGTGGGAAGTGTGTCCTTCACCCCACCACCCAGCAGCCAGAACATGAGGACATTTCCCTCAGGAGGTGTGATTAAAAGGCACAATTCGTACTCTGATAACTGTAGAGAGAGACAATATTTCATGTCTCACTCAAATTTCCTGCTGTGAATCATGTAAAGAGTCAAATTAAACTCTATTTTATGAAATCCACAATGATTTGCAGGATTAAACTTTGTCTTCTGCGAAAGCACGGAATGAAACTTTCGATTTCAGGCAACGGAAATTACATGACTCTTATCCCTGTGGGTTTTTACAGAAGTTGTGAGCGCAGCCTCAGGAGTCTGGACCAGGAGTCTCCCCCCAAAAAGAAGAAGCTGCAGCCCACCTACACCTCCACCACCCATCTCCTAGCGGGCAAGAAATGTCCCTCGTCCCTGCAGACCAAATCCAATGACATGGAGACCACGGTCTTCTATATTCCAGGAGTAGACGTTAAGGTCAGTGTCTCCCTCAGCATTTCAATTTTTTGTTTTTTTCTTTGTTGATTTCTGCGCGCATTGCTGACACTCTCCTTGTATATCGATCAGTTCTCATCTACAATTGTTGTTGGTGACATATAGAGTGTGATACCTCTTTCACACTAGACAAAAAAACATTTTCACTCAAAAACATGTAAAATCTGCATTCATTGGGGCGGCTGTAGAGAGGTCGCCCACCAATTGGATGGTTGGATGGTTCGATTCCAGATCCCTACAGTCTACATGTTGAAGTATCCTTGGGGAAGATATTTAACCCCTAATTGCTCCCAGTGGCTCTTCTCATCGGTTTATGCATATGAATGATTATTGCTCCAGATGAGCAGGTGGCACCTTGCATGGTAGCCTCTGTCACCGGTGTATGAATGTGTGTATAAATGGGTGAATGCTGACTTGTGTTGTAAAGTGCTTTGAGTGGTCGCGAAGACTAGAAAGGCTGCATTGACTCCTGCTCCAATCGATTGTGATGGAAACACAACACCTGAGTGAACACGCTAATTTTCACCCCTTGTCAGAACAACATCTTCTGGATGAAGTCTGATGAGGTATATGATCTTTGTGTTCGTGATGACGAATGTGACACTAAAGAAAAAAACGAGCAGAACTTGCAACTGGCAATGTGAAAGAGTCAATCACCTATTTTCAGTGTTTTTTTACGCTTGTTTAAAAAATCCTGCATAAACACTCATTTAGGCACAAAAGTGGCATAAGAGTCATGTTCATCTCAAATCCTTTTATTAGCAGCAGTGGTTCGCCAATTCTCCGCCATTGTTTGTTAACACAGAGCAAAACAGCTGTGGTGTAAAAATGAACCAGTGTGTAATTGACGCAGCAAGCCAGCACTGCGAATCCTAAAGAGGCATGACGGTACACATCATGATGACGACGTCTACGTGTTTCCCTCGGTGTCCTCCTGTTAATCTAAACATGTACCTGTTGACAGTTTATAATCACATGGATGCTTTCATAATGTGTTGTGATTGTCACTTTCCAGGATGTGTGGTTGGTCAAGATGTCAAAGTTAAATGTTTGCTCTGAATGACAAATTTACGTAATCACCATCAATCAACAAGACGCTGTCTGACTCTGTCACTCGTGGGGAGGGACGCTGTTTTCTGGGGGAAAGTTAATTGAAGTCTCGGTCGGGAGGGCTGACTGTCGCTGTGATTATTTTTCAACACAAACACTTGGTGAGTTAAAAGGTTTTTGCAAGTGACACACACTGTTTTTAGGGCAGAAATGTGACGAAGAGTTGGTAGGACAGACGGGAGGACAGACACTGCTGCTGCATTATTTCCCTCATATAAGTTGCCAAACAGTTACAGTTACTTTTGCTTGGTCCTGTAAAGTTGCTTTGTGGGTCATTTCTCTTTATTTTGTTGAGTAAAGGACCTGTGTAGTTATCAGACTGTTCAATCGACATGCGCCGCCGGCTTATCCCTTCATACGGGTTCGGTTTGCCAATGTTGCTGCTCTGATACTACCTCCAGAGGCCTATCAGCGCCGCAGAGAAATTTCACCCCTTGCTGCATCTGAGACTTTCAGTCAGAGTAGGGTACGGAGGATTGGCGCAGGATCCCTGCACTCAAAGGGCAATGTGAATGGGGCTACTGGCCCCAGCAGGAGCCATCTCAGTAGGATGGGGTTAGTTGTCTGATTCAGAGGCATAGGAAATTTGAGCTCAAATCAGAGAAGAGAAGTCAGTTGAAGGTTATTGTAGCGCCAGAAAAAAGATACGACGAGATGGAAAAGATTGCATTTAGAAAAGGCTGATTTTAGGCCTATTTATGAGTCAGGACAGGAACTGCCATGGCGCATATCATGTTTTGCCGAAAAATAAATTCCTGGCAAAGAAAAATGCCCATGGACACTGACCAAAAGAAGTGCCATAACTCACAAACAGAACATATTATTATGATTATTTCCAGCACGATCCAAAGAAATGTGTTAAATTTACTATGTTGAGATTTTGTTTTTGTTTGCTTCGTGGGTTGATATCCCCTACTGTAATGTAATGAAATCTTGTCATCAAGTGATGTACACAATTAACAGATGTTGAGCTGATTCGGGCAAGGTGTAAAACTTGACAATTCTGTTAAATATGACAACTCAATAAAGCCAAAACACAAAGGTATGCAGAAACAGAAAGGTCTTGAATAATGATTTCCTATTTTCTCTCTCCCAGTTGCACTACAACTCCAAGACACTGAAGACAGAGTCGCCCAATGCCTCACGAGGATCCTCCCTCCCTCGCACTCTCTCCAAAGAGTCCAAGCTGTATGGTATGAAAGATTGCTGCCCTCCCAACCCTCCCAATGCTGTCCAAAACAAGACTAACTCGCTCCTACCTCCCCTGCCCCCACCTATTCCATCAGGTACTGAGCATTGCCTCATTCTGAATTGCATGCTCTATCACCATTTGTCACCACTGACACTAGTGTACCACGCCTCTCTGAGCGGTTGATTTGCATCCACACATGGAGCCACCGAATCAAATGCATGTGATTTCATCCTTTATTTTAAAAATCATGAAACCAGACAGTGCCATTGATCCAACGGGCTCATGCATATTGTTGTGTGATGCAGAGGGGAAGGCACCAAAATTCATTTTTATAAAAACTGTTTTAAAGATGAACTTTTAAAAAGGGTGTTGACACACACTCCAGGTCACAGATGAATTAAACTCCCATCTGTCATTGCAGCCAAAGGTAAAGGCAGTGGAGGAGTAAAGACAGCCAAGCTGTATGCCTGGGTGGCCCTGCAGACTCTACCAGAGGAAATGGTCATCAGCCCCTGTCTGCTGGACTTCCTGGAAAAAGCACTGGAGACCATTCCTATCACTCCAGTAGAAAGAAACTACGCAGGTTTGTTTGTTGTGCCTACTGATCTTGATGAACCGTCTTCTCTGGTAATACGGTATATTATTGCGTACTCATCATGTGTTTATGTTTTTTTCATCAGCTATGGCTTCCCAAGAGGACGACATGGGTCAGTTTGATACGGAGCAGCTGGAGGAATCCACCACCTCCCTGGTTTCCTCGTCCACATCAGCATACTCCTCCTTCCCTGTTGATGTGGTTGTGTACGTCAGAGTCCAGGTACTGACAACTCCACTGCAATACTTTCATTTTTGTCTTTGTTGTTTTGTTTGGTTTTGTTTTCCAGTTTTTTTTTTTACTAAGATAAGCGATACAAGATAAGGATTTGTTTCAGCCAATAACGATAACTGATTACCGCCTTCTCATGGCTAATGAGATCATTTTTAATTTTTAATTTTTGTATTTAAAAAGAAGTTTCAAACCTGACACTTCCGTACCCCAGAGTAGGAAAGACTAAAATGTTGTAAGTAAAGATGGAAGATTTGAATATTTCACAGCCCTCCTGCTCCTGAAACTCCTCCTCCTTGTTGTTGTTGTTGTTTTTCTTCTTTTTCTTTTCTTGGTGGATTGCAAATGAAAGCAGTGTAATTTTATTAATAACAATAATAATTTCACAGATTATATAAATCAAATAAATATACATGTGTTTATTGGTAATCATCAACATATATATATATATATATATATATCTTATATAATAACAGTATCAAATTAATTTCAATTATTTTATTTATTTTTTATCATTCAAGCAGTCCTATTGATTGATTTATTTGCAGTTCACTATTCTATATTTTTTCCATTCTTCTTCCAGTGTTGCTTCTTGTAGCCTTAACAAGTTTTGTTTTTTTATTAAGAAGATTTCTTCAATAGTTATTAGCCAATTATCTTGTGCCCTTCCCTGATTCTTATTAAAAGCAATTTTTTTTAAACAAAGTTGCATATATGTTGTTGCACATCTTTGTTTATTGAACTCAGTCCAAAGAAGAGCTGTTAAAGTTAAATATCAGCTTAAGCAGTCATATTAACATAGCATTACACTACATAAATCCACTTCCTATCAGTAAAATCCCGTCAACAGGTATTTTACTGATATTAACAGGATTCTACTACTCTGCTGCCACCTACCGTCTACAGTTATCGAGTGCAGCCCCCATCAGTGTGGTAACACAGCGGCAAGCGTGTCATGTGAAAGGAGAGACAACATCTGTGCACTGAAGTGAGAAATTCTGACTGAAACGTCATTTATCGTGTGTGTTTGCAGCCCTCTCAGATCCGCTTCAGCTGCCTGCCGATGTCCAGAGTGGAGTGTATGCTCAAACTGCCCTCTTTGGACCTTGTCTTTTCTTCTAACCGTGGAGAACTGGAGACTCCAACGGGAGCCCATCCTACTGATGGCTCTCACCCATCCTCCACTCCACCTGGGCAACACGTCCCCAAGCTGCCTCCCAGCAAAGGTCTGCAGGGAATGATTGAGAACAAAACATTTGCTGTCAAATTATTATATCAAACACAGTGAGCGGATCTATTGGCAATAAATGCACAATTTGCTCCAAGAGCCAAAGAGAAATGGCAAAGAATAACATTATGTTAAAGTATACGGTTCACTTTTTGACTTATAGGCAGACTGTTTATTCTAATCTGTAGGTTATTCCTTTTCGTTATGAAAATATGAGTCATAGATGGGGGGTTAGACCTATAAATTGTGGTGATCACAATGAAGTTAATTAATGCCTATTGTATGTGACTGCTTGTTTTTTCCCCCTCTGTGTTTTCCCACCTTCCTCTTCCTCTTTTTAGCATCCCCGTTGCTGGGAAGCCCTCTGGGCAGGAGCCGCCACAGCAGCAGCCAGTCCGATCTCACCACCCCCCCCAGTACCTCCTCTGGGCTCAGCTTCACTGCCTGCATGTCTGACTTCTCCCTCTACGTCTTCCACCCCTACGGCGCCGGAAAGCAGAAATCTGCTGTCACAGGCCTGCCTCCGGGTCCAGGGCCGCTAGGTATGGAAATGGAAAGGAAAAACTGGTTGTATTGTTCTTATTATAAAGGATGGCAGTTTGTAATGTTGCTGCTAATTAACTACTTATTTTCCTCCTTTACTGTGGATATGATTTCTGGAGAAAAAAAAATCATGTACAAGTGTGCTAAATCTAGTGGGCATCTCGATGACTTAATGCTTTATGCTGACAGATCTACAGTATTATCTCATGCCATTTGTTATCAATGTATGATCTTGGCTACAAAGGCGGAAAATAACGTTTAATTACCTTTTTCCGGAAGGTACAGTTGATGAGGAGCCGTCTTCTGTAACAGGAAGAAAAGACTCGCTGAGTATTAACCTGGAGTTTGTGAAGGTCAGTTTATCCAGGATGAGGCGGAGCGGAGGCCCCACCTTTATTGAGAGCTTCATACCTGCCAAAGGTGGAAAAATGGACACCACCCTCATCAACATCTCAGGTTTGTCCTCAGCTCCAGGGGAGGGCAATTCTCTGTTAGTGCAATAGATCATACTGATTGTTCATGGTTCAGTTACTTGCTGTATTGTAAAGTGTATTTAATGACAAAACAAGATATTTGAGCATGTCATATCTGATTTTGGAAAACACTGGTCACCATTTTCCCCATTTATTGACAGCAACTAATCAGATAATAGAGAAAATAATCCATAGACCAGTTGACAGTGAAAATAATACTTAGTTGAGGCCCTATTGTCATTTTTTGAATACAGTCCTTAGAAAAATATCCTATTCAGTAGGAAGGATCATTATATTAGACATAAGAAGTCTGAATTGATTGTGTTTGTCCAGTTAACAAGTATAGAAATGAGACCTCGTGGCATGATAGATGAAAAAAAAAACACCGTTCTAACCTTTATATCTTTTTCAATCTTAGGTTAGTTTTAAAACATATGCTGCCAGTATGCTCACTCTGTAAAACCATTTTAAGGGTATGTCTCATCTGAACAAATGTTATATTCTCTTCCTTAGCCGTGTGTGACATTGGCTCAGCCTCCTTCAAGTACGACATGAGACGACTGAGCGAGATCCTGGCCTTCCCCAGAGCCTGGTATCGTCGTAGTATTGCCCGGCGCCTCTTCCTGGGAGACCAGACAATCAACCTGCCAGGTGACTTGTTGACCACTCACACCACTGGGGGGTACCACTACACACTTTGATGTGTATTAATCTCAAGTCACATCAGTCAAACATTTTCCAACATACACAGAAGTTTTTTTGCCGTGACTGTGTGTGTTTGTTAGAGAACATTTGGTCAGATTCAGCACATTCAGTCTTTGTTGCTTTCTAGCAGACATTTGCCCAGACAGTAGCTATAAAGTGCGTGTCTCCATAGCAACACAAGCTCACATCAACAGTCGTGGTAAACTCAGTCATATTGCCTACATGCCAGTGTGTTGACTATATTCTGTCTGTTGATTATTAACTTTTTATGAGAGCAAGTGCTACAACGATTCACAATTGTTTGCAACCTTGAGGTTAAGAAGAACAAAAATCATCAAAAGGATAAATGGAAAAACTAAAATATGCACATTGAGGAGATTCATGTTTGTCTATCTGCTCATCTCTACGGGGTTAGCTTGTCTACATTTTTAATATCCCATCTTCCTGACCTACCGTCAGCCAACATTTCCTCCGGCTGCTCCTTGTTGACATTTTTAAAAAAATGTCCAATTACAACTCTCAACATTGACCTTGTTTCAGCCTCTGGCCCTGCTACCCCTGACTCTGCGGAAAACATCACCCAACACCTGTCCCCCGAGTCCAGCCGGAAAGCCTACTGGAGGACCTGGGACGGCAGCATGGGGACTCAGCACATGCCCCAATCCCCCAACGTCTTCTCAGAGCACTCCGCTGGGAGCAACATGTCCCCGGGAGGCATGGGCCACCTCAAGTCCCCTGCCCCCGGGCGCACGAGGAGCGTGTCTGATTCCTCTGCTCCACGGAGAGGTAGTTGCTCTTTTCCATTTCTTTTCCATTTCCATGAAACTCAAACATTCCTCCTAGTTACCAAAACACAGACTGTGACGTAAATAGAATTCTAATTCAGATGCAAGATGCCAGTCAGTCCTCGACTGCCTTTTACCCAATGTTTGTTCATTCTCCTCCAGATTCAGTGACAAAAACATCCACTCCTTCGTTCAGTAAGAACGGTAAGGCAGCAGGTCAGCAGGGGTCGCCGTGGGAGACACTGGTGGTGTTCGCCATTAACTTGAAACAGCTTACCGTCCAAATGAACATGAGTAACGTCATGGGAAACAATACGTGAGTGGTCACAGCTTCTCCGCCTTTTAATGTTGATACTTTTATACCCATTACGTATGATTTTAAAGGAACAGTTTAACCAAGAGCTGCACAGCTGCCTGAGCCAGCTAGCTAACAACAGCTATAATTAGTGGTTACTCGGTTAATGTACTGCCCACTATTTTTGTAGAGTTGCGAGTTGGCCAATTTTTGCATATTGCACCTTTTTAAATGTGAAAAAATTGGGCAAATCAGTCCATAGGGGATTCGTGTCATTCGTGCTGTGAATGATAAAACAATACACTCTACAATACTGGATGTGTGAAAGACTCAGAAGTGCAGAAAATAAAGGCAAAGATATCCTGAGGCAAACATAAGAATGTTATTGAGTAAATGGTGCATCGTCAGCATCATTTATTCGAAGAATCGGCTGCTTCACTGATATACAAAGTACAAAGTGTACAAAGTTTCAGAGTCATTAGGACCACTTGTGGATCGTTGACCCACTGACTCAACCAGGTTGACTGGTCCTCATGTGGGTTGGTAGGGAGGAGCCCAGGTCTAGACAGCTGTCTAGTCAGCTTAATGCTTAGAAACTCAGCTAACACATGTCCTTAGCGACTCTGTGAGGACGCTCCCACAAAAGCCTGAAACTCCCCGCCATTTAGCTAAAACTGACGACGCATCTTAGATGAAAGTTGACACATATTCAAGAAACTGAAAAACATTCAATTGCCTGTGATACAGCACTTAGAATCACAAAACTGTACTTACATATTAACATATGTGTTATTAAGGTCAACAAATTGACACCTTAACATAATGACCTACCAGTTTAACTACATAATGACACATTGGCTTGTCAATCAGACTCCATATGGACCGGCCTTTTCTCTGTTACCTGTGTTTATTCCTGGGCAAGTTCTGACACTGAGAGTAATTTATGTTTCATAGAGAGTTCACCCCCAGTATTCAGCAGCATTTACAGTTGTGTTTGCCCCTGCAGCTGGACGACCAGCGGGCTCAAGAGTCAGGGTCGACTGTCTGTGGGCAGCAACCGGGACCGGGAGATCAGCATGTCCGTCGGCCTCGGCCGCTCCAAGCTTGACTCCAAGGGTGGAGTGGTGGGAGGCAATATAGACGTGAACACCCTGGAGATGGTCTGTAAGTAAACAAAGCCTCAACTTTTCAGACATCTTGTGTTTTACCACAACTCTTTGGTAGCTCTTGTTCTAGTAGAGTGCAAACTGTGGATGTAGGTCTATAGCTAAAGGATCCTGGAGCTGAGGACATACTACTTTAATGGCCAGTTGGCACCACAGTCCTAACCAGTTACTGTCCATTTTATAGCCCACATCTCCGAACACCCCAACCAGCAACCAAGCCATAAGATCCAGATCACCATGGGGTCGACAGAGGCCCGTGTGGACTACATGGGCTCTAGCATCCTGATGGGAGTTTTCAGCAATGCTGACCTGCAGCTGCAGGACGAGTGGAAGGTCAACCTATGCACTGTTGACACCAGTCTATCGGAGAAAAGGTGTGAAATGATGTCAGCAGAAGCTTAATATGCCCCTTTGCAGTTTTCACTGTGTGGTTATTCCAGATACAGCAGTGTCAAACCGTCTTAATCCTCAATCTCCCTGTTTTTCACCTTTTCTCTCCCCATCTCTGCTCCCCCGGTCCTTCTAGTGAGATCTTCATCCACGGGGACTTGCAGTGGGACATTTTCCAGGTGATCATTTCACGCTCCACCACACCAGACCTCATCAAGATCGGCATGAAGCTGCAGGAGTTTTTCACTCAGCAATTCGACACAAGCAAGCGGGCCCTCTCCACCTGGGGTCCTGGCCCCTATCTGCCCCCCAAAACCCCTGTCATCAACACTGAGAAAGGAGGCGCAGAGCTTTGTAAGTGAAATATTTAATGCAGACTGTGTCTTAGGAAGCCGTGCTGGTCATGGAAAGTGAAATGACCTGTTGTTCTAATAATTTTAATTTGTGTACTTCAAACAGTTGTCAGGTTGGTTCAACAGCTGAATGTAATAAAACATGCTCATGAGATAATAACAAGCAAACATAAGCACAAGCAGCATACATTTTAAAAGGTTAAATAAGGATTTGAAAATCGGATCCTGCCAACAACATGGCTCGCGTTGAGGTCAGGATTGATTTGTCTGCTGACAATCAACCCCTGCTGTCTTTGTGTCACAGACATGGATGCAGCCCATCACCGCCACTGGCCCGGGGTGCTGAAGGTCATTGCCGGCTGTCACATTTCCCTCTTCCAGATGCCTCTGCCCGAGGATGCCGTTCAGCTGGGCGGTTCAATGAGCCTCCATGGCAATCACATGACGCTGGCTTGCTTCCACGGGCCCAACTTCCGCTCCAAGTCGTGGGCATTATTCCACCTGGAAGAGCCGAACATCGCCTTCTGGACAGAGGCACAGAAGATCTGGGAGGACGGTGAGACAAAACATTCATTTCAGGAACTAGGAAGTTCATTGTGTAAAAGATAATACAAATTTATAAAATGACAATAGGTAGTAAAAGTGTTTCTGTCACATCCAGGCTCCAAAGATGATTCCACCTACATTGTTCAGACACTGGATTTCCATCTTGGTCATAACACGATGGTGACCAAACCCTGCGGAGCACTAGAAAGCCCGATGGCCACCATCACCAAAATAACTCGGCGGCGGCATGAAAACCCCCCACATGGAGTCGCCACAGTCAAAGAATGGTTCAACTACGTCACTGCCATGAGAAATGAAGGTAACCTTTTTTTATTCTTACCTACCTGATAAAATGGGAGCTGAGTGTAAATAGTTGCTTCATTGTCATTGTATCTTTTTTAAATTTCAAACTTTGCTTAAGTTTAGACAGCTCTGACTAAAAGAAGAGCTTTTTTTGTTATTATTATAATTATTTCTGTCTGCCTTTCTTTGCATCTGCTCCCGCTTATCTTAAATGTAAAAAAAAGGGGCAGAATTAAGCAGTAAGAAGATGACCTTCAGCTCCAGCGTGTTTTGACTGGTCTTATTGCTTGTTTCAGAGCTGAACTTGCTCAGGAATGTGGAAGCCAACAACCAAGACAGTGGAGCGGCTGCCAAGAGCTCAAGTCTGCTCAGCAGCTTCCGCAGTTCCTCCAGCTACAACCATGAAACGGAGACCATCTTTGCTCTTCCCAGAATGCAACTGGACTTCAAGTCCATCCATGTTCAAGATCCTGATGAACCTTCTCTAACAGGTGGGGCTGGAAAGTCTTTTCTATCAGTGTTCTCAGGGTCAGACTGTATTTGTATCACAGTAGCAAACATTGTGTCAGTTGTTACTCCTGCCTCACATCATCAAATCAACTTCGCTGCACAGTTATGTTTTAGTTTTGCAACAAAAAACATTTTCTGTTCTCCAATCTGGTTTAAAGATACCACTTGGAGTTTGTTCATGATTTGAAATATTGATATTGCCTTTTAAATGTTTCATAACAAACTCTTTCTTTAACCTCAAGGATACATGCAGTATGATTTAGTAATAAAAGAAAGAATTCAAACAAATGTTTGTTTGCATGGAAATTTGCACATGACACTTGAATTGTAGTTTCAGTTCTGTGTGTAACATTTGTAACATTTCGTGTTAATTGTGTCCCAATTCTAAGAAGAGCTAGAGCAAAAATAGAAATAGAGTTGTGTGTACATAATATGTACATATATAAACAGTGCAATTATAAACTGTGTTAACTACCTGTTCTCCTTAACAAACCCTCAAATTCTGCCAGAACCCTCCCTCCAGTTTCAATCTTTCTTCTCTTAACTTCCTGGTGTAAGTCCAACAATGTTATAGAAGTATGTGTATATATATATGAACGCTTTCAAACCTGATTCAATTGTTTTTATTTGTTACAGACTCCGACAGCAAACCCAAAGTGGAGTGCAGCGTGGTGACAGAATTCACAGACCACATCTGTGTCACCATGGATGCGGAGCTCATTATGTTTCTTCATGACCTGGTTTCTGCTTACCTGAAGGAGAAGGAGAAAGGTTTTTGTTCAATTATTCATTCCTTAAATGCTTTCAGTTAGTGAAGAGAATTGCAAATGGACTTCCAACTATCAAAGCAGAAATAACGAGATGAACCGTGTCTGTCTGCCTGTACCTGTGAAGCTGTTTTTTTTTTTTTCCATGCACAGCAGGGAGGTCAGGCAGCCCAGTGCAGGCGGCATTTAGATTGAAATTT
>CAEMYA010000631.1:298200-399738 GCA_903131615.1 Diplodus sargus
CTAACTCTCCCGTTCAAAATGAACGTGCCCAAAACCGAGACTACGGTAAATCTTAAAAGTGCCTCTTTCGTCGTAATTATGCTTTTACACGAAGATTTGACTCATTTTCAATCCCAAATAAAGCCTTGGTTGCTTTTTGGCGAGAGTTTCACTTTCAGTCAGACGGCTTCCCTGACCACCGGTGTCCACCATGGTGTCCGAGGGTTGCCGCCCCTTGAGGCACCAAGGACCCTATGGCCACAGGACACAGCTGCAGCTTCAACAACGGAAGCTTTCGTCCGAACATCGTCCATTCAGGTTCGATATTCCCAGCCTCCACAGGGATTCTAGAGAAGCTCCTTCGGAGGTGGGATTTGAAGGCTTCTCAGCCAGGGGCCTCCCCCAGACGTTTCCCAGCTTACCAGCACTACACGTTTGGGCTTACCAGGTCTGTCCAGGGGTTTCCCCTGCCACCGAACCCAACTCACCCCAGGTGGTGATCAGTTGACAGCTCTGCTCCTCTCTTCACTTGAGTGTCCAAAACACACGGCCTCAGATCAGATGATACGATCACAAGATCGATCATTGACCTTCGGCCTAGGGTGCACTGGTACCACGCACACTTATGAGCATCCTTGTGTTCAAACATGGTGTTCATTATAGACATACCGTGACTAGCACAGAGTCACACTTCAAAAAAAATCTAACTAAAAAAACAGCTATAAGATTTTGCAGGGTCTAATTTATATTAGAAGTTGTTGGATGATTTATTTCAAGAAAATCCATGAAATGAACTGGGAGGGCCTCAGTGAGTTGGTATGGGTTTTGAAATAATCTGCAAATAAGCAAATAAGATTTTTTCTTTAAACTGCTGAATTACGCTGTAACATTTTTAACTGTAGACTCACTCCATATAAAGTTTTACCAATGTTTATTCCCAAATAAAAGAGAACCACAGTGAGAACACTTCAAATGACTTTTGAGCCTTGAACTGAGTCATGAGACAAATGGGGTTGGATAATAACAGATTCCTAAAAATACATATGACAGGAAGGGCAAAGGTAGCCTTCAAAGATATAATTCAAAACATCATTGCGAGTGATGTCCTTGTTGATTCTTGTCTATTTTAACAATACATAGGAACATTTTTCAAAAATTTCATTCCACGCAAACCTCCACTTAGCCCAAAGTACACCTATGCAACCCTCGCTGATTATGTCAGAAACCATTATCTTTAAAAACCTAATGATTCCAAGTTGTGACTTTCACTTCAGTAAATTGCTTTTTAGGGGCGGATTTCATGTCTTTTTAAAATAATCACACTGTTATGAATGTCCTCATTAGCCTAATGATGAATAGAAAGAGCAAAGACGTGATACCTTTAAGAATGTTTGCAACCTCTTTAAAGCTTGAAAGCTACAAGCCAGAACAGAACAAATGTGCCCATGTGGGACAATGAAGACTGAAGTGCATTAAATCAAATACCGCAGAGTGCCATTATGATGTACAGCAGCTAATCTGTCTCAATAAGAATGAGCAAATTGAGATTTGAGATACTTTTTTTGATTGAGTTTCTAATTGCTTGTTTAATTTCATCATCTTTACCTTGATTTGATAAGTTGCTGTAACTATATGGCTGAGGGGTTGAAAGAAGAAGCTGGCACTTAGTCCAGTAGTCTGAATGTTCAGCTCGTGATTCTGTGGTTGTGCAGTGAAATGCTGCCACACAGAATAGATCAGTCTTCACTTACGTTATGGTGACCTCCCTGACTTCTGTGTTGTTTGAACCTCCTTGCTGTGAGCATCTGCCACAGCTACTGCAGCTCTGTTATGCATGCTAGCTTGAATGCTTGAATGCTTTCTTCTGTACTCGTGCCAACGTAGCACAGTACAGAAGCAGCAGGCTGACTAGCGAGCTGTTTGAAGGCTGTCACATCTTATGGAAATAAAACAGTATGTCTTTCAGTTTCAGGGAATGGATTTAATGTGCGATGTGAAAGGTGTTGTGCTGATCCTGCAGAGAATTTAAACCCAACACTGCAGTTCCACTCAGCTACATGCAGCTTTTTAGCATTTTTCAACCTGCTCTTCTGTTGTTTGTTTTTTTACAGCCTGCCGTGCAAATTAACAAATATTTGACCACTTGGGGACAGTGCAGGAAATAAGTAGTGTAACCACCTTGCAGGGACACATGCTGCAAAAGTTAGCAAACAGTGGCTTTGTGTGTTTCTGATCACCATGCTTAAGTTGGTGTTGGAAGCGAGGTGGGATTATCAAAGATGAAAAAGGCTGTGGACTCCACGGGACTCTAGGACTCTCGTCTTGTCACCTATACCTTCAAACAGAGATGATTTTTATTTTTTGTGATCATCACTGTTGGTGTTCCATATGAAAACAAAAAGTTTGTTGACTTATTATTATTATTATTATTATTATTATTATTATTATTATTATTAATCCAAACCATGATCTTTCCCTATACCTAAGCAAGTATACTTTTATTGCCTAAACCTAACTGAGTGATTTTGTTGTGTAAACCTTACCAAACCTAGGCTGAAAATATTCTTTTGAAAACATAAAAATGTCTAATCACAGAGAGGAATACAAACTCTGGTCGCCCCAGTGGAGCATCCGAAAACCAGTTTTACCAGACTATTCCTTTCCAGGCACAAAAATGTGCCCCGCCATCTTATGCCTCACCATTTCAGTTTACCATCCTGAAACTTCAATTTTTGTTTTGGTACTCTCTCACCACTCATCAACGTTTTTTTCAGACAAGAAAAATGGCTCTGATAAACCCACTGCATGCCAGCTATTAAGCAGTAAAATGCAGGGCAGCCAAGTTGAAGATTTAATTTAAAAAATGTTTGCATTTTTTTCATTATTCCACAATTCCAACAATGTTCAAACTCTGAGAAACATACAATATTATTTAAGGTAATGGTGCATTTAATTTGGTCCTCTTACTGTACCTCAAACCAGTTAATTCTTTCAGGAGATGACACACCTTTAGGTCCAGGAGGCATGTCACACCACTGTCCGCTTTCACCTGTGGCATTTCAGACTTATCTCTGGCAGCGAGAGATAAAGTCTGTGGGTTCATCGAAACAAACCACAGCTGGCCCTGACACAGCCTCATCACCGAGAAACACCTTCACACACACACACACACAGGACATGTGTGTGTACACATTGTTTTACATTGTATTGTGCAAGAGCCAATTTCAGCCAAGATATCCAGAGTGCTCTAAATCTTGGTGCATGAATCTTTATTGGCAAAAGCCGTATGTGCAGGTTGATTCTATGCTAGTCAAAGGCGTAATATCAACTGTGCATATTTGTACACTAGCTGCCATTTTAGCCTCCCTGACCCTGAGTTTCACTTTCACAAGGATGCTAGTCTTTTTAATCCTAGGACTATTTTTGTTGAATGCCTTGTGGGCTAATCATCACTTTAAAAAGGGTGGTGGAATTAGAATTGACACAAATGTACTTGATTGAATGAAGACTGATTTGTAATCCTTTTCATATAGTAGCAATACGTTAACTCTGCAGGTTTACAAAAACTCACATTAGTGCTTTGATTTAATTCCCCTTAGATGTTTGATGACACATGGTCTATCCCTCCTAATAACTAAAACAACTAAATAGATGCAGCCAGGAGATTTCTGAGTCCTACTTCTTTTAGAACTTAGCGTTTGAGATCTGATCATGACATTTCAATCAACTCACTTTAGCAGGTGGGTATCTGGCTCAAAAATGAGCTGTCTCAGATTCCAGTTTTCTAATAGACCTTTGTATATTAGACAATTCATCTATCTGAGGCACACAGCTCCTAAAAAGTCTGATCCGTTTGTCCCTCTACAGTACAAGCTTCCATTTGGAAATGTCTCAAAATGACATTGTTTGTGATGTGCTTGTACGCATCATTAATAAGGAATTTGGGTTTCATTTGGCTAACAATTATAATTAATGATAATAAGGGACAATTGTTAATTATGATAAATAATAAAATGTAATTCACATTAGATCACCTGGGGAGCACCACCCTTGAAGGGAAATGATAATCAGTTCAATAATTCAGTCTCATAAAAGGTACTAAACCCTGTGTGTGTGTGTGTGTGTGTGTGTGTGTGTATCTGGAAGAACCGAACAAATGGTGGCTAGGGTTCAAAATGCCATGCCGCATGGCCACAAAGAGAGACTACATGTTGAAAAAAACCCCACAGATCTCAATCTTATGATGTGTACCATCACTGGTTCCACAATGCTGACATGCTGTATGAAATGATACACTGGAGTTGCCTAACCCTGCCTGAAAAGGGCTTTTGATATGACAGAACAAAGAAACAGGGGTGGTGCTCACACCATGTGCTCACTGATATTGCATGTAGGTGAGGCATTGTCCAGGCTGAAGGAGTGTGTGTGTGTGTTTGTTTGTTATGTGGTGCCAGGTTAGAAAAGTGGTTAGTTGCATCTTGCAGCCCTGAGTCTATGTGAACTAGAAGAAGAAGAATCTTTTCTTTATCAAGACATGTAAACACATTCGAAATTTGTCCTCTGCATTTAACCCATCACTAGCTGCACTAGCTATATCTTAACCAACATGAACTTAGCCATGTGGCAGAGCCACCCGCCAATACCTGACTACACAGAGATCGCATTAGCACTCAAATAGTGGATAGACCAAATACACCCAACACATGTGCTTACATCAACTAATCAACCAACAGTCCTGTGCTTAGCTGTACTATGCCATGCTGTGTGCTATCTAGGCCCAGTTTAACGATACCAGTCTTTGTAGAAAAAGGTGCAGGCGGTTCCTTAGCTGATGAGCCAAGCAAGAGCATGTCCTTGCTGTGCAGAGTTCAACGAAGGTAGGTAGGTGGTTGTGGAGTTAACAGGCAAGCTTTTTTGTCACAGCTGCTGGTGCTAAACCAAGTATACTTTAGTAGTGTTTACTTTGTGTTCTCAGTCATCCAGGTTATGGTGCTATGTCGTGGGCAACTGGACTTGTTTAAAGTCCAGGTGGCAACACGGGATTATTCCAAAGAGCTTTCACATGGGTTCCACTGTGAAACAAACAAGTCCAGTTGACTACGATATAGCACTTAGTAGTAAGGTAACAGAGGTCACTGATTACCTAAAATCATGCCAAAATATAATGTTTATATGGCTCTAATCAAGTGTTTTTTGTACAGCAAATCTTCTCCTTTAGCAAAACAATTGAACGACAATTGGTCTGAAAATGTTGCACAAAGAGACTTAAAGTATGCCGAAAAATGTGGCCTCTGCAAGATGTTCACAGTTCACCCACACAAGCACCTGTGAAGAAGATGAACACCAAGGGGACGTGGACACTAATTAGTCTTAGTTACAGTGACGAGAACGGGTTAAGATGGCAAAACTCAGCAGAAACTGGTCCACCAATGAGGGTTTCTAAATGGGGATCCTGAGAGAACTGGTTGGCAACATTTTTGGTAAAGTATTATTTATAAAATCAGAAATAGGCCTAGAGAGAGAGTCAGGCACATAAAACACAGCCCCAGAAAAGTGATCATTTTCAGATTTAACATGAGAGAAAGAAAGTCACTTTGAAGCCTTGACACAAGGTTTTTCAAAGCCTCACAGAAGTTAAAGATGCAAGAGAGGAGATCCAGAGCAATACGCTCACAGCCGAGAGAGGGGCAGACTGAGCTTTAAAATAACTGATTGATGGCCAGCCATACGAAAGTCTGAACGATTTCCACACTAGATACTAGAACTACAGTACATCACATCACAATTTATTTTTTCCTTCATGATATGGGGATTTTTGAAGTTCCATTTCAGATTTAAACATTTTAACTCCTGAAAGGTAGGGTTGAATTACAGACATCTTACCACCTTATTAAAATGACGGATTCATTAAGACTGACCTCAACTCATATGCCTGTGAGAGAGAGAAAGAATCTTGCAAATCCATCTTGATAAATGCAGAGAGGTTTGGGTATACACACTATACTGTATATCAGTACTGTCTGGAGAAAATAATAGGCTACTATTATGCTGCTTTTTTCACCAATTTTTTTTTAAATGCAGGGTCAACCTGCTAAATATTGCCTGTTGACGCCATTCCCACTTAGTGTCCTCCGAGGAACAACAGGTAGCTACAGGTGTGAGGTGAGGTTGAGGTGTGATTAATAGTAAGATCAGTGACTGTTCATCTGAAAACAAATGATCTTCTCAAGAGGTTGGCATAGATCCTTCTATAGCATCAGTTGAATCAGAATTGGGATGTTCAATTAAATGGAGGACGACCAGTTTTGTCAAAAGTTTGATTTACCAATGGGCTCCCTGGTGGTGCCACCATTCTACTGTTGATCTGGTTGGTTGAAGTTAGCTCTTGTTAGACAGTGATAGGCAGATGGTTCGTTCAATCACCCAATCACCTAACCCTTCCCAGATGGTCCCTGTGTAACTAAGCATGTCAAGTTACCTCTTAAGCTAGATAGATAGATATCTTAGGATATAAAACCTTGTTTGCTTAATAGAAACCAAGTATTGACAAGACCCCAGTAAGTCAGCGTGCACCAGGCCATGACAGACCAGTGCACAACTATAATAATATAGTACAATTGTAAACAGTTGTTGTTACACCGAAGATGTGTTCATCGGTGAGCTTTACAGGGATTGTTAGTCAACTGCTGGCTGTAGCTTTAAATTAGATTAGAAACATGAGCATGGTATCGACTTTCCATGCATCAACTAATACCCTGCAAGAAAGCAAATAACTCAAAGGACACGTCTGGTTTTTCAGATGAGTTCAGGGCAAAGCTGCCATTGCTTTTGTCCCTATGTCCTTGATTCAAACTGAAAATGGCCAGGTTAAAGAGAGCAAATAAAATCAGTGGGTCAAACAAACAACTAAACATAATGCATTTAGATGACTATTGGCACTATAGATGAGCCATTTTAACAACTCTGTCACAAACAAAATCCTGTGGTGCTTTGACCTTGGGGGGTCTGAGTCTAAACCTGTCTAAGTGTGGTGCTTTGTGGTTCTTTTTTGGTATTCTGATTGAAATAGAAAGTTGCCTTGATCAGCTTACTCTTGACACATACACCATTATAGTTTGAGTGCTACATTGTTAGTTACTAATATCAGTGTATTGACTTAACTAGTCTTGCCACATACAGTAAGTTGAAAAGGCATCTTTTAATTCAGAAAAACTTTGTGTAGTGGTCAGTGGCAATAGACATTTTTTTTTTATCCTTGCTTGAACTTTGCCATGAAGTATACATATGATGAATGTCAATTTAAAAGATAATTTTTCCACCCTGAAAAAACGTCGCTGTTTGTCATAAAACTGTGAAAATAGTGAATTATAAAGACTACACAGAGAACAGTTGTGTTTCTGATATCGTCTCATTGTAAGGACGTCAATATCTGTGACTTAAACATTGTAGAGCTTGTCCTGTATATAAGCTTGCTCCCAGAAACTACAATTTCCCAGGACTGCATTCAGTATGGCCAGTTTTATTGTGATTTGTTAATCCTTTTTTGGTTGGTGTTGGTGTCATGCACATGTGTTGAGCGAGACGATGTAGTTCACTGAGTGGTTTCGCACAAAATTGTATGATATTTTACTATCTTTATGACAAATAGTTACTTTATTGACTTGAAAAAATATCCTTTAATTCACAAACATCATGTGTATTATGCTTCCTTTTCAACTCCTGGTCCCCAACATTACCCACAATTCAATGGAGCCAATGAATGACATCCCTGGAGGCAATTTATCAGATTGCACTTTCCTTTGGAGCCACAAAAGGCTTTATACTGCTTTATATATATATATATATATATATATATATATATATATATATATATATATATTTCCCTAAGACCTTTAAACAAACTTTAATGTGTGATGCTAACCTTTAATGACCCAATTAGGTTTCCTTGGCATTGTTAGGATGTATTTTAATACACAAGCTACTTTATTTAAGGAGTACATGAGGTTTAATACTTAGAACTGTGTAAACATGAAACATTCAGGCTGCTTTAAACCAAAACTCAAGGTTGCAATTCCACAAAGTCTGCTCTATTTGCAACATGCATCCATTACATTACATTAAATCCAAACAGCAGCAAACCACCACCTCATCAGATTTTGCAGAAAAATATAATTTCAAGATGCTGAGAGGCTAAAGCTTCCTCAACAATCATACCTTTTCCAATCCTCTGATGATACCTTTTCATACTCTCTGATGGTACTTAGATGCTCTTAGCGGTCCATCCTCAGAGACGTACACAAGACAGAAGTACGTCACTGATTATAGGCCTGTAATCATACAAAGTAAAACCATCTCTCCGGTACCATGTGCAGTTGGGTGTATGAAAGCCTCTATTTATAACGGCTATTGCTCCTGACAGAGTGATGGTTCAATGCCGGTCCAAGCCTTTTGGGTCCCTAAGCAGAATTTGATTTGGGTCCTCCCCCAGAAAAATCTGAATTTGGTAGATGTGATTTCCTGTATTCTAAGTGCATTTTTGGGATGGCCGGCTCGAGGAGGGCAATAATAAATTTGTTCAGATTCATAGCCGTTTGCTTAATTATTCATTCATTTATGTCACTTGTTTAATTTATTTGATATGTAAAAAAGGTCTGCTTCTGAGTGTGAGGGCTGTAGAAGTCAGATCCCACAAGCCAACTGTAATGCGTCAGCAGACTGGCTGTCTGACCCATCTCCGCTCCTCCAGGAAAATGCATCACGGCCTGCTTCCATGTCCCCAGAAATGAATTTGTGCCAGTGACCATGAAGATGTTAACATGGCTGGGGAGGATTTCAAGCCTCACCTGGGCATAGAGTGGAACGACTGAGTTCTAGTTGTTAGCTCTGAACCCAAGACTAATTTATCTTGGTTGCAACTACACCACTACACCACTACAGTGCCACTTCGAGCGCTAATAAAAGCTATATAATAACCGTGATTTATTCTGATTCACCGCCATTATGTTATCAACATTTAAATGCCAGTGAATGGGTTAATGTCCTGTGGTCTGACGCAGGAATAGTTAATAGGAGGACAGGCAGCAGGTGGAGAGACATGCAGACTGATGAGCAGCAGCAGAGGAGCCACTGTGCGCCGACAGTCAGGGCTGAGCCAGGGAGAAATAAGCAACGATTGCCATTACTAATCTGTCCCTGCAGCAGGCAAACTTATTCCAATTACAGCACAGAGACGGCTTTTATAAAGGCATGGTTTCGCCATCTGGCTGTGCCGTTGAACGGGACGCCGGCGAATAACATTTGCAGTCAATATCTGGGTAAATGACTTTAGAAACTCTCGTCGAAGTCAGAGGACAGAGAAAGCGGTTCCATGGGAAATGAGTGTGACCAGGAAACAGAAACCCGAGCAGTTCGAGCGCCCCACCAGCCTCTCGGTTCCATCTTCGGCAAGTAAACCTTTTAAATTCACATTTATTTTGCGGAACATAATCCACAGATTGGCTCGCTGTATCCCCGTGAGAGGTGTCTCGGCAGGAGCAGTTAAAAATGGCATACGAGCCGTTTTAGTCTTTGATGTGCAGAGGGAACTCCAGACTACCTTTTTAAAATCGTCTGTTTACTATTCCTTTCCAAATTAATACTTGTGAGTACTAACAAGGCATTACAAGAGTCATCTTTTCCAAATAATTTGCAGCCAATGCAGTATGGCGCTCGCATTTTGGACAAACGTACAACTTTTATGAGCGTTTTGCCTTTTGCTAGCAGTCCTCCAGGTGCCTGATACGTGACTGCGCAGGGTGGGAGCGACTGATGCGTTGCTACAAGTTCAGATTAAAAAAACAATTTGTAATATGGCAGTATGTCGTTTATAATGCATCGTTATGTGAATGCCTCGTCGAACAGGAGTCCGTGCTCATTTCCTAAAGCTGCTTTGCCTTGCTGTAGAAGACGTGAAACTGGACCGACAGTCCAGTAAACGTTAAACCGCAAGATGTGTAACTGCGGGCTGATGGAACGTTTCTACCGTTCCATGAAACGGTGCGTTCTCTTATCAGTTGTGGTTTCACAGGTTACAGCAGTTTAAGTACACAGACACACAAACACTAACTTTATATTTTGTCGATACATCTTACACGTCAGTTTTGCCAAACCATATTTCAACTGAGATCTTCTGATATTTCTCATTATGTGTGCTTAGGCTAATTTCAAGTGTTTCCCTTCTGGCTGTAGAGTTGGAAGTAGAGTACTGTAGCATTATTATGAATATTATTACCAATATTTCTTTCTTGACAGACGAAGACTTGATTTCAGTTGACCGTTTTTTAAAGGGGTTCACATTTAATTGGGTATTGTGCTTGGGCTACTTTAATCAGGAAACCAAATTTTTGATCCTTTTTTAACAGCCGTTCATATTGTTTTTGTAGGCTGCTATTAGAACATCACAACGTGTGTGTGACAGATGCTACCAAGAATCAAACCAAGCTACATCTAATCAGCAAGGGAAACATTTCAGTTGACATACGCTTAACACCTTCTTCAGCCAGTCTATCTTCCCATGGACATCATGCACTCCTATTTTTATGTAGTTTTTTTAATGCTGTCAGACTGCTTCCGTTGAAACATTCTGTATATCCTCTGTGGCTGAATATGAACCATAATTTGCTGCATAGTACTCAGCTGTCGCCCTGTTATTGCCTGGAAATGATTGCACCTTTTAATTTCTTCTGTCCCAGAGTCCTGCTTTGTGGGCAGATCCCATTCATGAGGCATTTGCTTTTCAAACTTGATACCAGCAACCTGAGCCTCAAAGGACTCAAGTCTGCAGCTTAAATTTGCTTGGCGTGCGTTCAGTTTTCACACATATTCCAATGTGTATTCACCCACTGACTCACGGCTAAAATTATACAGTAAGCGGAATTTTCCAGTGGCAAATGTTTTTTCCAGAAACACAGTAATCTCTGTAAGGCTTTTACTCCATGTTTATTTTCGATCATCTGGTGTGAAGTTCAGGGTGTTAAGCATGGACTTGATTGTGCTTTTGCAGTAAGTAAGCTTAGGATCTAGCAGGTCCTTTAACAGAAAGGCTTCAATTGTCTAGCCTTTAGGGTTGAATTAATGTTAAGCGGTGTTAAATGTAATCATTTTTTGACATATCTGTATAGTCTGTGCACTGCTTGGAATATTCCAGACCCAGGTTTTGTAACACAAAGTGCACCGAAAATGATTGGACAAATACATCTAAGCCTCAGGTCATGACACAATTTATTGCAGGGGTCCTGTTTATATTGTTATTATTTTTTTTTTTTTTTTTTTTTTACAAATGGCCTTCAGTCAGATACATCAAGTATAAAATTAGTTCCCTTAAAAAATCTTGGCTTTTGTAAACATGCAAATATGCAGATACACTGAGACTAGTTCAGTTCTTGGCAATCACTGAAGAGTTACACAGAAGGGTGTCCAGTTCAAACAGAGATAGCATGGTGTCCACGGTATGTGCATTAAAAATTGCCCACATAGGACGCTTGCTTGGTGTGTGTCGGCAGCCTTGCTGAGCTGCTGCGGGTTTGTGTTCACATAGGCTGCATAGCTGCTGCAGCGTGGCTCCTGCTTGCCCTAGCTATTTACATGGAGTTAGACTAGCTAATTACCAAAAAGATATGATGACGTGATTTTCCTTTTCTCCCGTTTAAAGAGCGAGAAAGTGGGATGGAGAGAAAGAAAAAGAATGCATAGGGAAAAAAAAACTGCCTTTCACCTGTTATGTGTATTCTCTTCATCATGTCTGTGACATATTCTACAGATACAGACATTAAAACTGTAGAGAAACGCTGGTATGATGTCGATGTGAGTGTTGACAGGTCGTTTTCAGGTCTATTTTCGCTGAGAACAGGTAGAAATGGGCAAGACTCCGAATCTCTAGGTAAAGTGAAGCAGCTGCCTGGCTTGACACGCTCATCAGAAGCGCAACTCATGCATCCACTGTGGCCAGTCTAATCTGTTAACATGGACGCCAAAATGAAAAGCTGGTGGTAACGACTGCGGTCAAGCCCGCCTCCACTCCGAAAACCTCCGGTCAAACTAGCCCCCAGGTATTTTGTGGTACTTTGTGGTATGCAGTCCAAGAACAGAATTCAAAATTAAAGTACTGACCTGTGAGCATAAATTTGTTCACAGTTCAAAGTCCACATGAATTAATTCATTGATGAATTAGCTGAACGATTTGTTAGTTAATTAATTGAGCATTCAAGGAATTAAATCAATGATTATTAACTGAATTTTACCATCCTAATTATGATCACATTGAAGCCTTAGAAGATGGAGGCCATGACATTTCATCTGTGTGAATAATTAGACCAACATCAAAATAAACACAATATCTGGAGCTTCTGATGAGGAATTTCAAAATAAAAGCCCACTTAATAGTCAAGTATTTTCAATATTTCCCTCAAACTCAGATTTACGTTAAGAGGAAACTCCCTTTTTCCACAGACTAACCCAGTTTAAAAGAAAAAGACAAGAAGGCAAAATGCAATGCTTGTTAAAAGTTTATTAGCTGCAAATCAGCATGTCAAATCTAGCGTAATATTTAAGGCAGCATGGCATCCATGTCAATGAGTGTGCCATGTTTGATGTCTTGCGGCCTCGACCCCGAGTGTGTCAACCTCAGTCAATGCTCTCACATCATAAGCATCTATGTTTAACATACCCCATCCGTCATTATGTATTGACTTTATTTGGTTGGAGTTAGGTCTTGTGTTCTGCCACTGAATACACTTACATTCCAGTATTTTAAGTGTTGGTCTTCTTTCGTAATACTGCCTGTCTACCACAGGGCGTTGTTGCTGCTGCCCAGTGATACTCAACCCTAGTTATTAACTAAAGCTAGCTATACCACTACTGATTTATTAGTCGCCAGCTAATATATTAAAATTAAAAGTGTTTGGAGCTATTGGCTACCTACACTGAGTGCATTTACTTGTGCTCGAGTCCAAAAGTTTGAAACCGCTGGTCAAAATGCTTCTATTTTGCATTTGTTTCAAACTGCTTCTTAATATTTCTCCTTGGTCAGGACAGAGTCAATTATGTGCAGGTGTCCAAATCCAGAGTAGGTCAGACACCCTCAGACTTGAATATTTCCACCAATGTGTTTCACCAGTGGTTTAAAACACTGCGGTATTATTCTCTCTCCTGGTCGTCTCCTCACATAGACTCTTCTGATCCTGCCATTAATTCTTAGCTTAGATTCATGGACTTAAAAAGGGTTTTCATTTTTCATTTCCAGTTCATCTGTGATGAAGATGCTTTTGTATCTCTCGGGGAACTGAGCTGGATAGATTAACCTTCTGATAGTGTGGTCACTTTTGGTTTTCCTTGCTTTGGATGCAACTGTTACCGGCTCAAGTAACAATGAAATGGCCAGAGAGACTTTGCAACAGTTTCATGTCTATTGTTTTAATTCCGTCAAACAAATATATCGATTTTAAAACAATCTCAACATCAAACAGAACAAAAGACAAAGCAAAGCTTCTGCTGCTCATCTCAAAGGCCAGGCCACTTCTATGTCCTCGGCTGGGAGACGCCCTGCGTGCTGGCACATCCCCATTCACGAACACACGGGATCAGACCTACAATATGCGAGAACAGAAATAAACACATTACAGCAGAACATGGACGAAAGGCCCAAGGGGCCATAACAACGACCAATCCAGTTTATTCAAAGCAATTCAGGGTAACATGCACTGACCCCTAAGAAACCATTTGTTCAGCCTTGACTTGATGTTGAGGGAGGCCCTGTTTGCTTAGAATAACAGTTTTACTTCTGACATTTACACATTCTCTGAATCCCCTAAAGTGATTTTTTTTATGTTACAGATTTTAGATGGTATAACTGAAAACCTTTAATCTTTAATGTAGCATTATCTCAAAGACTTCCTTCAGAATTAATGTATCTGGGCATCAAGCTTACCTCAGGCCTTTAAAAAACTCGAGAGCACTTTACAAAACTGGTCGAAATTAGGGTTGTCTCTGTTGGGTAAAATTCTTAAAATGATAACTATTCCACAGATCATCTACATACATATTGCCTCTCGGTTTCCCTCCCCTATTACCACAAAAGTTCAGTAAGGCTTTAGATACTTTTCTACGTGCCGGCAAAAGGTCTCTTTTTGACAGAACAAAGGTATTCGCTGCTAAGGAGGATAGAGGTCTGAGTCTACCAAAATGGACTGGTACCACCATGCCTTTTCCCTTAGTCAGCTGTCTAAAATGTTTTTTTTAGTAGGTATAGCTCCAGGTTGGGTCCCTATTGAGGAGGAACTTACTGAACCTTTCCACATAAAGGCACAAACGGGGAGAAAATCCCATTTAAGAACCCATTGCTAGAGTTTGCGAGGGAAACTTAGAGAGTATCACACCAGGTTGCAGGGCTGAAGCTTTCTTTTACTAAGAGGGCATGTCAAGCTGGGCATAATAAGCTACTGAAGGTGGGTGAAAAAAACTATCTATTGGAAGTCATGGGTGGAGGCAGGAATTGTCTTTTATTGAGGATGTTTTTGAGGGCAATGTTTTTATGTTTTTTGAACAGATATTGGGCAAGTACAAAATTCCAAAAAAGGACTTACGGAATTATCTTCAATTAAGAAACTGTATATTGTCTATAATGAGGAAACGTCTATTAACATCTCAAACAGCGATACGTGAACTATTCCAAGGTCGACAGTTGGTTAAAGTGAAACTCTCGCCAAAAAGCAACCAAGGCTTTATTTTGATTGAATATGAGTCAAACCTTTGTGTAAATGCATAATTATGACAAAAGAGGCACTTTTAAGATTTACCGTAGTTTTGTTTTTGGGCAAGCTTATTTTCAATGGAGTGCAGGGGCACTCTTATGCTAGCATCAAAATCGCTGTTTTTAAAACATTAAGAAGGCTCGACACAACATGAAACTTTTCTCGTAGTATCACCAGGGTCTCTACACATGAACACGAGCATTGAGAACATTGTTTGTGTACGCAGAGTTTACTAAAAAGAAGGTTTTTGAACTACTCACCGTAGGAGCTGGATCTCCGGCGTGCCGCCGTCATGGCAACAACAGGCACGCTTGAGGAGCGGTCCACCGTTACTATCCTGTCTGTTAGGTCGCTCTCGGGGATCAACCTGTATACTTGGTTTGGTAATCGATCTCCAAGTTTTAGCTATGATGTGTTTGCCCACTAGATTATCAATTTTAGGGGTAATTTTCATGCCCAGGTAAGTGCATTTATCTGAAACCACTTTGAATGGTGTTGGAATAGGTGGATTTAAGTGGAGAAGTCAATACCAAGATGAGAAAGCACTTCGTGGAGATAGCAATGTTCAACCTGATCTAAGGCTTTTTCTGCATCCAGAGACAGTGACTGCCTCATTCAGATTAACCCTGCTGAGGGTTTATTAGTGAATATCATATTGTACCTTCAAAGGTAGAGAATTTACCCTTATTAATAAATGGGAGTTTTTCAAGGGCAAGTGAGTTTGACTTGCTTTCAAACCGCAAATGTCTTTGTGCCTCACTGCTATTATTTGTATCCATTTCCAATTCAAGCTCCTTTTATATCACTTTCATTCCTAGCAACTGTAAACATTGTTCATTTGATTTATCTATATTGCAGCCTACCATCTTGCCATGAATTTAGGCTTTAAAGGCCTCCAATCTTACTGACACAGACCTTTCAATGGAGTTGGGCAGGAAGTAGACATCTATATTGGAAACGACATATTCCAGAAGTACTTGAGCAAGATTAAAGCATGGTCAGATATTAGGATGCTCTTTATAGGTACAATCTCTAACTTTAGAAACAATTGTAATGGAAATAAGAAAGTAATCTATACGACTGCAGGTATTGTGACTAGTAGAATGACATGCATTTTCTCTCTTTGTGGTGTCCAAATATTTTTTAAGTTTAATTTAAGCATAAACTGATGTATAATTTTCCTGCTTCTTGGATCAAAAATATTGGAATTTTTTGGAATAATAAACTAAAGTTAAAGCAATATTGGGGCTCTTTGTCGAAATGGAAGTGCAGACATGGGTCCAGTAGGTCAGAGCTCTAAATCCTGCTGCTCGGGTAGACACCATAACCAGAAGTCAAAACTAAAATATTTACAATGATGGATTAATTCCTCAGATACAGCCTTACAGTCTTGCACTGACTGCTGTTGATATCGACTTGTTTAACATAACCTTTACAGAAGGAACAAGCAGCAAGGGCGTGCCAAATTTCAGATCCCTACAAATAGGATTGAATAGAGGGCGATGCATTATGGTTATCAGACAATCAACCCCAGCCTGTCCCTCTTTAAAGGCATAAAAAGATAAGTGACATGCATGTCTTATAAAATATGACAAACCCCTGTGGTCACATGCCTGAGGGCTTCTCTCGGCAGAAGCAGCAGAAGCGTAATTAGACCCCAGTGGAGTGTGAAAGTCGATGGTTTTGTATTCAGAAAGTCAATAATATTTTAACCAAAACACTCCTGTTGGAGCATGAACATGTATTCCCCTCAACTTTTCATTATTCCCAGAGCTGCTCAGATAATTAGAAAATTCACCAAGCAGTCACACGTTTACATTGTGAAACTGAAATTCAGTTTCTTAAAAAGGGTCATATTTAGTGTCTTTTATTGCCTGAGCAATGTTAAATTGAACTATCACTGGTATCATGCTTTTCAAAATGAATAGTGTAATTTAATGACCCTAGAAGAAAAATGCGTATATGTAGCACATGTTGTTTGACTGCTCCAAGCAATTCCCCCATATGCTGTATTGAATGTTAAGCAATGATATATAGAATCTTAATATATAGAGATATTATTTCCAGTCAGAAGGCTCCTCAGTTTTACTTAGATCTCATGATGGCATATGAACTAATGGAAAGAAGCCCATGAGAGCTGTGAAGTGGGCCAAAGGGCAGACCCCGGTGTTATATCATAAATTAGTCTTTTTTTAAGCTCATAATGAGTCCCTGTTGGAATTGCAAAGATACATATATAATACAGTATTATGCACAGTCACATTCCATTATTCAACTATAACTACAAAACCAGGCAGTAATTAATGTCTTAATTAGGTGGCGTTTTTTATTTTTAAAATCATCATTAATCCTGATGATAATCAAAACAAGACGCTCTGTCAGTTTAGAGGCTTTCTTGAAATGTTACCTTAGCAAATAAAAAAATGTATTCCATGTGTTATTAATACCCACAGCGTTTCATTAGCATTTTTATTTAGATTCAAGGCATGAAACTTATGCATTTTAATGTCCCCATTTCATTTCCAAGTGAGATTTAAAGAGTCTACCTTGTTCCTTTCCAGCTGAACGTGTTAGTGACACTTTTCTCACGACTTCAGACAACGGCACTATAGAAAAAAGGTGCTCAAAGCACTATCTGTTGTTTTTGTTTTTTTTCTAAATTAAAATTGTCCTTGAATGAAAGACTTACGGAAATATTAACAGTCCCAGATTAGTTCCTTTTTTAAAAAAAGAAAAAAAAAAGAACATTCACCCCAAATAACTCCCCTCATAGTGCCATCATAACACAGAATTCCCAGTTTATCCAAAGAGGTATTTTTAAGACAATGGACAGAGTATTTTAATTAATCAAATCTCTGACACTTACAAAACCAGTCGTACAAGTTGGACGTTGGCCTTGGGAAACTATGGCTACTACACAGTCAGCTGAGCTGCTGTTTGAGCAGGAGAGCTCTGTGAGACAAGCTTATTCAAACAGTGCATATACAATGGAGGGAAAATACATCAAGTGGCTTTGATTCCCCACGAGAACACTCTGAATGAAAGATTGAACATGGATGATTGCAGAGGATATAACACCACATTTCTGTGAGCTCTGTGCATATGAGGATAGCTCAATCCATTCCTAGATCTTATAGACCTTCCAGGATATTGACGTACAGTGTGGTGCTGAATACAGGGGATATACTGATGCATAGTAAAAATATCTACTTAACACGAAGTAGTTTACCTACACAGTAACATATCCAGGATATGTGATATTGAAACATCAAACAACCATTTTTGATTGACATCATCTACTTGCTGCAAATCCCTTCTTTACATTTCTTATCTCTCTGTTCAGGCAAATATGTATTGCTCAATTGTGAACATGTAAAACAGCCCTATGTTAGCAACTCCAATGATAACATTTATCGCCTTATCAATAGATGAAAAGCTTGATAGTAATCTGGTGTCTGTACTAGTAGCTGGTTACCTTTAGATTAGCAAAAAAATAGGGGGCAACAGCTAACTTGTCTTGTTCCAAAGGTAACAAAACATGCCTTTCAGAACCTGTAAAAATGTTTTAATGAATACCTGATATGGTTAGTTTAATCCGTGCAAAAAACGTATTTTCAAAACAACAATTTGTGGTTTTGTAGATATTTACTGCTTGTGCAGAGATACGATGGCATCAAAATCTCTATTTTTAAAACACTAAGAAGGCTCGACACAACATGAAACTTTGCTCGTAGCATCACCAGGGTCTCTATTCATGAACACAAGCATTGAGAACATTGTTTGTGTACACAGAGTTTATGAAAAAAGAAGGTTTTTGCACTACTTTTTTTTTTCACCTTTATTTATCACTTATTTCCATACATGGTAGCAGTGCAGTAGTCATAGAAACAATACAACAGTTGTAATTGAAAAACAAATCAATGATACAGAAAATAAATACCAAATATAAAAATTTAAAAAAAAGATGCCAGGGGTCATGAACTGAGAAAAATTAAACTGAATTAAAGATATTGAAGTGGGAGCACAGTCTCAGTTTTGATAGCTTTCTTGTTCTTAGCAGAGCGTGCCTGTTAGGTCGCACTCAGGGATCGAGACTTTTTGCCTGCCTGTAGTTCAAAAACCTTCTTTTTCATAAACTCTGTGTACACAAACAATGTTTTCAATGTTCGTGTTCATGAGTGGAGACCCTGGTGATGCTACGAGCAAAGTTTCATGTTGTGTCGAGCCTTCTTAGTGTTCTAAAAATAGCATGCCATTGTATTTTTGCACGGTAAATCTTAAAAATGCGTCTTTCGTCGTAATTATGCTTTTACACGAAGGTTTGACTCATATTCAATTGCAAATAAAGCCTTGGTTGCTTTTTGGCGAGAGTTTCACCGAAATTAAAATGTAGGCCATTTTTGGGTGCACATACGGTAAATCAGCCCCTCTCAAACTCTCAAAGCTCACTTTAAAAGCAAAATAGACAACATAAAAACATGTGGTTTATCTGCCCTCAAGATATTAAGAATAACTAAACCACTCCATTCACTTAGATCAGCATTAGAACATTTCAATTTTTGAACGCTGCCTCAAAGACATATACTGTACCTCTTGCGGTCGAGCTCACTGCAGACTGGCAAGATACCGGAAATGATGTAGTGCATCCACGAATGATCAGTAAAAGGCGCCATAATACAACTAATAAATACAACACTACCAATGCCAAGAATGGTGAACTTGTAAACAGCAAAACAAATTAGGGATTTTGGTAAAATGTGCAAATTTTACATTTAAATATGTCAGAAACAAAAACTACACGTCCTTTCTTCTGTCTATGACACTAGTGTTTCTAAAAATCCTAACATTTCTCTAAACCTTTCTTCCTAAAATGTTGGTTCTGTTTACTCTGGCAGAAAAAAAATTGTCCTCTGTTTTTGTTCTAAATCACATGCACTATAGATATCCCATTAAATCTAGTCAGCCGCGCACAATGTAAATTACAGGGCACAGGCCAATATTCTGTGTTGATGACATTCAAGACAGGTCACCAGCCCAATAACTTGTAATCAACCATGATCCCCGCAAATGCAGAAATTTCTGCAAGAACACTATTGCTGTTTTTCATTAAAATTTTCAATACTGAAACTGGGTGAGAGAGCCACTTGTTTTGGGGGCACAATAGTTTCTAGTCTATAGATTATTCCCTTTGAATTGCTAAATTGCTCCACCTTTTGCTAACTGCCAGCAACTGTGATGAGAGTCTATGATAGTGATTGGTGTCTTTATTGGCTGCTGTTTTTGATATTTGCTCAAACAGCAGCACTTGACTTTATTTGTTCAGATCACTGTGGCTATTTCCTCTGTTGCAAATCTCACCTGCAATATACCCATCCAATGACCAAAAAGGTGATGGAAAATATAATTGTGTAAAAAATAATTTTATCAAGATTTGTTCTTGTCATTCTTGTTCTTTTTTTATAATGACACATTTTCTCACTGTTGATTTCATTTTAAAAAGAACGTAACATAAAACCTTCTAGTTATTTCGCAAAATTAACGTATCACTTGCTCAAGGACACTCGACATGCAACTAGGGAGAGCCGGGATTTGAACTGGTGACCTTCCGATTACCAGACGACCTGCTCTACCCACTGAGCCACAGCCGCCCCAAAATGGAGAGAAATGTTTTTATTGACGAATTCTAAGATCAGTGTGAATATTGATAGCTCACAGCTAAGTGGGTACATTTACATATGCTTTAATCATAGCTCTGAAATTTGCAGATGACACCATTCTCTTTGGGCTCATCTCTGTTGGCGATGAGTCTACCCACACAGGGGAAATTGATTGATGGCAGTCGCTAAGGGAAACAACAAACTCCTAGCTAGCAACCTACATGCTGAAAATGGAAAATTACCCTAACCCTAATCTGGTTGCTAGCAGTTCTAACCTAAACAAGCAAGCAGTATTCTACCTTTAATTTTGTACATGGGAATGTCAACCCTGGCATTCAAATAACTAAATGTCCACGAAAGAAGTTACCCCAGACACTTTTATGCAGGGGCACTATGACTGGGTTTAGCACCGCCTAAGACGACTGATTAAAAGATTAAAAGAAATACAAAAGAGTGTTTTTTTCCCTGCTTACCAGAATGACAATTGGTGTCGCCAGACCTTTCTCGAGGGCTGTATAGGTCATAGGTCTGGCTATATGAGACTACCATCTGGTGATCTGTTGCAGAGATGGAGGTGATCAGGATGAACATAGTCCCACCCACAAGCAGTTACTTCAGTTTGTTTCAATTGCAGCTGACCTCAACAACTCACGGCTCAACTTATCTACAGTGGGATCTGTATGCAGACAATATAATTTACATTTACATAACCACAATAATAAAATGTCTATTTCAGCTCAAATAGTCATCAATATTTTAGACTTTAAAACCCAATGCTCAGGGTCTTTTAAGTTATAATGAAGAGACAAGAATTAAAATGATGAAACTATCATGCCAAAGCCTTAACATGTATAGTTTAGTTTAGTTTATTACTCAGAGATCACAACCTCAGCCAGACACATTGCAAGGCCTTATGCCTTATGTGTCTGAGTCCTTTCACCTGCTGAGTATTGAAATTTCCCCCCAACTAAACCAATTAACTATACATGTTAAGGCTTTGGCATGATGGTTTCATCATCTATAATAAATGCAGACAGCTTTCTAAAACTGTAGCTTTGATTTTTGTACATACAAGATCAATTTCATGAAACTTGAGATGCTGTGTAAAACCCAAGTTCAACAGAATGCTATAATTTGCTAATCCCTTTTCACCTGTACTCAATTGAAAACTGTACAATAGGGCTGCACGAAAAATCGTTAAAAAATCGCGATCTCGATTCACACATACACGTGATCTCATTTCTACACACAGTGATTCTGAAGCATTTTATATCTCGAGCTGCAGCTCAAACAAATGTTCCTATTTTCCTCCCAGATTTTTTGAAGCGCCCCCAAACGCAGCACTGCCGCTGCCTCCTCCCTCAACCTATGGTAAAGCATCATTACAACATGTTATTCAGTGGAGGAAGCCCGCCTGCAGTTGAGTGTTTGGAAGGAGTGAGTGAGAAGCCGTTTTATACAGGGCTGCAAGCCGCCAATCTGCCCATCCGCGATTTTAGACAGAGGGCGGCAAACTGGGGGTCTGTTTTGGTCCGCCGATTTGTCGGCTCGGAAGCTACACTTATTTCCGCCTCATCTGCTATCTAAATCTGAGCCCTCAATGTGCCGGCCCCTGTGTGAGGTGGGCGGAGGTGTCGATGACCTGCATGGTTTCTTTCACCAAGAAACAGCTGATCACAGCAGCCAGTCCATCACTTCATCCGCAGACATTAAGATGAGCAACTAGATGGCCGCTGAGATCCAGGAGATGCAGCGTCTCCTCGGTCTCTGCAGCTGTTTGGTTGTGTCCGCTTGTTATTGTAGTGACAAGCCAGGAACGGTCGCTACTTTCAAATTAAAAGCCCCCCACTAAGAACCCAGTTCTAAAATCCAATGGGGTGCAATGTTAATCTCTTATTTTGAAGACAAATTCGTTGTCACTGTTCGCAGCTCAACTTCGAGCTTTAAGTCATGTCACATGTTTCGTCACGAATATTACGCCTCCGTTTTAGAAAGCCGATCACAGCAGCTATCACATAAAACCGAGCCAAGATACGGCCCCAATAAACACTGTACAACATGAGGTATTAAAGGATTCCCTCTCATCTTGGAAACAAAATTTTTTTTTTTGGCTTTTGTAAAAATAATTTCTTATCCAATGATAGACAAAAAAAACATTGCTTTGGCACAGGCATAGTAGTATGCCTCTGCCATACTACAATGTTTTTGTTTTGTTCAAATTCATCAGTGCAATAAACATTTTGTGAAAAAAAATCGTGCCAGAGAATCGTGATCTCGATTCTCAGCAAAAAAATTGTGATTCACATTTTTTCCAGAATCGTGCAGCCCTACTGTACAAAGACAATTTTGATGTTTTGCCTAATCTTCATTGATTTGTAAAACAATAAAAATGCTTATTCTCAATTTGATGCCAGCAACATGTTTCAAACTAGTCAGGACAGAGGCAACAAAACACGCATGGTTTTAAAAATGACGTTATCTCATGGGCTCAGGAACACTTCATAAAACTGTTGTAAACACATTGCAATTGCAGATATTAGCAATCTCTTTTTATTTGTGTTTTACACAGCATTTCAACTTCTTTAGAGTCCCTTTTCAGTACAGAGAGACTGTCTACACATGCATCTCAGGTGATCTTAATACAAGTGGACAGCTCTAGGAGTAAACAGTCATCAAGACGCATTGGGATCTGATCACTCAAACCACTTGTTGAGGCAGTCTGGGATGCATTTTTACCACATGATTTTTTTTGTGTCAACATTAATGTGTTCAGGACACTTTGAAAATAAAAACTGTATCTTTTGTGTCCCTGACAAGGACATCATCAGTGCAGGATGTGATGTTTTTTTTTTATAGTGACAGGATGCCAATGGACACTGTCTGATTTCCATTTCCATTTGGTTCACTATGCCTTACTTGCCAATACTTTTTGGGTGTGGTCTTGACTTACTGGTCTTCATCAGCTCTTCATTACCTATACCAAGACTTGGTATAAAAATGCCTGTCTTCTTACATAATTTCTCACTTATTGCACCTTTTATGGCTGTGCTGGCATTGAGAATATTTACCAGTCAAAGTTCACTTTATCACAGTGCTTTGTATGTGAATGCTTTTCAAACAGGTTAGTTCTCACAATTTTTTATTCATTTTTTTTTAGACACTGATCTGATTTGGAAAATATGATTCATCCACATATTACAAATAACTAGCCTCAAAGATTACCGTGACCTGAATCAAAACCTCCCTGACAGTGCCAGCAAAACAACAGAAACTGGACACTTTATGCTTCACAAATACAGGATACATTGCAGAGCTTTTGTACTTGGTTGGTATTATTGGTTTTCATCTTCACCCTCCCTTATGGTTTGAAGGGAAAAGAGGACACAATTTGACTAAAGTCAGCATGATGATATGCTGTTACTAGATTTTAAGTCAGTTCAGTTTTTAACATATTACAAATGCATGTGCTGCAATAGTTGTGTGATTTGAATTTGAAGGCTCTTTTCGTTGGATTAAAATAATTAAATTACTTCTGACAGACTGCCTGAAGAGAATATGCAGTGATTGGTTGTTTTTGATGTACAGGTGTCCCATGAGATGGCTTTTGTCCCTTCTGTTGTTTTCAATCTACACAAATGAATGTGATTGCATGATGGAGCCACAGTAGACTAGAACATGCTTTATGGTCCCACATGGCTGCACTGAGTCACACATGAACAAGCTGACAGAAGCACAAGGCTGATAAACCCAAGAGCTGGTACCTTTCCTCGGGGACAGCTCCTACTTTCTGCACATTTTCTCACATCATTTTTCCTTTCAGAAAGAGCCAATCACTGAATTCTTGGAAATATGTACCATCTCCATGATCAAAATAAGAATCCACAATACCTTATAGTCTACACAAAAAGCAAACAAAAATGTATCCCACAGGTAACGACTTGCTTTAGTCATTTAAATATAATTCCATTAAAGCTCGTTCTGTTGATCCATTCTTATGTCTAATTGAAATGTCACATTTCACAACATTATTTTCACCAAGCAAGTATCACTACACTGGCTTAGAAACAGTTGCACACCAAATGTGATAGATGTCTTTGATTTTTGATATCAGATATAATATCACTAATGTTTTTACTTACACCCTATTTGAAGTTTAACTGAGATGCTCCTTTTTGGGGATAGCCAAATAAGAGATCTAAGGGTAAAAAGCTAATGAATATCATGGGTTAGTTTTTTTCCCTTTTTCAATAAGACCACCCATTGTTGGTTATTAGTGATTCAAAAACATTCCCATATTTAAGTTTTGTTCATGTTATTTCAGCAACTGAGTCATTGGGATAAGTGAGACAAAACAAACATCATGGTATCTGTATATACTGATTTCATAGAAAAAATTAATTTAAAGATAGAATATATATAAGAATTGATATCAGGGCTAAAATGGCAAGGTTCTTCTTTATATAGTGCTCCACTTTTTATTAAAATTGGAGGCATTTGATAATATTTCAAGCAGAGAGGAAACCAGGGGGGTGAATGCTGTCTCAGTATTACATGAAAGGGAGACATTAACTGAAATACAAGCTTTACATGAAGCTTTTAATGCTCACACCCGTTGAGACTGTCAAGCCTAGAGTAATTTGTCAGGTGATTGTTTGTGATGGTGTATTGGACTGCATTATATTTGTGTTTCTGCTGGTGTTGTTCTTGAATTTGTTTTTATGTCTGATCATCCATCAATCTTATTAACTCTTGCAGCCGGATTATATTGAAATGTGGGGAACCAATATAACTCATTACTTCAACACAGAAGTTTGAAATGTAGATCAATATGACTATGGAGGAGTGGGCCTATGCATCTTACCACTGTATTCATCCATTGTCAAAATGATCTTAATTGGAGGTTTGAATGAAATTAGACATCATGCCTCATTGTGTATGGAGACGGTTAACCAGCTCAGATAATCTACAGCCACACTTGTTGAATTTTTACTTCAGTCTGAATTTCCGAGTCAAAATGTTCTACTTCCGATGTCAAATGTTCCAGTGCAAGACTTCAAAGTTAACCAAAACCCTGGCTGACAGTAACAAAATCATCTCTTTGAAAATTTTACACAAATTGCGCCCTCAGCAGTGCATCCTCCTTGCATATATTAATGAAATATGGGAGGGCAAATGACTTGTGAGGTAACAGATGCCATCATACATTTTGTTTTATAGTGCTTTTATACTTTACTATTAGGGATTTCCCGATCCGATCTGTAGGGAATCGGTAATTTTGAACGTGGACCCAGTCTGATGGCGACATGTAACAACTGCAGTACGGCCGTTTCGCGGAGCTGCACTTTATACTACTCATTTGATACAGCATATAAAAAAACCTAACACTCAAAGAATAAAACGTGTTCACTCGAGCAGTACAGGCAAGGACACTGAAGCAGCAAACACTCGCGGATACTTTCAAAAGGAAAGAGAAATATCCTCGAGACAGCGTCATGGCCACAAATATTACAGAGAGGGTAATTAAATTAATCACTCTGGATAACGGTGTGCCCTACCATCTCAGCATTACATTACATTGACTCCACTTTCGAGTTACAGCGTGCCGGTATGCGCACCAGTTTTGTGGGTCTCATCCAGCAGAGCGTGTAAAACAGATAATCGAGGACATGCTGAATGCTGTGAAATAAACAAGCAACGTGTCTGCGTCATTTTACATGACAACATAAGGAACATGTAAAAAGCAGTGGATGATATGGAGGAACCAAGCGTGGGCTGCGTCTCACAAACTTCAGCTGCTGTACACGAGGGTCTGCTGTCACAGTGCAGCGTCACAGACTCACCTGCTAACACAAGGAAGGTGGAGGCCAATGTCGGCATAGCATATGCAGAATAAGAAAGAGCCACATGAAAGTATTTACTTTGTTTCAACAAAATAAAAAAACTATAAAGGAACAGCTTGGATGCAGGTGCCTTTTTTCTTAATGCAGCTGTATTATCGAGGACAATATTAGGTAAGGCTAAGTATCGGATCGGGACTCGGTATCGGCAGATACTAAATATTAAAGGACTTGGATCGGGATCGGGGTAAAAAAAACCTTATCGGGACATCCCTATTTACTATACTATATTATACTATACTAAACTACTATACTAAGGGTATTTGAATATTCCAATCACAAGCCTAACGGGAATACTACAAATACACCCTACCCCCTTTCAATGGGTGCTGTTTGTGTGTCGTCACACAGATGCTCCCTCATGAAGTCGAGGTGGATGCATATGCCCAGAATGTTAGCATGCATACTTTGTCACAATGATGATGCTAACATGCTGTTGTTTAGCAGGTATGTTTACCGTGTTCACTGTATATATTGACTAGTTCAAAACATTTAAAGGTCAATTTACTGAGCCTTGAATTCAATGTTGGGAAGAATGAGACAGTGTTGAAAATTGTTTAAATTCAATTCACAAGAACGCATTTAGACCATGACATGTTGATATGTTGAAGGGGTACTCAGGTTCATGGGTGTGGGTGTGCCAGACAAAATTAAAAATCACTAACCACTGAGCTATACTATCTTAAATGTTCCTAATTACAATGTGGAAGTTGAAATAGCTCCATCTGGCAGTCATTAACTTAATCTCTAGACAACAGCGTCGAGGTCATTTCTAATTCATTAGAACTGCACGATGGTTTGCTTGTTTGGCGTTAGGTGTATGCAGATAACGAGCGAACAGAGACATATCAGATAATAATGCATAGGGTGGGATTAAAACTTCAGTGTGTTCTGTATACAGGTGTTTGTAAAATCTGCTTACCTCCTCACAAATAGTCAAATTGTGATGTTTGTGCTCTGCTCTTTTATCTGCATTGGCTGTTGTCTTCGTTTCTGTACTGAAAGTCAGACTGTCGAGTGCAATTTCCTGAACTTTTGTCCATCCCTTTTTTGTCATGTAAAAATATGAAAGTCAAAGCACGCAATCCTTTGTTTCCTACCGCACAAAGGTTGACGCTTTCACAATGAGATGCAAAACCAATCAACCCAAAACTAGACGAGTAGAATGGGTTACACAAATGGCACATTGAGAAAAGAGGATTAAAATGTTCATTGTGTACATAATTGCTCTGCTTGGCAAAATATCAATGCTCTTCTCAATTTCAACAGACACAATCTGGAATTGCTTTGCTGTACAATGAGGAGACCAACAATACCTATGATGTCTGCCTGAAACTGACCAAAGAGGTATTAACCATACAGAAACTGGATGTCGTGTGCACAAGTGGAAGTGAATCCCAAGTAAATGTAAGTGCGCCAGAGGGCTCGAGGCTCACATTGTAATTCATGCTGCATAATTCCAGAATACTGTTTCAAATTTTCACAATATCTCTTGCCAATAAGAAACTCCCACTTTCTAAAGCACAGAACTGTTGTACTGCGAAGACAGCCGACTGGCGGTCTGGGCTTAAGCATCAAAGTAAGCAGATAAGTTTTGATTTTGGAGAGACACAAGTTGAAATGAAAAGTCTTTGGGATGCAGAGTTGACTTTTTGTCTGAGAAAGCAGTTTTGGCAGTGAATACCAGCACCCAAACTCAACACAATTCTTTTCTTATTTTTCTCTTCTACTTTTCAGGGTGGTGCGGAGCACAACGTGCCTGTGGTAATTTCGAAGATTTTCAAAGATCAAATAGGTCAGAAAGTTTTTTGTTTTACTATATTGTAATTTGGATTTGTTAGTGGTTTGTCAATGCAGTGCTAAATGTAATAGAAATGTAAATCAAGATAGTATGAGACACTGGAGGCAAGAAATTTTGAGCAAACTTTCGCGTAGAAGCATAATTATGACGAAAGATCTAAGATTTACGGTATTTTCATTTTCGGGTCAAGCTCATTTTCAATGGGAGGGCATGGGGCACTTTTACGATAGCATCAAAATTGCTATTTTTAAAACACTAAGAAGGCTCGCCACAACATGAAACTTTGCTCGTAGTGTCACCAGGGTCTCTACACATGAACATGAGGTAACAACTCACCTTAGCAGTAGCTTGTTCCACCCCCAGACGTCATGGCAGTCGAGAAGTACAGTCTCAGAATGCAACATAACTTGGAGGAGAGTTAGTAGAGACAAATAAAAAAAAAAAAAAAAAAACTTCTTTTATGTTCATTTCTCCCCCCTTACTTTATTCCCGGTCAAATTTGACCGGTCTGGTTTAACTGCTCTTACATTACCACAAAAAACACAATTCAAACATAATCATCACCAAATTTTATTTAACACCTTTTAATGCTGTAAACTGACAGCTAAAAGCTGTTTCCAGCTAGTGGTGAACATGCATAACTGCAGTGAATATACAAATAATAGGCACTGAAAATTATAGTAATAATCAAAAACAGAGACCAAATTCACAGAACATCAGAAAAAATCTAAAGTATTAAAGGGAGTATTAATTTAAAGTGACCATACTGTTTGCTAGATAAAACAGAAAGTACTTCAGCCATGTTTGTCAGTCAGATTATAAGAACCAATTACCTTTCACTATCCTGTTAGATCATTTGAGTGTATTATGACTCAATCGTTTCCCTGCAATCCCTCTTAATACCATTTTTGCATACAAGAGAATCATGTCTTCATAACCCGGAGACATTAAGAGTCCTTTTCACAGAGCTTTACAAATCTTTTCGCAACAGAGCTTTCATTGTTTCCTCCTGCGCTGCTGCTAATGAGCTGTTTAGTTTCAAATGTCATGCTTTTCCTGTGTTCTTTCTCTGAGCTGTGGGATGTTTTCAGAGATGGCTCAGACAGAGACACTTATTGCTATTTCCACCACGTTACCATGTATGAAATTAGTTATTTAATTTATTATGTTTTCATTCATCTGTGACACTTGACATTTGACACCTGCAGCCGATCAGACGGGGAAGCTGTTCATCGGGGATGCTGTGTTGCAGGTTTGTACATTAGATCATGACCGAGGTTGATTTGGGTCACTGCTGAGTAGACACATCTGAGTAGATGCAACATCTTGATTTCAGTCTGCTTCTGCTCTGATGTAGTGTAATTTCATTCAGAGGAAAAGGAATTATTTTAATCAAATAAGACTTTCAATGTCCTATGCTCTTTTGAAGAAATAACATCATGGTAAAATATTGTTTTTATTGAAACATAACACAATTAAAATGTAACAAATTACTCATTGTCCGATTCTGTGTGAGACTAATAATAAATTCCCCAAGAAATAATAGCCGCTTGTTAATTAGAAGTATTTAGTAAGTAAACAAGTAAGTATATTCATTTAATCTTTTCAAAAGTTAATTTAGATCTGTCTGGTGGGTTTATTGGAGGTTCATTGGACAACCAAACAATATTACTATTCATATTGGAAGTCATTATGAATTGAATTGCTAGTGCTGCCACCTTTGGATCACCTCTGTTTCACATTTATTTGCAATGACTTATTTATATTGCCACACTGCAGGATATTGCATGTATTTACATACTTTAAGTTATGGCAGGAAACGCAGCAGAACAAGGGTGGGTTTAAAAATTAGTTGCTTTAGACCACAGACATGGACAGATTATGAGGCCTTTTTGTTGTGGCTTTGTGTCTGTTTTTGATTGTGTTTTGTCTGTGGTTGTTTTTATAACTTTTTATATCTTTTGTTTTTATAACATCTTGGTTATTTCGCATCTCTTTGTAATTGTTTTTATGTCTTTTCATGGTTGCTTTGCTTCTCTTTGTGGTTGTTTTTGTTTGTCTTTGTGGCTGTTTGCATTTCTCGGTGGTTTTTTGCGTCTCTTTGCAATTGTTTTGCTTCTCTTTGTGGTCATTTTACTTTCTTTTTAGTTGTTGTTTTGCCTTGCTTTGTTGTTATTTTGCATCTCTTTGCAGCTCCATCGTGTATCTCTTTGATCCTGTCAGGGGTAGAACTTTCTGTTATTCACTTTATACTTTGCTTTTCCAATCTCTCTGTACATTTCTTTAGGTCAATGGCATAAATGTAGAGCCTTGTACTCATGAGGAAGTTGTGAGTATATTTGTAATTGACTGTTTAAAAAGCTGATACCCTGCTCCATCTATCCACTGCTTTGCCATCCTTCTCCCAGGTTTAACACACAAGCTCTGCTTTCAACACATGGGTACACTTCATCACTATGAGTTGGGTTGTCAATTTGGCAGGAGGCTGTTTTTTTTTCTCCTTGGATAACACTGACAGGTTGAAATGGAGCAGATTTATATCAAAAGCTGCATTGAAATTTAGGGTGCCCATATTGATATCTTAGCATTTTTCATACAATTTAGCATCCCTCCTGGTTAAGTATTGTCTGCAGTATATGCTACCAAAATCCATCTCCCCTCCTCCAGTCACCCACACACACTCTGCCCATGTTTGTCATCTCTCTCCTTGTGAGGCCCTAAACAGCTGTTCACAATATTCACCTCCAGAGCGTCAAAACACATAATGAGCAGTTTCTCTTCAGAACAACATCCAGAGCTTTTAATGGCAGGCTGTCACACTCACAGCAGCACTGACAGATGCTCAGGCAAAAGTAGCAAGGCCTACGACACACTGTTGGAGAAGATAGACAGGGATATGATAACAGAAATGCATTTAGGACATGTTGAAGTGACCTTGAATTTCAAGTTAGTCTCATCTGCTGCTTTATTTTCTCTCTTCTCCTAGATGCATGGGAGATCGACAGATTCCATATTTATCATTTAAAGCTAACATACTTGAATGCGTCTTTGATACTATGACAATATTTTATATCATTTAGACATCACATAATCACACATTACAGTAATTACTTTGTTACTTATTACTCTGTCAGGATTTAACTCATGATAACATACTCCTCACTCATCTCCTGTTATGTTTTGTTTGCTCAGGCTATGTACAGCTTGAAATGAATGTGGCTTGTTTAATTTATGTGAGATTAAATTTAATCTCGCTACATCGGTCACAATCTCTGTCTCTTGCTATCTATCTCAATCTCAGTCTCCTCCTCTACTTGTCTCACTCCTGTCAGGTTCACCTCTTGCGCACCGCAGGAGATGAGGTCACCATCACTGTTCGCTACCTGCGAGAAGTTCCATCATTTCTAAAATTGCCTCTAGGTAAGAGTAGTGTAGTTTTGATGCCATGCAAGCTCTTCATTGAGCCTTTTTGACAATAAAGGAATTGTCTTTTTGCACACTTTGAAATAAATGCTCGCCCATTGAACTGCTTTAAAGCGTCAAAGTAATACATTGTCATGCTCAGTAGCCTGAGGCAAGCTTCAAAATCAGAAGGACCCCACGCTGCATTCCCCTCCTCTGTAGTTACCTTGAAGAGATGAAATCACAGACGCTTAAATCATCCATGTGGAGCCGATAAAGGTGATGATAGCTAGCGAGAAAATGAGAAACTTGAAGCACCCTTAAGACAGAAAGTAAATTATAAAATCTGGAAAATTGTTCAGTTTTTTGGAGCACTCTTTTAAAGTAAGTGGGACTACTTTGTCTTTTTTATATGAATTCTATATATTTCCTTAAATACAAATAGCAGCGGTGCACTGAGGAAAGGGAGAGAAAGAAGAAAGGAAGAGGCCGTATGATTTTGTGCTATGGACGCTTCATGTTTAGGTCAATTAACTCACCTGCGAGTAACAACAGTAAAAGTAAAGCATAGGAACAGAGAGAGGAAGACTCACTTATAACTTTAGAATCTAACATTATAATATGCCTTTTCACACACTCAGTAAGGCTCAAACACTTAAGGGACTTTCATCTTTTAACTTTAGAATCTAAAGTTGTTTGGTTCATAAAAAGATGGAGTTAGTTGGTGAAAGACCACATTCTCACAAATTCAAACTGAGAGTGGTGAGAAACTGAGCTTTCATATCGTCTGTAGAAGTTAGCATTCAGAAGAGGACGTCAGTGCAGAGATGATCAGGTTTTTCTGTGGGGCATTTGGCCGATGAACTGGGTATTTTCGCCTGAGAATGAAAAGCTTCAAGCTGTATTCTCTCTAAGCCATTCTTTGTTTTAGCAAGGGCCCGGAGCCGCTTACTGAGCGTGACCGAATCAGAAAGCAGGTCCTTTCACGCCAAACTAATATCATATCAAAGAGCAGCATTTGTCTCTTTTAGATGCTGTCCACGACCTCACTAAAGTGAACTGCATGGCTTAATGGCAGGGCAGCAGAATAAAACCTTCAGATTAAGCGCTGTGAACTGAGCCATGTTTTTTGGGGTTCAGGTGAAAGGAATTAAATCATAATGGAAACTAAATGTTGAACAGCGATTCTCCAGAAGCCTCTTTGTAAAGAATCTGAATTATTCTCTTTCCTTCCTCAGGTTCTCCGGGGCCGTCCACTGATCAAAGGCGAGTGTCCTCGCCATTCTTTGACAGTGGCTTACATTTAAATCGAAATGGAAACAACACAGTAAGAAAGATCTATTGATATCTCATGTAAAATGTTTATATTGTGTTTTGATTTGTTTTCTAATCAAGACCTATATCCTTTTGGTTTTTACAACTCTTACACAACTCTGCATACATAGACATTGAAGTTGGTTCTGAAACACAGGTGGCAGTACAAAGACAAAGATGTTCACCCTAAATTGTCCCATAGAAAATGTGTTCACTCAACAGCAGATCTCTGAATAAATGTTGAGTTGCAGTCCATGGTCTGGGATTGGTGGGCGAGGTTTAAGGTAGTTCTCCCAGCTTAGAATCAACTGGTATGGTTTAAATAAATGGTAAAATCTGTTCATATTCTGAATTTCTCCCCTTTTTTTACTTTTATGGTGGTACTGGAAGTAAAACAATAAAAAAAAATACATTTTGTAATTTAGTCCCAAGACAGTCCACAAAATATGTGTCAAGCGTCTCCTATGAAGCCACATCCTCTCCAATAGAGGGGCTTAGATTTATAATCATAATAAAACGTAATGTTATTTCATCAGACAAAGGAGTATTTAGATTTTTCATCCAAGTGACTCATTCACTTCAATCCACTAAAAATACTGCTTTCGAATTAATGTGTTACTGTTTCTTGGCATCCAAGTTTACTTTAAAAGTAAGTTGATTAAAAAGGCCTTTGTATCTGTAGTCTCTATATAGTAGCCCCTTCTTCTTTTTGTTGTGCACATATGTATTGCTAAACTGTCACTTACAAAGAAAACAGTGGATTTTACACATTGAAGTGTGTTTACAGTCTTGGTCAGTACTGCTTATGGGAAAACATTGTATAAAGCTTGTTGTGGCTCCAGAAGAAGCTGTATGCAATCTGATAAATTGCAACCTGCAATGTCACTCAGTGGCAAAGTTGCATTGGGGGAAATGTAGGCACCAGGTTTATAAACGGAACAAGAAAAAGGATGATATCTCTTTTAGTCATTTGTTTGTAAATTGTCTATAATGAGTCCAAAAGTGTTGGAGCAGAGCAATGCTAGACCAGTGGACTATTTTTCAAAACCTGGTGCCTACACTACCCACAATGCAACTTAGCCACTGAGTGACATCACAGGAGGTAGTTTATTAGATTATAGGGAGCTTCCTCTGGAGCAGCAAAAGGCTTTATACTACTTTTTATTCTTTAAACATATGCATTAGTACTCCACAGTACCTGTAGTACCCTTTAAGCATCTCAGTGTCTTGTTCACTTGTTGTGCCGGACCATCATGCTGAAGAGGGAGATGAAGGCAAAGCGTTAGATTTACCAGATGCTTTACATTCCAGCCCTTATCTAGGTCATGAGCTTTGGGTAGTGACCGAAAGAATGAGCTTGCAGATGCAAACGGCTGAAATTGGTCTCCTCCGCAGGGTGGGCTGGGCTCAGTCTTAGAGATGGGGTGTGGTGTCGGAATTGAGCCACCACTCTTTTGTGTCGAAAAAGAACCAGCTATATTGTAACATTCATTTCAAATATCCCGCCCTTACTTTAAAAACAAAAAAACAATGATTGATTTATACAATACTTAACTCCACAAAAACTGATGAATGACTGAATTACTTGCATTGTTATTTGAATTGTGAATATTGAGAATCATCAATGTGTGGTCTTTGCACACAGTTGCAATGAAGAAACACAAATGTTGTTATAAAACCACACAATGGCTCAATCAGTGGTTTTGCTTAAAAGGGTCAAAAGGTAGAACATACTGTAAAATAATTCATTTTGTTCTGTGTTATCCCTCAAGGCTGTTATTTGCTCCTTGAGCTTGCTTCAGGATACTGATGATTGCTGAGATTACAGTGTGTGCTGCTGGGATGATAGGTGGGAGTACTCTCACTGGAGCTGTAGCTGACTCCACAGAGCGATTTTACCCATCAACAAAGTAGAATTTGATCCAGTCAGCCCATAGTCTGCATCACCAGGAGAAATGTGGCACTAGTTTCTAAAAGCACATGATAGATCTTTCATCATCCTAGAAGAATGGCACAATTAACTGTAATATTGACCAAATAAATATTTATTAGTGTATATGTACAATATGTTCTGCAGAAGTATTAAGTAAATTAGTTTTGGCACACTGGTAAAGGTCCTCTACTGTGAATGATGAGGAGTGGGAAATGTTTAATTATTTTCACCAAAGCCAATATATCATGGTTGTAATGGTAAGGCTGGAGAAAATTGCATATTAATATGGTAATCTATAATGCAAGATTAGCCATGAGACTGCATCTTCTGCTTGTCATTTCACATGAATTATTCAGAGAAAGTATGAGGGATAGCAGATGGCCGGTTTAACCTTATATTCATAGTATAGATTGAAAGTGATTCCATTTAAATCGTTGGCAGGAGCTGGAAAAGGCAGAACATACCTGTGCAAGGGGTCGAGTGGTTAGAGCGCATGCCATAAACGCAGCCGACCCCGGTTCGATTCCGGCCGGAGGTCCTTAGCTGCATGTCACATCCCATCTCTCTCCCATGTTTCCTCTCTATCTACTACTAATAAAGGTGTCTATGCCACAAAATATATTAAAAAAAAAATAAAAATCAACCCTGATACAGACAAGAAGAGATATGACTCATTGTGACATAATAGGTCACCTGGCTCAAGCAGGGATCTTTACATTTAATTCTCTTGAACACAGTTAGCCCGCCCGTTTCCTCACCACAGAAATAACATTTAAGCAGTGGAAAAACAAGTAGCAAGAGCTGGCCTTCAGTTAGTTTCTTCTTATGTCAAATGAGATTATTTTTCCTTTGCAAATAAGGAATATTATATGACTTGTTGTTTTTGTTGAGTACTTGCTTGTTGTGTTTTTTTCTCCCCAGTGCAGTCAAGTCATGAATGCACTTTAATGTTCAGAGTGTAATGACAGAAAGCCTCCAGAGAGAGATTTAATAATGACCTTGCATGCCAATAAGCAACCCTGCATCACGTGAAATGGTCTGTTATTGAAACGGTCATTCAGTGTGAGCTTGAGGGAGTGTTGGAATAGTAAATGACCACAGATGCACTACACAACTCATACATATTCAGTACAGTAAAATAGATGAACTAGGTGTATCATATATTTTTTTTCTACTGCTGTTGACTCTCACTTTCAACCAAAAAGTTGTAATTTTTCATGTGAGAATTTTGCTCAGAAGAGGTTTGAGCTGTTTTTTTTTACTATTATATCTTCTATCATCGTTAGACACATTTCAAGCTGCATGAATCAATATTTTTCTACAACCATCAGAGAAAAAGACTGTGTAACTGAAAAGAGTCACTTGGGAGACTTCCAAAAGGCTATACGCAAGCTAGTCACACAAAAGTGTATTTTTTCCCCCCAAAACTAACATGCTAGCTCGACAGTTGAGTTGTGTGAGCCAGTTGTTTAGCAGCTTGCTAACTCAGTAGCGCTAAGTACACAGCCCCTGAGTGAGCAGCAGTGGCAGGGACACTGTCCTTCAGCTGCTAACAGGGAAGCACAAAGGACACAGCTATGGGCTGAAATATGTGCCACTAGAAACTGAATTTTAATCACATAATTTGAATTTGTATTGTCAAATTTGAATCATTGCATTGAAAAACTGAATCTGAATATTATAATTTGAAATTGAATGTATTAGTTTGGAAAATTCAACTGTATTTTCCACATTCAGTTCTCACAATTCAAATTCAGTTCTTGCAATTCAATTTCAATTTACTGTGACTAGTGATTAGAAATCTTGCGGCTCTTTCGGACCGTTACTGCCTCGTTGTCTGCTGCTGCTGCTGCGGTGGTTGCTTCCGCTGCTGCCCACCTTGTGCCGACTGCCGCGGCAGCTTTCCCCTCCATGTATTCTGCCCTCAGCTCCTCTGCCAGCTGCTGCAGGACTTTCCTCCGGGCTCTCCTGGTGCTGGTGCTCCTTAAATAAGATGCGGTCATTGATCCCAGCCAGGCCGAGGATGTTATAGAAGACCGCCACTGGCCATCTTCACGTACCGCCTTTGACGGAGTACGCCCTCGCCATCTTGTCCGGAACATCCACGCCGTACTTCGTGTTGTTGTTGTACATCACAGACTCTGGTTTTGCCTTCGCCCCACTAAAGGTGCCCACACCTGTGTGCACCGTGCTCAGGATGCAAACATTCTTCCTCGGCTTTCCCTGGTACACAGTCAGAGTCGCATCATCACACTGTGTTGAACAGCTTGCTGTTTCACGGAGGGGGGAACTCCCGTTTTTGTTTGCCCATGGTGCCAACCAGGATATTTAATAAAACTATATAATAATGAACTAACAAGTAGATTCACAAAGCAGCACAGCTGAAGACTGGAGACAAGAGAGACAATGAAAGCCGCAAACCCCACGAAAAATGAAACAATGAAACCCCGCGAAATGATGTGCAGTCAATATGACCGCTTATGTCTGAAATAGGTAAAACATATCACATTTTCTTTGTCTTTTGCATAATTTATATAAAAACTCGTAAGCGTTAGAAGTATTATATTTTCTCTTTAAGTGTTTACATTTTCCTTGACTCCTAATATGTACATTTAATGATATAAATTAAATGTTAAATAAACTTGATTTAACATGATAGATACTTTTGTATTGTTTTTCACATAATGATGTAATTTCTACTTCCTTTGTGAGGGTCCAGTGCAATTGAACATATGAAATAAGTTGAGGTAGGTTTACTGTAAATTCCTGTAGTTGCAGGGAGATATTGATATAGATTTCTAACCATCTAACCTTCATTTTGAACCACTTTGTCTATTCAGATTTCATTTCCTGTTATTTCATGACCTAGTAGATTACCCTTAGACAGTTTTGGAAATAGGTTGGATTGTCTTGGACTGTTGGAAATCCACATGAGATGCACATGAGCGCCATCCATTTAATTAAGAGCCTAATGGTCACCCCGTCTCTACTTCTTCCTCCGTTTTGTGGTGGGTGGCAACCAGCCAGCAACCAGTCGGCGTCAAGGTGAAAACGTAGGTGCTGACTGGCCAAAGAGGAGTCCTAGTTATCTGCCCTCAATTGTTCTTCCTCAACTACCTAGATGTCAGTCACAGTAAATTGAAATTGAATTGCAAGAACTGAATTTGAATTGTGAGAACTGAATGTGAAAATATATAGAGTTGACTTTTCCAAACTAATACGTTCAGTTTCAAAATATAATATTCAGATTTTCATGCAGTGATTCAAATTCAGTTTTTCAATGCAATGATTCAAATTAAACAATACAAATTCAAATTACGTGATTCAAATTCAGTTCTTTAATGCATTTGTTCAAGCTAAGCAATTCAAATATTGATGATTCAAATTCAGTTTCTAGTGGCACATATTTCAGCCCATACACAGCCCTTTGGCCAAAGAAAAAAACAGGCAACAGCTAGATAGCTAGTTTTGGCTAACCCTCACTGCTATCATCAGTGTTGTTTCAAACCACATTAGTCGGCTTTTTCTAGTGAAAATGCCCTGCAAAACACCACTGAACACAGCACAGCTTGCAAGATAGTTAGAGACTAGCTTGTGAACATAGTGGTATATTTAACTTACAAAGAACCAGGTATTTTTTATTCAATAGTTTGAGACCTAAACGGAGTTAAATGTAGAGTGAATATTTGACTTCAATTGTCCATTATGTTGATCCATTTCTGCTTAATGTGTCAACTGGCAACTGTTGCCACAACATGTAAGTGATAATGTGAATGTTGCCTTTTATAATCTTCCATTCATTGATTGCTGTGTCAGAAAGTCACACTTTCTGGTGACATTATCTGAATTTTTTTGTTTGGTTCGCTTACTTGTCGGTTCACAAAGAGAAGGTTGTAAGGTATAGCAGCAGATGTTGAAATGTTTCTTTTGATGCAGATATTATGCACAGCTGAATTTAAGACCTCCTGTGTACCAAATAATTTGATTGTACGTTTATGCTGCATGATACCTTCAAGGCCCAAAGCTGTGTTTGGGGATGTTTTTCTGTTTGTTTGTTTTTACCAACATGACCTTGATGATGATCACACCAACCGCTTACGGAAAGGAGTGAAACACCATGAGATGGCAACAATATTTTTGCATTCTTGGAACTGAAGGCCAAATGTTTTTCAGCAAATTCCAGTTAAATATATTTTTGTAAAGATTCTAAACCATCAGCAGTAAATGCTTTCCTCAAGACTGAGGAAGGACTTCTCTCTAAACTCACCATTTTTTCATTAATGCTCAGCGGCAACACAGGGAGAAATGTTAGAGAGTAAGAGACAGCAGTTTATCCACTGACAGCAGACCCAATAAAGCTGCTGCAGTGCAGCCACAAGAGGCACATTGGGGTGAGGTGCATGAAGCTGACAGAAAATACATTTTCTGAGGTTCATATCACTCTCTATACCTGTGCATTAAACTGCTGGACGGCAGCTGACTTGGGTTTGTTGAAACTCATTCTGGAATTGCAGGGGAAAAAAATTACTTTTACCATGTTGCATGGCAGAATTGAACACCACCCTTGCATTTAGCTCATACAGTACTGGGGTAATGTTATATGTAGCCAAATGGAAGTGTGATGTGTAATTTGATCATTCGTACATGTGTCAATTAGCAATTACCTGTACTAGATAAACACCCAGAACTTGCCTGCAGTCAAAATTTGAATGACAATTTACATAATGGCTGTCCCAACCCAGCACAGTTAACATGAGTGATTAATATTAATATTTATACCCTTGGAATACGTTATTTTGGGATGTCAGTGTCTTGATCAACACTGAATATATAAATAAAATGTATAAGGGCAACAGTCAACACGTCATATGCAAAGTGCTGTATCGTAGGCAACTGGACTTGTTTCAGTTTCTTGAATTAGTTTCACGACTCATCCAAGAGGCTTCTTCAGTTCCAACTAACTGGAGGGGAGTTTGCAGGCTTGTAACTCTGGGTGGGAGTGTCCTTACAGAGTTGTTAATGACAGGTGTGAGCTCCGACTTTCAGAGTTGTTGGGGCCAGTTTGGGGTCTTTGACCCAACCAAGCTTCATGTGGGTTGCTAGGGCTAGGTGAGCCCAGGTGTGAATGGTTGTTAAGCTGTCTGGGGAGTGAACTCAGCACATTTTAAGTGGGTGATAAGTTTTGTCAAAGGCCCCTCCTCTATTCAAAGCAAATGGTGATACAGCTGGTCGAGGTGCTCTCAACAATGCAGGTGTAGAAGTTGCTGAGGATCTCAGGCGATATGCCAAACTTGCTCAGCCTCCTCAGAAAATACAGCCACTGTTAGGCCCTCTTTACCAGCTGTGTGATGTTGAATGACCAAGTGAGGTCATCACTGATGTGAATGCCCAGGTATTCGAAGCTGTTCACCCTCTCTACTTCAAGCTCCCGGATGTACAGTGGCTGATGAGGTCTCCTCTTCTTCCTCATGTCCACTATCATCTCCTTTGTCTTGTCCATGTTGAGGGTGAGGTTGTTGTCCTCACATGCCATCAGACTGGCTACCTCCCTGCTGTAGGCCACTTCGTCCCCACCAGTGATGCATCCTATCACTGTGGTGTCGTCGTCCGCAAACTTTAGGATGGTGTTGTCTTTGTGGGAGGCAACACAGTCGTAGGTGAACAGGAGGTAGAGGATGGGGACTCATCCCTGTGGAGTGCTAGTGTTTGTGGTGATGCTGGCTGAGGTCCTATTTCCAATCCTGACAGACTGGGGCCTGCCAGTCAGAAAGTTTAGGAGCCACTCACAGATGGTGGGGTGCAGACCAAGTGTATATAGTTTGTCAGTGAGTTTGTAGGGGATGACTGTGTTGAAAGCGGAGCTGTAGTCCACAAAGAGCATCCTGATGTGGGAGTCTTTATTTTCCAGGTGGGAGAGGGAATAGTGGAGGACAGCATCTGAGGTGGATCTGTTGGGCCGATAGGTGTATTGCAGGGTATGCTGCTCTGACTGTGGGTCAGCACCACTCTGTGGTAACACTTCATAATAATTGGAATGAGTGCTGGATCTCCGGCGCATTGCCGTCATGGCAGACAAAAAGTGTTGATCCCCAAGTGTGAGCTAACAGGCAGGCTTGAGAAGCGACCCACCATTACTCTCCTGCCTGCTAGGTCGCACTCGGGGATTGACACTTTTTGTGTGCAATGACGGCGACAGGCCGGAAATCCAGCTCCTACAGTGAGTAGTTCAAAAACCTTCTTTTTAGCAAACTCTGCGTACACAAACAATGTTCTCAATGCTTGTGTTCATGTGTAGAGAATCTGGTGATACTACGAGCAAAGTTTCATGTTGTGTCAAGCCCTCTTAGTGTTTTGAAAATAGCGATCTTGATGCTAGCATAAGAGTGCCCCTGCACTTATTGAAAATTAGCTTGCCTGAAAACGAAACTACGGTAAATCTTCAAAGTGCCTCTTTCGTCGTAATTATGCATTTACACGAAGGGTTGAGTCATATTCAATCACAAATAAAGCCTTGGTTGCTTTTTGGCGAGAGTTTCACTTTAAGGTAAGACTAACTATTTCTACTTAGTGTTTCTTAACACCCGTCACTGGGTCAACATGCCCGCTGAAAGAGCACATGTTGACATTTTCCCAAGCAAATTGTAATAAGTAGGATGTTAGCCAGTTAAAGAGAAGCTTAATGTAAATCTTTAGATAATTGCACTTTTGGCATAATCCTTTGTGGTTTTAATAGTGGAAACGTGGAAAGTGGAAAGAATTTTAATCATAACTGTTACGGTGATATCTCTGTCAACCAACTAATTGAGTAATTATTTCAGCACATAAACGAATATGATGTATATAAATGCATTTTGGCAATGTACATCTATGCAAAGCATCGAAGTGTTGAGATTCTAAAGCTTATTTTTTGTTGCAACTTGATGTTCCTTTAGGTTCAGTTTTCAGTTTTATTTGGTGACAGTGCTGTGCTCATTGTCTAATTACATCTGGTGAAAAAACCCACTTACCCAAGTTAGGTTTGGTTAAAACGGGTTAGATTAAAGGTCATTTAATGTCAATGTGGACAAAATATTGAAAAAACCTCTACACAGCTTGGGTGCAGAATAGAATATATTTCTTTTATATGATTGTTAATTAATAATTTAAAAAACATATTGTTTTGTTTAGGTGTGTTTAAGAATTCTGATGGTTGGTTCCAGTTTCTATCATGGCTTGTCAGCCAAAAATATAACATGTTCTGTAGTGAGACAGCCATGCATTACAAAAAGACAGTGATAGCCTTGGCGTATAGACACTATATAGGAGTTGCAATTAATGGTTAATGTAAGTTCTCTCCTGAAAGAACTTATCAGTGTTAGAGTACTTCATAATGATGTTTACACACTGTACAGCTGATTAACCCGAGTTAAGAAATGTATGGGAGTGACTTGTTGCTAATGTAAAGGGTGCTAGTGTTGCATGCAGATCACATTCTCAATGATCAAAAGGACTCGGGGAGCAGGATGCTCATTGCATTGTTCATGTATTCCACGCAGGCTCCATCACCCCCCTTGCCCTCAGCTAATGAACCAAAGTATGAGAAGCGCTGGCTGGATGCTGTCTCCCTGCCCCTGTTGATGGCCAGAGTGTCCAGATACAAAACTGGCACAGATAAATTAAGGTAAGATATAATGATATAATGGTATGATATATTTAACCTCTAAGCTGCACAGTTCACTGGGCACAGTTGTTGGTTTACCAAGCACTTTTCATTTAGGCAAGAGGACACTAACGCCAATATCTATGCACAGGCATAAATGGCTTAGAAGGTCACCATTGTTAATGCAGCTCTGGCTCAGGAGGTGTGACTGGGAGAACACTGGTCGAAGTTTTAAATGAATCTTATTTTTATTGATTGTAAGGTTATTCAGTTTGAGTTTCAAACAGAGACAAAACGCCGCTGGTCATAGCTTAAAGATCCCATAGAGCATGCTAATGTACAAGGCTGAATAACATTCAGTAATACCATTATTTATTTTTCCTACACTGTATCAAATATTTTTTAGGGTTATGATTGAACAGATGACTAATTTTCTATCTAGTTTTCTATCATTTTCACACTGTAATCTTCTTTTAGTGTTTTTATAGAAGCAGTAATAAAGGTAATGGCTGATAACTCACTCCTGTATGTGCTGTACACTAAATACAGATATAATTGAATTGTTAAAAAAAAATGCGAAAGCCTTTACATAATTAGCATGTTTTATCGTATTTTATACTTTGCCAATTTTCCTTGTTTAAAGGTGCACTATGAAAGATTTTTTGTTTAAGGTGCAATAAGGCTCTCACATATTTCTTTTGAGACTGACATTGACTTTCCTCCATGTCAGATCAAGTGCATGCTATTATTTATGACATGACATGACGGCTAGAAGAGATTGACTTGATTGACTTACCCAAGCGGAATCCAAACTATCCAGTCTAATATCAGAACTCCATTCTATCGAGAGCCTCCTGGATGATTCTTTACTCTTCTCCAGGCTAGGTGTGCTGCCTCAGGATGTTCCCTCCAGTGCTGAGAGTCTTGAAAATAGTGACACTCCATCTGCTGTCCGGCCTCTCTCCTGGGCATCCGTTGTGAGAATTGGGAGAAGGGTTTCTCTTCCTCTGTTCTCACCGGATGGGGATGATGACCCTCTCGAACTCCTTTCCTCCACTTGAGGAGCTAACTGAGCTAGCTGTCAGTGCTTGATGGCTGCCCCCGGGTCTGCCCTAACACGCCAAGAAAACGTAAAATTCCCCATTGCCAACAGCTTTCCCCACCTGCTGTATTGATCTCTGGTGGCACTCTTCTTAGCAATCAACTCACATTACTTTGGCAAGTACTATAATCTCCAGTGGCGTCTTCCCCCCGTCCTCACACCCAGGTGAATCTACTTTGCTGTCCCTGATGCTGCCTTACTTACGTGGCTAATAACAGTCAGTTACATTTTTTCATTACCCATTTCATGCCCCATTCTCTCTTCTCTTTCTAAAAGCACATAACATTGCAGCCGTCATTTCAGTCTATGTAAATGGCTAAAACGTTTTGCTCTGCTACTGGGCAGGGTTTTATTAGCCAATTTGACTGGTATTGGACCAGACATGACTTGTACAAAATGGATGGCCTACACCCCAACATAAAACTTTTCTAAAAAGTTAATTCAGCATTTTGATTTTAATTCTGACTGATATACACCTCATCATGACCCAGCTGAAGAAACCACTCTTGTCCTTAAAGTCTGTGTAAAGCAGTAATACATTTGTGTTATGAGTTTCTCACACCACAGAAACATGTGTCATTGACCACTGAGCCAAATTTGAAAGATTAAAAAAAAATCGCTAAGTGTATAAAATTAGGTCTCAAAATCTTGGAAAAACAAGCACTTCTCTGTGCTGTGAAACGTTGGGGGCGTGTCAGTTAGAGGTGCTGGAACCACGCCCACGAGGGACGTCGCCTCTGTGTACTGTATGAGGACGTAACCTACAGTAACAATGGAAGCTAGCAGCATCATCGGATGGACCCAGCCCGACCTGTTTGAGCCATCAGAGCCAGAAACTGACTCTTAGTCAGACACTGATAGTGCTCAGCCTCGTTCCTCACTGTCCATGTTTTACATTACACACAAACGTAACACCCCAGTCTACATACAATTCCTTGTCATAGCTATATTGGTGCACATAAAATATTACCTGTGGATTATCATTGTGCTGTCAGATGGACTCCGCTCAGGGAATGAGGCCAAATCATGTCATGATTAAATGCAATAACATTTGCTAACATTACATGGGCATGACAGGATGCACGATGTAAAATCACTTTCAGCATTTGCACCTTCAGCAAAATGCATTTAATTGCCCACATGTACAATATTTATAACATAAGCACACACTTGCACTCTCTGGAGGGCACGTAATGTCGGTGGCGGAAATGAAAGCACCTGCTGTCGGCGGGACGGAGAGGGTTGGTGGCCGTGGTGGTGGCACCCACTGTCGGCGGGATGTGTTTAGAAGAAAATGGCTGAATTTGCTTTACACAGACTTCAATGTTGAGCATCTCTCCCTGGGTCCTGCTGAGCATTCTTCCACTAGAGCTATAACGGTCACATAAAACCATGCCACCTATAGACCCAGCTACTCTGCTAATTCTACAAAAAGAGCAAACTGAATTTGCATTCCACTCACTCAAACAAGGTCAAAAACATTATCAATTCAACATCAGTTACACCCCTCAACTGTAACTACTGCTGGTACCATTTCCAGCACTTCTGCTGTGCTTAGTCTACTAAATGTGAGTGAAGTTTATTATGAATTACAAATTTGATTTCTTATTTATCACTGAGTCCTGGTGAAGCCCTGGTTATTCTGTCCCACTAACTGAGGCATGTCCCTAACTAGTCCTGTTTTAATCAACCTAGGCTGTGAGGCAGCGGAGGATGGGTAGCTGTCATATTTATTACCAAGTACAAATGTTTTCCTAGGTCTTTTAATACTTTTTTTTTTCTTTTGACTCTCTGGGTTTTCTTTTAATGTCCAGCATCCCTTTATTGTTTGTTTTAATCTATAGGCCACCTAAGGCCAACACTGGTTTCAGATTTTTTTTAGATCTTCTTTAATTTATTTTGACCAGATATGGTCCTTATCCTTGGTGATTTTAGTATACACATTTGTTGCCCCTCCATGTCTGGTTTTACTGCTGACTTTACAAACTGCTTTGAGTCTTTCAATCTTGAATAGTCTGTATCCAGCTCATGATAAGGGACATATGCTTGACCTTGTGTTGTCTCATGGTCTCTCTCTTAGTAACACTGAGTTGCTAGATGGTGATGTTTCAGATTACAAGGCTGTGGTTTTTCATACCTTGCTACCGCGTCCCGCTCATAGGCCATCTATTTGATTTCACCCTTGATTTTTCAATTCAGAGTCAGCTAGCAGGTTCTGTGAAAAGTTTTTAGCTGCCTCTGCCCATAATACCCTTAATCAGATCACATCACAGTCCATCTGTCAATAACATATTAGATCATTTTAATTTAACATGTCAGAACTATTAAGAAGAAACGGGCAAAACATAACGCCATTTCCTGGCTTACTGAACACACACGGGATTTAAAAAGGAAAAAAAAAAGACACTAAATGTATCTCTTGATATCTTAGAAAAACCTGATGCAGTTAAAATATGCTCGGTATTTGGTTTGAATATTTCACTGGGTGTGGGTGGTTACATGATGCATGAACTTTTAAGCTCAGGTGTCGCATTTTCAGCAGAAATTCCTCATGCAGTGGCAGATGACAAAAGAGTGTGTTCACAAACATCCTCTGCTTATCTTTGGAGGTGACAGAGGCCAAACACATGATTAGCATTGCAGTGCATCACTTTGTTCTTATTCAGTGGTATCCATCCATCCATCCATCCATCCATCCATCCATCCATCCATCATCGCATTGTCAGTTTTTTCCAATATCGTGCAGCCCTAGGCTGACAAATCCTGGTATACTGGCAGAGGGGCCTGCCTCTGGCTCCAGAGCAGAGGCTCCTGGCTAAGGGAGAGCAAGGCCTCAAAAGAAAAATCACCAGACTCAGGGCAGTCCTACCCACCAGAGAGTCGGTGTCAGTTTTATCTTCCTCATTATGAACTTCCACCTGCCCAGAGGAGCCACAGCCATCAGTCTTATCCAGATTCAGGAGGAGGGACATATACTCTCTGCACAGCAGGGAAAACAGTGTGTCTCTCACCAAACAATCTGGAGCATTAAATAAGAGAAACACATACACCAGTTTAACATTAATACAAAGATGCAAATTATACAAGTTAACACAATTCCAGCTGTACAGTTCATATGTGGACAGCATTGCTGTATCAGAATCATTGAAGATAAAAAAAAAAAAAGGCAAACCTTAGAATCAATGGTTGACATGGGTGCAATAACACTCCAGATGAATACATTTGACAGTGCTGAGATGCAGCTGCCCAAAACCACTGAAGACTACAGCGTCAGGCAACAGCAGAAAATAGCTGAGCAGAAGCTGCACTGCAATATGTAATACAGAAAGCGCACACAACATACTTACTTCCAACTCAGTATGCTTTGATTACAGTCTGCACAGGACGAGCACAATTATCAACCTTCCTGCAAACAGAATTGACAAACTCACAGAATGCCAAGGAGGTGCCAAGTGATAGGCAGCCCGACAATAGGCAATCAGTGAGGAATGAGCAAGGTAAAACAGAGGGCAAACTGATGAGATCTCACTGAACTGGTATAAGTGTGTGTGATTAATTTGGTTTAAGGTTACTGATCTGAAGGTTATAGTATCATAGGGTTACAGGTTCACTGAAATAAAAAATAAAAAGTCAATTTCAGCTTGGATTTGTAGTTTCAAGCTATGGATATATCTAGTTATGGGCTTGTGTCAGATTGCACTAAAAAACAAAACTTCTTTCATGTTTCTCTTTTATACAAATTAGCTAAGCCTAATTTCAACATGAGGGCACAGAGAGACTTTTTACAGTATTTTGGCTGACTTTGATACTCTGATATTTTAAGTCAGAGTACCTATTAATAAATCCACCGGAGGCTGAGCTGCAGCTGAGCCTAGTGTTGAGGACATGGTCGACAGCGACCGTCCAGCGCTACCCTCAGAAAACAGCAGCTAGTAAAGCCTTTGCTCATATTGCCTCCAATGCCAACCAAAAGTGAATTTTACCTGTGCCGTTTTTGTTTGATACCGTCTTCTACAACCACCCTAAATCAGCATATGTGCATTGCATAAAAGTTTTAGAGGTGTGCTAGAGACCTTCAGGTCATTAAAGTGATTTCCCGTTTCTCAAGAAATACAATGGCAAAAACAGATGAATAAAATATTTGTAATTTATAACATGTCAGAAACTTAGTTTACCTTCTCAAGATATATGCAACAGATGTTTATGCATGCCCCAGTGGAAAACACACACTACAACTTATTGTAATTACTTAACACAAAGCCACTAAATTAAAAGCACATGCTAGAGACCAGGAAACGACTTGGTGAATGTCTGTTCCATAGCAATGAAGATGAGGATGCCAGAACTGAACAAGAGACAGTAAGTGGAGAGGTCATGTCAAGAGTACAACATGAAGAGGGCGAATTCCACAGACAGAATAATCTGTCTAAGCTTTATCGACTGACTTTGAAAACAGCAAATTACTTGCTTTAAGAAATGCAAGTTGTTTAGTGTTAGAGAGGTTTAAAGGGAAAACTAAAAGGTGGACCCAAATGCCTCAGACAGGAGGCAGGATCAGGGGGAACAAAAGGTGAGCTTTAAAAATCAAAAGCTAGTTTCACAAACGAATAGAAACGGGGAAAAGGCAAAGTAGCAAATCAAACAGTAGAGCAAAGTGCAAACAAAAAGACAAAATACAAATCAAAAGCAAAGTTCAAATCCAAAACATACCAAAAACTGGAGAAACACAAGGAACTCGAAGAAGACAACACACACAATAACACCGCACACAAGCGACCAACACAGAGAAGAGGGAAGGCAGAAACTAAATACACAAACACTAATGACGAGACGAGGAACAGGTGAGATGACAGGAGGGAGGAGAGCAGGTGAGATAATGAGGGGAAGACACAGAGAAGGCATGAAGGACACAATACTGACAGACGGGGAGACAGTCAAGAAAGGAGGAATGGGAAAATACAGAGGAGAGAACATAGTGGAAGGAGCACGGAGGGGAACACTAAGAAGACACAAGGAAATCAGAACATAAGACAAGATACACAAGACGCAGAAAACATGAAGCATGACACAAAGGGTAACTTTTGAAAATAAACTTGGCATATAATATTTCTCATACTGCTGTAGCTATAGGGACGTTTGAGCTGATTTGATATCAATTGCCGCTCTTTTGATCATAACTTTTAATTATTATTATTATTACCAAAGATTAATCAACAAGTGGTTCGGTTGGGAACCCATAGGTGAATGCATCTTTCTTCTTGTTGCATTTAGTGTTGCTTAAAATGACCAATGATTTTTTTTTTTTAATTATAAAGTACCTTTTTTTGTAATTTGTGTTTTTCTAGATATTTGTACATTTACCTAATACACACCTCATCTTCATCTGAATGCAGAACCACATCCGGAAATTCCTGATATTCACAACTCATCATACAGAAAATGCAAAGTTGTCTAGTTAGGTTGATCGAGTCCTTCGCTTTTATAAAAACTTAGTAGACTGGTGGTTTCCAGTTTTGAGACAGAGCGAAAGTCGAACTTGCTCAGACTTACTGTTTGTTTGTTTGGCACAACACAAAAACACCTCAGTCTTTTTTTTGTTGCTTAAATTAATTTATTACCAAAAATAATGAAAAATGATGTGTAAAATGAATTACTAATGTACAAAACATACATTACATCAAATGTTTGTTATTTATATGGCTTATTATACTCAACATGGAACAGAGTGCTACAAAAATACATTTTAAAGTACGTAGCCTTTTGCACAAACTGTGTCATAGAGTTCTGGGTTGTAGGTCCAGGTGGTTATGGTGGTGTACTGTATACAGTTGCAGTAGACAAACTGGCACCTTTATTAGTAGCAAGTTCACTTGCTTGTCTTTTTCCTTCCAACTGCACTGATGGATGTACAGCTCTAATGTGCCTGTGCAGGTTATTTGTAGAGCCTGCTCCATGTGAGATATTTACCTTGCATACTCTACACTAGATTTTACTGCGTTTCCTGCTGTCATTAATTTTCTCACCTTTCCAGCTTGTTGTCTCTGTAGCGTCAGCTCTCTCTCTCTCTCAACCTTCATCAACATGTTTGTAAAGATAATTTATGATTATCCTTTCTGCTCATAATCTTGTTCTGTTATTAACATATAGGGCATTTAGCAGATGCTTTTGTCCAAGGAAATTTACAGTAATTCATACACTGATGGTGGTGGATGCAATGTGCCAACCAGCACATCAGGAGCAGTTCGGGGGGTTCAGTATCTTACCCAGGGACACTTCGACATGCAGAGCAGGGGAATTGGACCTGCGACCTTCAGACAACAAGACGCTGATTCTAACGCCGAGTCACAGTTCACTTACTAGTTATAAGAGTTAAAGAAGATCTTTGCACATATCCAAATAGCAGGTTTCTACCTTAAAGTACCTTAAAACAAAAAAATCACACAGTATTGAAGAGTGTCAGCTGTGGTTGCTGTCACTATATAATTCGTTCGAGAAGGCATTGTTGACTTGTTGATGTTTATATATATACTCCTAGTATATTTACTCTTTATTATGACCCCCCTCAGGAGGTACACCAAAAGAGGTCTAACCCAAACAACCGAGTAAAGTTGCAGTTTAAAAGAGATGAATATATTAAATGAACAGCAACCCAAACAAACTCCAAACTCCAGCCTCCCAGACCAACTCACCAGGGCCGGCATAGCTGGGGGACTAACCCTCTACCCTAACACAAAGAAACAACTAAACCTAACTGAAACAAAGCCATGAAAACTAGACTACCACACCAATCAGAGAAACATAAAACAAAACGTAATACCAAAGCCAGCCTCCAGGCTGACTGACGAAATCTCTGGATGGAGGTGGAATGGAGAGGGAGCCCGAGCTCAGTGCCCTACCCCCTCTTTTTGGTTCATAATCAGTCAGACCACTTTCATCTGAGAAGGCAGGAGGCCAAGCACCAGTCACAGGTGCACGTCCTGGCCAGCAGAGGGGGAGCATGTAACAATTTCCCAATTCCCCTCGTGGAGAGGAATTAAATTGGGTAATTGTTTGCATTTTAAAAAGGAGTCTAAAACTAAGGCCACATCCTTGGTCTGTCAGTGAGTTATTCTCAAGTTTTTGATTAAGCTGTCAAAACGGATACATTTGAAAGGGAAGCAAACATGCCAATTAAAATGGGTTTTGTCTACCTCGCAGTTTTTTCGGTTGGTTTCTTTTACAAAGGCATGCAGTATTGGCTAGATCAATCAAAATAATCGGATACTCAGCTTTGATGATCCAATCGCATGTTTTTAATTAAGCTGGTCGTTATCACTGTCACAGATTCAGAGCTGATCTCAAATGAATGAATTTCTTAGTGGGATATCAAAAGCAAACATGTTTCTTAAGTTAATTATGCTGAAAACGAAATGCCTCAAAGCCTGCCTGTTTGCCTGACTTACTAATCAGCAGACCAGCCACAGTTTCCCTCTCATTGCCATTCACACTATAACTAACTAACTTCCACCATACATTCTTCATGTCTCTTCTTGCATGTTGACTGGGTGATATGTCTCTGGTCCTTCACAATGGATTTATTACTGCCTAGTCAGCACGCAAGGCACAGTAGTTTTTGCTGCAGATGTATGAAAGATCTCCCTCTGCTGTCTCACAGTGAGCATTTTAGCCCTATTCACTGAAGGTGGAAGGGCTTCAGCAACTCCTCCTGACAAGGTTGTGCTGTCCTGACATTGATCTGCCAGCTGTTTTTTGCTTTGATTAATTAATCCCTTGCCTTCATTTTTTGCACTTTCATCCCCCATTACTGCATGCTCCCAAAGGCTTTGCATTAATTGAAGGGGTTCTAACTGCTACACTGTAGATTCTGCTTCTTATATCATGCATCAGTAGCTCACTTTATCTCTGCAGTGCTCATTGAAAGACAGATGTTTTGGCGTTTTTTAAAAAAAATAATTCAGAACATGTAATGCTCTATTGTGAAACAAATCAGAGTATAAAGTTGCACTGACACAGAAATAATTTGCACACTTGTTAAATCAAAGAATTACATGTAAGTCCAGTGAAAATCTCCCCTGGAGAGTTACTGGGTCATTACACTGCCAGCAGAACATGAGATTTTAACAAGCTTATTGCAGATACTGTATGGGAGTCATGCTCATGAGAGGATTTGTTAGGAATGCTGATTTTATAACATCTAACCTCAAGGAACTGCTGGGAGTGAGAGAGAAGTGTTAGGTTTAGGAGCCGTCTTAGACGATGTCCCTCTTTATACTGCGCATCCGACATCTTTTGTTTTTGTGTACAGTATATCAGCCTTCAGCTCAAGTAAATATACAACATCACCCCACTTCTACCTAATGTTAAATTTTTTTTCTAGTCATTAAAATTTGCCTCTGATGTTGCAAATTCTCCAGATGAATGTGATTGCGTAACCATCACCCACTGCCTCCATGTTTAGTGACAGCTATCTCTGATGCTGGAAGTGTCGGCGTGTGAAAATGCAGTGAAGTTAGATATCAACAAGGATCACATTTTGCTGATGAGTGCAGTCTCTCTTAGACGACCTCATCAACGCCCCATCTAGTGAGAAAATTAATTGCGTGCGAAGCATTGTGCTTTAAACCCCAGGGCACTCAGAGATGACGGAATAAAAAAAATAATAACCAAACGATAAAAAAATAAAGTGCTATTATCTTCTGGCTACCCTTCACAATAGTCTGTGAAGGGTAGCATACTCAGTCTGACCTACAAGGTTTGTTATTTTGGAATTTCTTTACCTGTTGGATGGGGATGGTGTGCTAACTCAACGGCAAGCACTGCTGCACAGAATTGTAGTATGTGGGTATTGTATGCTAAGGTCGGGGGGCCAGCTTGACTCTCCCCATTATGAACCCCACATTATTACTCCCAATAGTGTCTGTGACTTTAAGATATGCCACTGCAGCAATAGCTTTGGCCGATGCATCAGAAAAGATGCATATTTCTCTTCTGACAGCTGCTGAAGGTAAAGTTGGAGTGTAGGGTCTGGAGATGGAAAGATTGGACAGGTCTGTCAAGGACGCTCTCCATGACATCCAGCAGTCCTCCATTTCTTGAGGTAATGACACATCCCAGTCACCGTTCTAAACAGTGAGTTCTCTCAGAATAGCCTTGCCTTGGATGGTAACCGGCGTCACAAACCCAAGAGGATCGTATAGGCTGTTGATCATGGATAAGACACCCCGTCGAGTATAAGGTTTTATCTCATTGGAGATACTGAAGTTACTGAAACAGATTGTTCCAGTTGAGTCCAAGACTGCATTGTGTTGGCAGCGTATGTGCATCGAGGTCCAAGTCTTTAAGGTCGCTTGCATGATCTCTGGATGGAAAAGCTTACATGACATCTTTGCTGTTTGCTGCAATCTTATGGAGCCTCAGGTTTGATTTGGAGAGAACCTTCTTTGTCTTTTTTAGCAAGTTGACAGCAGCTTCGACACTATGCAGCTACTTCAGACCATCATCTACATAGAAGTCATGCATGACAAAGTGCTTAATATCAAGTTCAACGTGGAACTTGCCACCTTGGGTGAGGGGCTATTACCAAATACGTTAACCCTTATATGATAATCCAATGTCTTTGTTTTTTTTGGTTTCAAGACATTGACCTCACCAAAGGAAATTCCTGTCTTCTTCTCTCACCAAAAAAACAAAGCATATGCTCTATGTCTGCTGTAAAGGCAATTGCTTCTTTTCTGAAGTGGATCAGTACACCAAGCAGTGTGTTGTTAAGGTCACGCCTGGTTAACAGTACATCGCTGAGTGATACACCATCGTAGTGGGCGCTACAATCGAACACCACTCGGACTTTGCTTTGGTTTCCTTGGATGGTACACACCAAATGTTAGCAAATACCATTGCTCTTCTTCCTCACTGAGAGGAGGGGCTAACTCAGCATGGCCATTTTTAAACATCTTGTCCATGAAGCCAATTAAGTGGTGTCTCATTTCAGGCTTCCTGTCAAAGTTGTGCTTGAGAGACATGAGACGCTTCAATGCTTAGGGTCTTTGTGGTTGAGCTGCTGACATGGCCACACAGCTGTTGTTTGAATCTTTCTGCAGTCCTTCGTCCATTCTCTTCATGAAGGAGGCATCCTGAATAGGAGCCACCCGGTTGTCATCTTTTGTTTGTTTAAACACAGTGCATCCCAGGTGGTCATCACAGGTAGATTTTTCCTCGGAATATGTCTGAGAGGGATTGGTGACCTGGATGCCACTGCATTTTTCTTTGATGTGGAACACGTTAAGGCATGGATCAAAGAGAGTAGGGTGTTCTAGCTCTTTGGTGTTTGTGTAGAAAGTGTTGACTGTTGGTGGTTTGTGGATGCTACCTAGACATAAATTGCCCATGATGACCCACCCCAGATCCAACTTCTGTGCATAAGGTAGGTTGCATGAGACATTCACCTGTTTGTGGACTTTGTAAACCCTGATAATGTCCCAACCTAGGAGAAGCATAATTGAGGCTTGCGGGTCAATATCTGGGATGAAGCCACTGACTTTAGACATGCATGGTGAAGAGCCACACTGGGAGTTAGGATCTCATCCCTGTTATTTCGAATGTCATTACACTCTGAGGCTTGGTAGTGGGACGCAGACAGTTCCATCCAGAGATTCCACTTCATAGCCACTGGCTCTTCTTCCTGTTGATTCCCTTACCCCAGCACATGTTCTCAATGTGTAAGGTGCACTTGGACTTTGGTCATTGAACACTTCAAAGAGCTGCGAACAAACCAGAGACTGGTTGCTCTGTTCGTCCATAATGGTATACAGTTTCACTGCTTTGTCTCTGTGGCCAGCTGGATACACTTTTACAAGAGATATTTTAGAGCAGGATCAATCTGTCCGATCTCCACCACAGACCTTTGTGCATTTGGTGATGACTTCAGATTGAGGCATGGTTTCCTCCTGCCTGCCGTAGTCTGGAGCAGGGTCTGCCTCTTCTTTCCAGGGTGCAGGTCCAGGGTGAAGCACTGTGTGGTGTCTTTCACTTTTACATTCAGCACAATGAAGCTTCATTTTGCGATATGTGATGATGAAGAACAGAATTTGAAGCACACGTTATTCTCTTCTCTAGGTCCAAACCGCTTGTTGCAATTTGGAAAGAACGTTTTCAGGCTATGTAGTTTTTAGGTTTGTCATTGAATTGAAGTAAGTCTGTAGCCACATGCTCAGGACAAGCAAAATATCTTAGGGAAAATGAGAATTGTCATTTTGAAACCTGGAACGCTGTGAGTGGCACAGTTATTCTCGAACCTAACTTTGTGTGACTTGTGCAGGTATTCATCTTCATTGATGCAAGGCTGTCATCTGTTCTTGATCGTACAGAGAAACCTGAGGCGCGAGCATGTCTTTAATCTAGATGCTTCCTCCGCCATGGCGCAGTCTTGTTGTTTATTTCTGTTTGGACACTGCTTTGATGCTCATCCACTGGCTGCGTGTGACGATATCATTATTATCTGCCAGCTTGTAATGCATTATCTTGCCCGCTGGAAAGCCTTGGTTTCACTATGCTGTCCTCGGTATATGCTCTGTATATAACTTGACGGTGAGACAAATGCCTTCTAAACATAAGGACTCTGAAGATAGTTGTTCCCTTGTCAACAGGTTTAATGATGCTGCAGAACAAACAATTTTGCCAATTTCATATATCTCTGTGATGCAAATCAATGGCTAGTTGTCTTACCAGCAGGTGTAGTATAAAATAACCGTAGTAAGTAGATAGTGGCCAATATAATGTTCCCACAATAAGTAGTTAGTGACTTATAGTACTCGGCACCAGCTGATTGAAATGTGCATCTACCGATTAAAACTACTGTAGTAGAGTGATCAGATATAATGGGATATATCAAGAAGGGGACTTGGTTGTCAAAAAGCCTGAAGGCCAGAGTCTTTAAGAACTAAAGGTGTATATTGAGGAAAAGCACCTGTTTAAAAAACAAACAAACAAGAAAGTGAGGTTTAAGAGCTGCTGGTGTACATGCAGCTATGCAAGTAGGCGAAGATACTGGAGTCACGTACGCCAACCTACAAGCAGGTGCAGAGGGAAGAACAGGGGTTTTCAGAGAATAAAAACTGTGTCAGCAGAAATAAAGAAGAGTAGGGATTGGTTGAGACCATGTAGCCATGGGAAGACACTCCCAGTTCTTTGGGATTCTGTTTCTAAAGAGGCAAACCATTCCTTTAACCTTTTGACCTCAGCTACAGCTTGCAGTACATTCATGAGCATTTAATGGGAGCCAGCTCTGCTTTTTATCTTTTAGGAACATTTAATTATTTATTAGAAAAAGTTGACCCTTAACACTGAAAGGAAAAATACCGTCTCACAAATATGATCAGCATTCTCAAGATGATTATTCACCTTCATAGCATCTGCTCTGAAGATATTTGTATAGTTAGATGTCACAAGCCCATCAAGCTCATAAAAGAAACACTTCTGTTCATATTGGGACACAAGACTTGACTGGAGTAATGAACAGCCCCAGCTACACCTTGCACAAGATTGCTTTCAATGTTCTTATGTCTAATTTTGACCTCTACGCTCCTCCAGGTTGAACTGTTTTGAAGTCATCACCATGGAAGGAGCCAGCCCCAGTATTCTTCAATTTTGCTCTGCAGCAGAATGCACGGATTGGCTCCAAGCAATATCTACAAATATCAATGACTTGACACAGGAGAATGTAAGTTCATTTTCATACATTTGTGATCAAATCTAACATAATTTACTGGCGTACTATTTTGTAATACTTGATTTTTGTGAGATGTTCCAATTTAATTTTTACTTGTGGTATTTTATCATTTGATGGGGCTGGGTGATATTGCTTTAAAATAGTATTGCAATAATTGTAGCAGTGTTATAAAAGTATCCCAAAGTCATACTTGAGTAAAAGTAAAGATTCCATATTAAAATATTACTTTGCCAAAAGTGAAAGTCACCCAAATGAATAATACTTGAGTAAAAGTATGAAAGTATATACTTAAGTATAAAAAATTATGATCTGGCAATAAAATATACTTGACTTACAAAATTTAAGTATCAACAGTACAAGTAAATTATACATGTATTTACAAGTGTGTGTTTATACTGTATACTGTATGCTATGGATTGATTGACTACCAGCCTGGCCCATTTATATTTTTCAGTCAGGTGACCCGCGCACTGACCTAGATGGCAAAACAGTAGACCTAGATGGCAGCTCTTACCGGACTTTGCGAAGAGAAAGTAGAGTAGAGAAACTCGCTCAGTTATTTAGATCACCTGTCAACCATAGAAAAGGTACGATATAAACATTAACTGCAAGTGTTGGGCACTTGCGATCCATATACAGCATACTGCAGTATTTCAGCCGTTAAAAACCGCCAGGTCCCTGCCAGAGCTTGACTTCGGTGACACTTAAGTGTACTTTTGGAGAATCCTTCACCTTATACTGCTTCCAGATTGAAAGCTTATAAAAGTACAGACAGTTATATGTATTTATGATCTGGATGGTTGAATAATGCCGTAGTTTGGGGGTAAGAAGTTTTTTAATTGTAAAGCAAATGAGAGTACTAATTAACTAACATTGAATGCTATTGTATTAATATTATTGTATATGTACCCTCGACATCACCAAAAAACTCACCAACAAAGTTTGTCAGTGTTTTTGTCATGTGAATCAGTATTTTCTTTTTTTTCTTTTATCCGATTACCAAAAAAAAAAGTATTAATTTAAAAGTGGGATACTTTGTCCATGTTTGCAGGATGCAAACAACCAATGAAACTTTTTATATAACTATTTATATAGCACCTTTTAAACAAACTGAAATGCAATTCAAATGGTTTACAAGTGATTTGAAAAAACATAGTATAAAGACTGGTTTTGAGACTAATGCACACCAATTATAACTAAAAGAATAATTTTTTATTATTCTAACTCAGTAGTTAGAATAATAAAAGATAAATCAAGAAATACAAATAATAAAAATGATTACAAATTAAATTACACATTGCATGCAAAATTTGATTAAAAAACTTTAATATGATAATAGAAGCAACAGTATAATGTAAAAAGTATTTATGAAATATAGTACAAAGAATATAGGGCTATGATAAAAACAAAATATGAACAAAAGTATAAACATGAAAACCATATAAATGATAAGACACTACATAAAAGCCAGATTGAGTAGATGGATTTCTAGATTACTTTTAAAAGTATCAATTGTTCCATCCCCTCTCAGATCCTCCGGCAGGCTGTTCCAACAGAATGTAATGGCTGAAAGCAGCTTCACCAAATGTTTTTGTTCTGCTTTGTGGAACAACTAAAAGAGAAGAGCTGGAGGATCTGAGGGGCCTTCCTGGCTCATAAACTAAAAGCTTTTGTGTTATATAGTCTGGTGCAAGGCAAGTGCCTTATAAGCTGATACAAGAATTTTAAAATCACTATGAAAACTGACCAGTGTAAAGACTTTGAAATATAGTGCATAATGTGCACTCTCCTTCTGGTCTTAGTCAGTACTTGTGCTGCAGGATTTTGCATTAATTGCAGCTGCTTCATTATACACAGACCTGAAAGGAGACTAGGGGTGGGAATCTCCGACTCAGAACCGGTTCCAACTGACCAATTCCATCAGAATTTTACACCTCCAACGTTATTGATTCTTCTGAATGATTCTCTCATCTCCCTGCCTGCACGAGGTTTTCCGGTTTTCCTGAAATTTTGTGTCACGGTACATTTGCGTCTCACTCTGCGATGACTCAGACCTTCATCCAAGGTTGAGTTGAATATGTTCATGTTCACAGTCTTGTGCAGACATAATTTGGGGAAAAAATATAATGGTTGTTTTTGGTGCAGAAGACTGTGTAGAACTCCTTTTTTGCCACTCAATTAACTACTTAGCCCTCGCAGTCCACGCACATCACGGCATGCTGCCGTCGGGGTGTGCTGCATAGATGTATTCAGGGCAAGACCATCTACATGTTTGAGCATTTGGAGTAGATGGCAAATTGTATGTGGAAGTTATAATGAGTTGATGGTTTATGGCGAAGCGTTAAAATGGACTGCGCCACCAGGTGTGACGTAGGTGAAAGCTTTTGATAAGTTTTGTCCACAGATGCTGCTTGCAAAGTTTGTTGCAAATTGGTCAAATAGCCTAGGTTGTAGTTCGAAAAAGTAAGTTTATCATTTTTTCACAGAGCCTTGGTGGCTCATGGGGAAGTAGTCAACCGAGTTTCATGTCATTCGGACAGAACAATGTTGAGATATACAACACTTTGTGTTTTGAGCAAAATGTACAGGAAGTTGTTTTTTGATAATTTGAGTATTGTTTGGAATATCAAAATTCTTTTAATTAATTAATTTTGTCAAGAGAGTTCACAGATGCTGTGTGCAAAGTTTCCTGGAAATCGGCAAAATCACCTGAGAGGAGGAGGTTTGCCACATTTCTCGAATTTGCTGCTCAAGAGATTCAGCACGATTCAGTGAACGCGTAGATATAAGGTTTTTGAATGTGCCACAAGTATGAGTTACAAGCCAAAATGCACCTTCCTTGATTGTAGGATTTTTTGGCAGTTGTGACGTATATTCCAAGTTTGGTGAGTTTTGGGGTATGTTCAGACAGTGAAAAATGCGACCATTTGTGATGAAAAAGTCGTAATTCAAAAAACAATAGGGACCTCGCAGGTCGAGGGCCTGAATTAAAAAGTAACCATCCTAAGATTGATCCTTGCAGTGACCCAGAGGCAACATTTTAAAGTAAAACCAATTTAATTTAAAGTAGAGTAAAACCAATTTAAAACAATTCTAGACAGGCCGATATGCTCACTTAGCTAAACTGAACTGAAGTCTTATTGTTGTCAAGATTTGATCTGATGTCAGTCATTACTCTGTCTCTGTCTCTGTCTCTGTCTCTGTGCTGTGGTGTGTTTTAAAAACCTGACTGACAGATTTCTAATTTAGCGTTTTTAGTTAAAAAAGATACTTAACTGATTAAAAACTAGTTTCTCTAAAATGTTGCATAAAAATGGGAGATTTTAAATCTGTCTGTAGTTGCTCTGTGTTAAAATATCCAGGTTCCATTTCTTAAGAATTGAGATTTTGACTCCTGTGGTGACGTTACCACAGGAGGCTACTTGCATATGCCCTCATAAGCATCGGCTTGCAGCCGTCCTCAGCCAGACTTTCTGAGTGAGCACGCCGAGTCATTTTCACACCATACATCATGACCACCAGCATTAAAACTCAGGTCTTACATGTAAAACACGAGTGTGAAAAGTAAGAAGGAGAAAAAAAAGAATTTACCATTCAGAAACATCCTGCTGTAAACGTCTCTTCCTCCGTCTCTGCCTCTTCACTCTCCCGTTCGGGTTCCGACTCTGGCTCGTACATAAATGCCTGAATTCCGTAAGGTTTGTCAGTTAGTGTGAGTGCCATGACAGGGGGCTGTTCATGTTTTGGAGTCTGTGTGCATGCAGGCCAGCCCCCCATTCCAGCTCTGTCCTTCCTGCGGCCTCGTTAGTAATTAATACAACGCACTTCTGGACCAGTCAAAACCTCGCGCATAATCTCGCGCTAAAGTTGCGGTATGAACAAGCTCTATGTTTGATTTAAAAAAAAATAAAAAATTCTAATAAGTTTTAAGAATTGATCCAAAGCAATCCAAGGGGGACTGGATATGTAAAAAACCAGGTGATGACTCCTTTAAAAATAGTTTTCAAATAGAGGTTGGAACTGGATCAGTCAGTCAGTTCTATTACAACTTTTGTTCAGGGATAGGATTAGGGTTAGTGTTTAATCATCAACGAAGATAAAACATTCTAGCTTTACATCATATTGTATATGGGATATAGGTAAAAGTGCATGTTTTTCTGGCAGGTACCAGATCTAATCTTGATTATTTTCAACAAACTCTTCACATTTGGATACTGAAGTTAGATGTGGGATTTAAAAAGGAATATATTGTAATAAAAGGCTGGGATTGTGAATGTTGGTGTTAATCACGTTTGAGAACGGGCCGTTTCTGTCATTTTGGGGGCCCTATACAAGATGCTGTTATGGGGCCCCTATTCTGTCAAACTATGATGAATAGATTCCTAACCCTTTTTGGTGATCCACAAAGATGCAACAATCTATTACATTTTAAGAAGAAAACAGGCTAGAACCGTGAAAACCTCTCTCAAATTAAAATCAAATATCTTTAATTGACCCACCTTAAGTTGAACTGATAGAAAATTATAATACAAGGTAAACAATGAGGAACCTCTATAGGTCAATAAATGAAACTGATGCAGTGTTCCTCAAAAATGTTTACTTTAAATTGTAAAATATTTTTAAACTTAAACATCCTGGTCCGGTGGTGCTGAAGGCAACCTTGCAGCTCCCTGGTACGCACCTCCAAAATATTTCAGAATAGCTCCTGCAAAGATAAAACTCCTCAGGTTACCGAGCAAAATAGAAGCAAATATTCATACTATATAATTGAGTTATGTTCCACTAATGCAGAAATTCATGATCTGTTTTTATATTAAACTTTGCAATACATAGCACAGTATCACTTTTAAGCAGTTTTCAACACATTGTACTTGTTAGAGTTATAAAAGGAAGATAAATGACTGAAGAGCACTATGGGATACTGAAGGAATATTTTTGTGTATATTTCACAGGGTTCTACAAAGTGGACAACGTTTGCCTAACTGATGATAAGCTGTTAACATATATTCTGTGGGCAGGACGAATGGTCATCCTAAAGTTGACTACAATTTGTGTTATTGTGATTCTTTGTAATAAAACAAAGTAACACATCAAAAACATAACTAGACTGTAAGCCTGTAGGCCTCATTAGGCAAATGTGTTCAGATTGTATTGTCACAATACATATTCTAATAAATGTGGTAGAGAAAGATGCAATTAACTCAGTAGAGTTAACAATAATCCACTCAGAGCAATAATCCACTGCCACAATAGTTCATGATAGTCCACAATATGCCTAATATGTATTAGTGTTGTTTTTGCACACTTCACATTAGAGACCTATAAACCGAGGACACACTAAAATTGATGAATTAATCATGAAAATAATCCTTGATTAATGTTATGTGGAAAATATTGAACAGCATAGGAGGCCTATGACAGAACAGCAGCTCCCACTAGACGAGGATTCAGCAGACGTGACAGACATCTGCCTAACAACACACCCTCCCTCCCAAATGTAATGCCAACGCGCTGGACCTGCTATAATTCCCCATAACAGGTGTCACTTCAGTCAGTCAGTCAGTCTTATGGCATTCGCCTGTGACATATACATTTTATTTTAGCCCTTTCCTAAAGCAAACACACCCACATCATGAAAACAAACCTTACCTTTATCCTGTGAGCGTTTTTCTTCACCTAGTTTCTTTTTGTTTCTTTATTCTGAACCATATGAATAGGTTTGTTTTGATGCCATGCTGTGAATGACCGGTACCGGCAGCTCAACGCAAACTCGTTGCGCTTCTCCTCGCTTAGTAGTACTGTTCGTCATAGCAACACGGTGTGGTAGAGACCAGATCTGATCAATCGGTAGAGACCAGATATGACCAATCAGCAGGTGTACCTATCGCCTTTGCTTGCTTGGAACTTCAGTGGAGGTGCTACCAATAAAGTGCCAGGTACTTTTCACACCTTTTCCGTTGGGTCACTCAACAGAGGCCAGACTTGCAACTTGAAGGGGCCCCCTAGTGGTAATCCGCATATAGCAAAAAATGGCTCAGCTTGAGAAATATGGTTGATGTGATATTTCAAATTGCCTTGTTGTTTTTCAGGGAGTATGTTATGGTGGATTTCTAGTTTGTTGTTTTTTTCACAATCTTTGCTCAGCAATTCTGTACTCCTTTGAGTTCTCAGATTTTTCCATCCAACAACCTTTGTTGTAGTTATTTTTCTGGTTTTAGTTGGAGCTACTGCATCAAGTACTGTTTCTAGCAGTATATTCTGTGGTACTTGGAGGAGAATGATGAAAACTGCTAAAAAACACACAGTGGTGATCAGACAAAGCAGGATCAATAATAGAAGATGAGTTGAGATGAGTGTGATATAACTAAATCTAGAGTGTGTCCAATGTTTGTGAATTGCTACATTTATGTGCTGTTTAAGGCATACATTCCAACAATTCTAAAAACTCTTTGGCTCTGGTATCTGTCAACATGTATGTTATAATCAACAATTAAAATTAAAAAACAGGACCCAGATAAATCCAGGAGAAGGGGCTGAGAAGTATAATCAAAAGCTTGAGTCCACATCATGTTATATATATGTATATAACAATATACCATATATATGTGTATATATATGGTATATTGTGACTGTACCTCCACTTTTCCCACCTTTTCTACTAGAAGTAGAAAAGCTGTTGCTGGGTAGGCAGGCCTCAATCAGTGTGGCAGGCGCATCTGCAGTTAGTTATGGTGCATTATGTTGTGAGCAAACTCCTGTGAGCCCTGGAGGTTGCAATCCATTGCACTCAAAAATGCAGGGCGACCCCAGAACAGATTGAAGCTATCAATACAGGTGAACTTCAAATTTCTCCATGCAGTTTTAACTATTAATTGAGAGAGAAAAGATGACTGAATTTTTCTATGCCCTTTTTGTAGGTTGGCAGGGGTCCTGAGATGGCAATGTTGCAATATTGGTGAGAAAAGTTTTAAAATGTTTCTTTAAAGTTTCTGACTCAAGGTAAAAAGTTGTGTTGTTGCTGCCAATATGTGCCACCACAGTACTCAACTTGGCTTGTTGTTCTAGCACCACTAGAAGCTGTAAAGCTGTTCCCCAAATAAGGTCTCCAGAACACTGTTTAAAGCTAGAAAGATAGCAGGACCCAACAAAAATAAAAAAGCAAAAGGGTATGAGATTGAGTTGTCCTTTAAGATCAATTTGTTTATGATGTTTGTTTAAGCTTAAAAATTCAGTCAATGAAGCTTTTTCTCTTCTGATTAAAATGTCTTTCCCAAAACTTCATAGTGAACCTTTTAAAGCATAATCTCAACGATTTTCCTGTAAATAAATATCTGTTAAGTCACTATCTATCGCCGAATGAGGTCCCACAATGATGATTGAAGCTATGGCCCACTGATGAAAGCCCTTGCATTTGCTGTAATACCAAAGAGGTACACTGGGTGTCGGTGGCAACTTTCCCAGAAAATATTACAAGTGGCGCACAGATAGTGACGCTTTCACTCAGCAGTGGTTGATCGGCCAGAGAGAGAAGGTAGTTCACATCAAAATGACAGGAATAAGTTAGCCTAATGTAAGACAATGAATAAGTGTGTACCAGGGTTGGGCTGATGGCTGACAACCATGGACTACTAATCCCTGACCATCATAACGTCGTGATTTAAAAGGCTCCCCACCAGAGACCACAATCAAGTGGCATGCCTCCTCAGAGTCACCATAGGGCAATAGTTATTGTTGTTTGTGATATTTTAGGGAGAGGAATTTAAAAGATGCATGTTGCTTCTTAGAGCGCTAATATTATCTCCATGTCCCGTTTATTATTTTCTTATTAATCCAGCTCAATTAGGGAAACCAAAGACACTTGGTTAAATTTGTGGCAGCACTGTTTCATTTCCTGCAGTCTGCTGTTTCTCTCAGTCGTGCCGTTTTTATACACACTTTTCTTAGCTTAGCTTCTTTGGCTTGTCGGCCAACATTGTTTTATGCATATGACGGTAGTATGTACATAATGTTACTTTTACAGCAGCAATTTTTTATTAAGTAAAAAGAAAGTGTTGTCACTCTCTCAGAATCTCTCATATTTCCCTTTTTGCTTTCATTGGTGATGTTCTGGAGGCATGGCAAAGCTGCCAACTGCCTACAGATGTCACACAGGCGACACTGGATCTCCAGGAAACAGTGAGGTCCAAGGTCTTGAAATCTTTGAAATCGGCAGTGATAAGTCAATTACTTAAGTAAATGTACTTAGTTATGTCCTATCACTGAATATAAGGCTATATAGCAATACACACTATATACAGTTAGGTCTGGAAATATTTGAACAGTGACACAGTTTTCATAATTGTGGCCATGGACACTACCAAATTGGTTTAGAGATTAAATAATTGAAGTGAATGAAGTGATGAAATTGAAGTGCAGACTTTCAGGTTTATTTTAGGGTACTTACATCAAAATTGGAGGAAGGGTTTCAAAAATGTCCATACGTTGTCCCCTCATTTCAAGGGACCTAAAGTAATTGGACAATTGAGTCGATTGTTTCATGATCAGGTGTGGGCTATTCTCTCATTATTTCATCATCAATTAAGCAGGTAAAAGGTCTGTTGATTTCAGGTGTGGCATTTTCTTTTGGCAGCAAATTCACAAAATGTGGTCAAAGGAGATCTCAATGCAAGTGAAACAGGCCATCATTAGACTGTAAAAAAAGAAAAAATCCATCAGAGAGATGCAGAAACATTAGGAGTAGCCAAATCAACAGTTTGGTACATTCTGGCCAAATCTTGGTACATTCTGGAAAAAAAGGAACACACTGGTTAGCAATGGATGTCAACAGCAGTCGGTGATTGCATGATCCTTTCCATGGTAAAGAAGAACCCCTTCACAATATCTGGAATACTATACAATGGCAGAGTCAATCACCCAATTTCAATCTGCTCGAGCATGCATTCCACTTGTTTAAGACAAAATTTAAGGCAGAAAGACCTGCAAACAAAACAATAACTGAAGACAGCTGCAGTCAAGGCCTGGCCAAGCATCACAAGGGGGGAAACCCAGCGTTTGTGATGTCCATGGGTTCCAGACTACAGGCAGTCATCGCCTGCAAAGTACTCTCAACAAAGTTTTAAAATGAACATTTTATCTATGATTATATTCATTGTCCAATTACTTAAGGTCCCTTGAATTGAGGGGACTATTTATGAACATTTTTGCAATTCCTAAACCCTTCCTCAAATTCGGATATCAATACCTTTAAATTAAAGCTGAAAGACTGCAAAAGTTCAGAAAATTGAAGCCTTTAAAACCAGGAAATATATAGTCTCATATCATGATAACAATATGATATCAATACCCAGTCCTGTCATCTGATTAAATTCCTATGGTTATTTTATGGTTATCCACTTGCAGTCTTTTAAAGTCAGTAACAACATTTTAATGAAGATAACACTGAAGGATGTAATAAACGTGTTTTCCCTCAGTTTCGATGTATTTCCCCTATTGATTTCCACAGCTACATTGACAGCAGTGTAGCTTCATTAAATAGACTCTTCTTGACAAGCACTCATTAAATAATAGTGCCACCTCTTTCTTCTGACTATAAAGAGCCTCTCTCATACCTAATTAATTACTGCTATGTAGTCACTCGGTATGTGCACTTCTCTCTCTCATTTCCTCCTATTTAATTTTGATTATTATACTGATGATGTGATGCATTCGTGGTTAAGGATGCAGACGTACTGTATGCCCGCACTTGTCAGCTGCCTTTTTTAAAAAGTGTGATAAATTTGCTGCTGCATCACCTGATTATGGATGTGTAGTGTGATTGCTAAATGGCCAATCAGGATGTAATTGTGTGCCTGCTTTGGTTGGGAGCAGAACTTCTGTTTTAATAACCTACAGACATTAAGTAGACTTTGTGTGACACCCTCATGGTCCCTCATGTTTTGTTAATGTGAATGACTGTAATCTGGCATGATGGAGAATTATGTGGTGCCGTTTGATGTTCTTTTAGAGAGGAAAACAGGAAGGATTGGGCAGCTTGTTTGTGCCTACAAGTGCCCTCAGTTCAAGGTGAGACTATAGGAACCATCATGTTGAGTTGGATTTGCTAACACAACTTGGGTCCCTTCAGTTTGAAAATGTTTTTCCCTGCTTTACAACTTCATTCTGGCAGAACAATAATATTTACTTTCAGATATGTTTTGAAATGTTTGCTTCCCCATCTTTTGTTGGTGTTTGATACCACCTTTTTTAGCCTTTATCCTATCATCTTAAAATAATGTAAAATATGCAAAAATAGAATCAAAGATACACATTGGAAGAGATAGTTTATCAAGTGATTTGAATGTTCATTCATCTAAAAGCACATTGCAAAAACCTCAACAGTGGTGGTCGCAGCTTTTGTTAATAGCTAGTTAACCACATTTGGCTATTATAAGATAAATAAGCATATAAGCATTTGACATTTTTGTGTGTGACAAACACATTAACAAAAAAAGTTTACATGCATAGTGTTACATTGTTTGTGTTTAGCCTTGTGAGTTCTAGATGATTCATTAGAAATTCATATAAGTTGGATATCTCTCATTGAATGTTGTTTTGTTTTTTCATTTCTCCTCTAGATAAATATCATCAACAAATACTGCTCTTCAGATGACCAGGTACTCTGACACTGGCCTAACTCTATACACCAGTCCAGCATATCATCAAACATATCAACATTCACATTACATGATTGCTGACATATTGATGAAGCTATTAGAGACACAGACAGGAAACATGGGGAGATGTCAGAATCAAACTAAAACCATGTGGTTAGGTGGTACGTTGATAATCCACTGAGATAACTCACTTGAATATACATCTTGAATGTAAGAGCAGCAATCTGTTAGTAAGGCTGGGGACAGCTCATCAGAACAGACTGGTCTAGGAAAAAAAAACTCAAGTAACAACCTCCAAGTAAGACTGGAGCACACGGATACAGGCCGCAAACTTTTATTAAAGTACTCACATTTCAACTCCATGTGTATCTTTATCAGAGTCAATATACTCCAGATCTTCCTCTAGGTATTGTTTCTAGTAAGTGAATTATCCATCAGATTTCTGAGAAATGTTGATTGGTGGAGTTCCCCATTCAGCCTAGCTTCTTTTTTGGCTTCTTTTGCAATAAATGTTATACAGGTGTAGGTAATTGTTTCATCTGCATACAACTGCAACTGTGCTGGCAGGTCCGGATTTTTCTATAGGCTAAAAAACCTTCCAGAAACATTTTGGAACACTTGGGCTCAATCCCACCCCTTCAAGAGAAATGTTGAAAATATCTGGTTGCATCTGTTTACATAGATGCCATCAATGACAGATGACAGGGTCTGTAAGGGTTGTCGAAATTCATAGGGGGAAATTTAAATTACCTCTTGAAATTCTTGTCTTAGGGCCAAGGGGGCACTCAGAAATGATGGGTAGGGTTATAAATTGAAAATTGGTTTGGGTCTTATCCATCAGTTAGTTGTTTCAGTGTTTGAGCTGTTTGTACTGTCATCCTAAGTGTAGAAGATGACACTACAGATATGCTGCAGAGAAAAGCAAAGAAACATCAATCAACATCAGTCAGTTATAACATTCCAGCTTTAACTGCAGCACCACTATACTATGAGGATTTACTCAGTCATTATGAGTGTGCACATAATGCTATTCTTATCTGTTTTCTGAGCAAGAAAAGATTTCTACTGTTTATATTTCTACTGCTTTTATCAAATTATGAAATTGCATAAATGTCATCCTCTACATCTTTGCAGATTGTTCACATGTGCTGGGCACGTGAAAGCACCGAGGGTAGTACTGCTGGTGGGACTACAGCGTTCAAATTCCTGGCACTGAGAGGACCATATTTTTATATCTTCAGAAATCCCCCGGTAACTAGCCTTTTATCAGTCTAAGGTTTTAAACTTTTTCTCATTCATTTCTCCAGTGAATCTTTAAACCAAATGAGAAGTCTTAATTTTAGGCTCACTGAAAATGGTTTGTCCAAAATCCAAAGCATGTCATTGGCATTACATAAAGTAAGTTCTATTCAAACGGTACAAATGACCAGTTAGTTCTGTGGATTCAGCTCAGCATTAAGATTTGTTCACGGCCTTTATCAAATTGTCTTTGAATGCAAGGGATGTGATGGTTTTATGCTGCTGAAAAAGTTAGATTTTTTTACTGTGAAAACCACAAATATGTTTAACAAACCATTTTTTATTAATTATAATGCAAATACAAATTGTTGTTTGCTAAATGTGTGCATACATTTTAAAAAATTACAAAGTTATATGTCAGTATTTACATTTAAATGCAGGCAATGCTCAGGTCTGCCTGAGCTCCTTCCAGCTGAATGAAGAGCTGCACTGCCTGATCCACATTCAGCTTCTCATTGTTTTGACTCATTAAACAAAAAACCGACTCCACTTCACACAATACACACACACCAAACACTACATAACACACTAACTATACACTCCAAACACACTAAATGTAACAAATTTCTCAACTCTCAATATCACTGTCTGTACACCGACTGTTGTTGCCTGTCACTCATCCTCCAATGTCCCTCCCACAACTTCCTGTTCCTCTACAACCAAACTTGCTGCTTGGACACTTTCGTGACAAAAGCTAATTTTTACCGTTTCTTCTGCACCAGACACAAAGCAAACGTGACGGCAATGTTCGCGAAAAAAGCGTGGCGGACATTATTTACCCTAAGTCCAGTTTTGAACGTGCCGGTGCGTCCGGTCCGTCGACTCGGGAGGTGGGCCGTGTAGGTTGGCTCATGAACATCCACAGATCCCGATTCCACTTTGTTGTCCGCGCGTCTCCGGATCTCCTCATACCCGAACAGACTCGGTCTGGACTCGTTTAGTCTCATTAATCCACAACAGTCAGTTTAGATCACGCACAGAACAGAACGGGACCGAACCGCTGGCAAAATCCCGGTCCAGCTCGCGCCGCTGCAGGTATAAATCCGCTCTCCTCAGACCCGAACAGACACGGTCCGGTCTCATTTAGTCTCATTAATCCACAACAGTCAGTTTAGATGCACAGAACAGAACGGGACCGAACCGCCGGCTAACTCACGGTCCAGCTCGCGCCGCCGCAGGTATACATCCGCTTTTTTCTTAATGTGTGTCGTAGGCTTGAGCTCTGCAGTGATTGGCTCTGATGCGCACGTGACTGTGGTGGCTCCAGTGGACTATGCTACCAAATTTGTAAAGCATTTATGAAATAATTTATTCACGGTATCATTGCAGTCCAAACAAATGCAAAGTTGCACACCACTGAACCAAACGGCAGCCATGTTGAAACTCTCAGGTCAGTCTGGCCCTGATCCGCAGAGATAATTGAGGCACACACACACAGACAGACAGACATACACACAGACAGACAGAGATTCCTTGCTTTTATAGAGAGATGTGTGTCCCAGGATTGTAAACAGCAAGAAGATAGTGATAATAATATGTTTTTAATCTTCACATTAAAGTTGGACATCTGGGAAATGCTGTCCATGAACTTTGACATGGGAGCACAAAGCATCAATAATGTAAACACAGAGTCCATTTCTTCTCACTTGCCAGAGTCCTCAGTTGAGTCAAAACAAGTTCTGCCTGTTGGTTGCAATCATTGATCCAGGATGTTGTGGTGGAGACACAGCACTCTCCAATCTTTTGTTCCAGCCTGAGTTCCATTTAGTTCATGCAATTATCTGCCTACGAGACATTAGCTAGGAGTAGCCTCAAGTCCAAACTGGGCTGGCATGATTCTCATCCTGGATCTCTGTGCTCTTCCTCCTGGGCAGTGTAGCTGCTCTGGCTTAACGGTTAAAAGGTGCAGCAGGCAGTGATCAACTCAAAGTCTGCTGCTGTTAATTCAAAACACACTTTATTCTCCAATGCTGTTGAATTCATTTCTGTTTTAAGTTAAAAGTATGTGTTTTGAGCAATAAATCAGAAAAATAACTGATTTGAAACAAAAATGTAGCATAAATTGAAGGAGCTGCTGGCCGCTGATTCTGCATGCGCCATCATTGCCATGACTGTCTCCAATCTTTAAGCTAAGCCAGGCTAACTGGCTGCTGACTGCTGCATTTTATTTACTATACAGGCATGAGATTGGCGTTTATCTTTTTATTTCACTTTCAACATAAAAGTAAACGAGCGTGTTATTCAAATTGTCAAACTATCCCTTTAAAATGGATCACAGTCTTCCCTCCAGAGTTCCGTGACACAGAGCTAAGAGGGTCAGCCAGCTGTTTCTCAGCCAGCAGTCCTTTCCTCTGGAGAATTCTGACATGCCATTGACACGTTCCTCTTGAGACGACATGAAGTGTTTCGCCCCACTGAGATAATGTGGATGCTTTATGCAACCCTTGTATCTGTGGGTAATGGAGGGGATCATGGACTATATCCCTGCTGTGGACCAATGCCCTGAAGTCTGTATTCTCCAGTTTGCTCCAGTCTCCAGCTCACAGATGACTTCCTCAATGCGGCTTATTACATGTATGTCCAAATATTGAATGTATTGAAAGTTTGAGAAGGTCCCTATAGCTTTGTTTCCATGGAAGGAACAAGATTTGTTGTCTTATCTGAGATGAGACTAAAACTGAGCTTTTTGATACTATTACGCAAGCCTGTGTGGTGATGTGCTGCCTTGCCTTCTGCCTCACAGCAAAAAGAAATCTGTTGGAGGTGGTTGATGTCTACATTTTCTCTAGGGGGTTCATGTATCAATGTTTCAAATTCTAGTTGGAATTAAAAGGTAATTTGTTGCCAAAGCTTGCAAATGTGCATGCTCACTTCAAATATACTTGTTAACATAAGGGTACAGCCTTTATGGATCATATGTGTTACAGAAGTTATCTAAATGCTGCAGGAAGCATTATTAATGTCTCCTTTAAACTGAACATGCCACAGGCAATGAAGTGCAGTAGTCTCTTTGAAGTTGAGGCAAAAATATGTTTTGTGCCTCTAGCTTGAACAAAAGAACAATAAAGCCTTGGAGCCAATGGAGAGCTGCAGTGATTTGTGTCTGAGTGCAGAGCAGTTTCAAAGTGTTGTTTTGCTTGATACAGGCCAATCAGACAGGACAAGAAAATTATATTTTTTGAGGTGTTGGTGAAAGAAATCATCAGCCGTAATTTAAACAGATTGCGATAAACATAGTAGAGGTATCCTGGCATTGTTGACATTATGCTTTACACAGCTGCTGGGTTGTGAAATGCCAGACCTTCCTCTGTCTTTTGTTGAAATATGGTAGTAGCCGATATACCTGAAGAGGACTTGAACAAACCATCAAAAAACAAAAAAATATAAAATGGCTTTACAGATTGTCCAGTGTAATCCAAGTCTCCAGTAGCCCAGAGATCCCAACTTTATATGAAAAGATGTCATGGCCACCCTTGATGCACATCATGAACCCACTTCAGATGGGGTTCATGCTAGCACCTTTAGCTTAGCAACTACAGTGAAGGTTTTGGCTTTAAAAAGGGTGTAAAAAATGTGAGTTTTGAAATTGATTTTAAGATTTGAGTTATTACCTCTCAAAGCACTTCAGCACTATAAGCCTCCATTGCCATCTAAATCTGGGCTGTCGATGCGTGAGATGGGTGGAGGTGTCGATGCCCTGCACTGTTGTGCAACCCACAGCCGAAGAGTTTTAAAACCAGGAAACAGCTGATCACAGCAGTCAGTCCATCACTTCATCCACAGACGTCAAGATGAGCAACTGGAAAGCGTCTCCTCGGTCTCTGTAGCTGTTTGGTTGTGCCTCCCACTAAGAACCAAGTTCTAAACTCTAATGGGGTGCAATGTAAAGCTCTTATTTTGAAGACAAATTCGTTATCACTGTTTACTGCCCAACTTCGTGCTTCACGTCACAGCGCATGTTTATGCCTACCCCAGTAGTGGCCAAGTTGCGGCTTTTGGAAAAGGAGGAATATTACACTGCTTTACATTGCAGCAAATGTGCTGCTTTTTCTATCTAAAAGGGGCTAGTGACATCATTTTCACCTCTTAAAATATATCGTCCCTCAGGATTCTTTATAACAATGCCAGCACAATGTGTTATTTCAGCATGTCTTTATTTTTTAATTAATATTATTGTTTTATTTTTTATTATTCCATTCTATTTTTGACCTATTATTGTATTTGTCTTATTGTCCTGAAATGTTTTAATACTTCATTTTGAAAAAAGCTACAGAAGTTCTAAAAAATGCTTTTAATGTGCGAAATAGAGATTTTTTTTTTCATTAGTTGAGCCGAGTGAAAGCTTTGCCTCTCTATGTGTGTGAAACCGGTGAAACTCCTTTTCAAGAGGAAAATGAGACTGATTTGATACACATTCTGACCACAAGAGGCTCAAATGCATCACTACAAATGTCCTAAATAAGATGAAAAGCATTCATGTTCCTTCAGGGTAGTGCATATTTCTGGCACAGAGAACGAGTTGTATGTGTCTGAGATGGAGGCCGGAAAAGACTTATTAATTCTTCCATTCATGTTGTCCTTTATTACTGCAGTATTTCTATGTTTACAGCAATCATACTGACTGTTCCTCGTACCCAAATTATGCGCGACAATCAATTCTATCCCTCTGCCTGGGATATAATTTGAAAATGGAAGCTTGATATTTTACCACCTCTGTGTCACCAGTTTCCCCAGTCTCCACGTTGTCCATATGCAGTCTCTTGTGGCCAAAATGAATATTACAAAAGCAAGCATTTTGGGAAATGAGTCTTGCTTTCCTCCTGGGAAAAAAAAAAGCAGATCCACACAGATGATTATAGTTTTTTTCTTTCCAGTTCCACACTTGTTAAAATACCGAACATTTCTAGCTTCTTAAATGTTTATTTTCAGTTTTTCCTTGTAATTATTTTAAGAAATATAGGGTGATTAATTACACCGACTAAACAGGCAAAATGCAGCTTAGACATTAGTGCATCAATAATGATTATAAAAGATAATGATATATACCAATGACAGTGGTTATTTTATTCAGATTATAATTACATCATTTTAATGAATTAACATTTTTATTGCAGGACTTGTAACAGAGTATTAAGTAAGTATTAGTACTCCTGTACATGCTCTGGTTGTTTGAGTTATACAATATTATCATTAGTCTATACATTTCTGTATTTTTCACACATTGGATTATACTAGAGTTTGTGAATAATGTGTGTTGTTTTCTTGATGTAAATGTTCTACTTTTGGCAGAGTTCAACAGGATCCATTTTGATCACTGACACTGGCAGTCATCAAACCACTTAGACACAAATAAGCTACCTGCCTCGCTTTCATTTGCACTCAGTATTTGGATGAGGAAGTGCTGCTAACAAGCGCAGAAACGATAGTTTTGATCTGCTGCCTCTTCGTCTCACACTTCTTGATGTTTATTTCTCAGATCAGTGCTGCTGACTGGGGACAGGCTGAAACTACATATAACCTCTATGAGGTTCTTTTCAAGGTCCACAAGGTATGTTAAGAGTAGCATGCCATTCAAAAATTGATCTCTGCACTTTTCATCTCAGTGTATACGGCAGTGTTTCTCTTCTCCAGCCGGTAGAATAGTGTTTCACTAAGCAGACAATCTTGGCTCCCTCGACCTGAGGGGATCTTAATACGTGAGCCTCAAACCAGTAAATGTAAACACAGAAAGTTCTTCATTGAACTTGAGAGTTATGTTAAATGTTACATGTACTCTGCATTCCACAGTTTGAATTAATCATGTAGAAAGTGAAGAGAGAGCAAATCCTATTCCCCCAACATGCAATAATTCAAATTTTGGGTTACAGCTGTGGATGGCAGAGGATTGCTGGCTCCAGGCGAGGCTCTACTTGGGACTTGAGCACTCACCTGAGCAGCAAGACAATGAGTCTCTGTACTTCAGTATTCTGGTGGGCCATGGTCAGAGCCACACCTTCAAGGTAGAGCTGGCCACTGACCTGGCTATCTGGGAGAAGTCTTTCCAAAGAGCTGTCTTCTTGGAAGTGCAGCGACTACAAGTGAGTAGTTTTTGTTGCTAAATGTAAGAGTCTTCCTGTTGTAGATTTTGCCTTTCTAAAATGTGCTGAATGCTGCTCTGATTAAAGGAGTTCTGAGAGGAGAGCCTCTCACAGCTCCTTTCCCAACCTCAAAGGGCGACAGGAGGCATTTGAAGTTTGTGTAAATAAATACAGCAACACTACTTTGCTCTAAATCAGAAGGCAGATTAGTAGCAGCAGCAGCAGCCTATAATGATGCTGCAGCCAAATAGAAAATCTGCCAGATATAAAGAAAAAGTTCTTGGAGAAGAAGTAGTAATATAATAATCAGGATTATATACATCAACAAGACGAAATTTAGATTTATCTGAAGTCTCTTTTCAATAATGTGTATATATATATATATATAAAAAATAATAATCTGAAGCCATATTCATAGTGAATTTCAATCACACATTAACTGAGTTTAGTGTTAGTTTTTTTGTGGTCAATACTGCCAAATAAAGAAATGCATGAAAAGTGCATATTGTGTATTTTCTTATGATTATACTTCCGATAAAACCATGTAGTGTTGCAGTTATCTGTCAAAAACAAGCCAGAAAAGACTTTCATCCATGGCAATAACCTTCTCATTGACTCATTACAGCAGCATGCACTTCCGTCTTATATCCGAAACTGACACATCGGTGCCTCTGTACCAGGGCTTCCCCATCCCTCCCTCCTCTCAAGCCTGGACACTTGCAGGTCACAGTCAAGATGCAGACTCTATAATATAGTCAAAAGGACCTTTTAGTCATCTGAGGATGTGGACATCTTTTAAATGATTTGCAGATTTATCTATCCCATTTATGGATTTCAACTGAAAAAACGCTAAGAAACATCGTTTGCTTCTCTTTGTGATCCGCTGTGTTTTATTCAGAGGCCAGATGTGTATAGACTGTCCTGGAGTGTGTAATGCTGTCTAACTAATGCCTGTCATGGGGTGCACTTCATATTTAAAGTGGATTCTCTGAATACTACACTTTTACCAACAGTAGGCTACTTCTTTCATTAATGAGGGTGAATACTTTAACATGATAAATTAGCTGATAAAGCAGCATAATGTTATTTGTGTTGCACGCTGAATGTATTTTGACTTGGACGGCCCATCTACCAAAACATTTCTGTAGTGTCTGTGTGTGGCGCTGAGAAAACTTTTTTGAAAGAGAGATGGATGACTACAGAGGCTGCATCTGTGTAGCTGCTAATTTGCTACTGAGAAGCTACTGAAAATGACACACTGTCACCCGTAACGTAAATTACGGCCAGATTAACAGCATATACAAACTGATATTTTTGTATCTGTCTGCTCACATTCACCATCTTTTTCTGCCACTGTCTCTCTTGTTTGAGCACACATTCTCTACATAGAGATTTTATGCTGCCCAATATATGGCTGTCATTAGACACAATTCTTCAGAATTAGTTTACGGTTACCTGTTGGGACCCGATGGGCCGAGCATGTTTTTGACATAAAAAAATTGAATTATGTCCAGGTTTGCGTGAGACTCAGCTATGTGAATTAACATGGTGCTTTTTAGTTTGTTTAGTTAAAATATAGTGAAAACAATAAGTGATACGTGATATTAAGTGAGAATTGATAATAAGTGATGGACCTACATTCTAGGTTGGGACTACATGTTATATCAAGTGCTGGATTTTATTTACCTGACAATGTTTTGAATGAAACACAGAGGCTTTTTGTTACTCTCCAGATAGCAAACAGTAGTAGTAGTAGTTTAAGCTAGCTAAGGATGGGGGACATAAATCTATGGGGAGAAACGATGCCTTTGTTGCCACAGTCATCTACAGTGTAATCAGGATAAACATGCAAGCTGTATCTACAGTAACAACTGTGTGACAAAAAATCAGTGGTTACAGCTTACATTGACTGTGTTGGGCTGAAGTCAAACAAACAGAACGCGTCAGTCAGGATCAGGAAGAAAAATGCACTTTGAGCCACACTCTATCAGTAATGCAGAAAGTGTGTTGCCCTTCAATCTTCTGTGGCCAACGAACCTATTATGTCACAATGAATTTGCTAAATCTGTCAAGATCAATATACGCTTTAAGTAAGAATACTTTTTGGTTTGTTTCATGTCTGTTCCAATTTAAACAATTTGACTTTTTAGTCCATCACAGAAAGAAATCCTCTACATAAAAACTCAGTTGAACAATGTAAACATTAAACATCCATATCAAAAGGAGATAGTGTCCCATAGGTTAACTTGGTAGTTTGTGTAATATAAAAGTACATGTGCTTGTGCTTGAGTTAATGACCATACAAAAGTGTAAAAACTTTATTTATAGAATGTTTTAATCATCACTGTCCCTTCCTGCCAATTTAATGCTTCATCAGTGAGAAGTGATTGCACTTGAGGAAATGCCTTTTTTGTTGACACGTTACATGTCCTGTGCTGCTTTAAAACATTATTCTTAATAAGAAATTAATTGATTCTAAAATTGAAAGCTGGGCAGCACCGATTCCCATAAATGTCATTGTTACTTTAAATGTAGTGAGCTGGAGTAACCTAAAGAATTAGTCCTCACATCAATGAGCCATTAAATTGCCTCTTAAGCAAATATGTTTTTTAAGTGTGAAGGCCATCAACTCTGTGGAGAGTGCATTGTTAAGCAGTCTCCGAAGCAACCGCATATCAAGAGGCTCAAACATGAAGACTCATTTGAAAAACTGAGGACGCAGTTTTCCAGGTTTTTGCCATCTTCACATTCGATTGTGTTTAACCGAACACCCTTCGTAAAAACTAATAATTTTTTTTGCTAATATTTAAAGCATCAGATCTTAACAGTATATACTCACTGTTGGAAAGCTGAAATGTTCGTGATTATTTTAAGCCCAAACACAAAGGAAAAAAGTTATTTACAGACCATGTAATAGCCTTCTAAATTCACCATGACACAACATTAGAAAGAGCCGTCTACCGCGAGAAGCAAGAATGCCTACATATCTTCAGAGTGTTCCCTTTTTCCACAGCTACACGTCATGCCACAATTTTTTTTTCATAGTTTGCCAAGAGCCCATAGAATGGTAATATCCATGTAATTTTACAAGCAAGAAACCCCAGGGTCTTAGCTTTCATTTGAGACCATTATGTTTCTAGGTAAAGGGGTTCTCAAGTTATAAGCCTTTGAATCTTAGTAGGCTCTCTTAGAAAAAAAGGACCTAAGCAAAATGCACAGACATGCCTTTAGAAAAAGAAAATGTGAAAAGTAAATTTTTTTGTCTTTTGACTTTGAGTGTAGCAAGCTGAGAGCTGTGGCTATGGCCTAATTATGTCTGCTGTGTCCATAGACATACCTGAACCCTTATATCTTAGTCAGTTTATTGACATTTGAATGAATGAAACCAAAACCTGTGTTCCAACCTCTGTAACTCTGTGTCAGTATGTCATAGAATCACAATTACACTTCTAGTGAAAAACTTGAGGGTGTTACCTTTCCAATGGTATCAAGCACATCCCGAGTCTCAAACTATGAGCTGTCATGCTTTTAATTTCGGTATGTCGTTTTGGAAAAAGAACCTAAAATGGGGGCGTCAAAAACGGCCAATTATACCCCAGACCCCAGAGGGTTAAGAGGTTAAAATGTAATGACTTTGTGTCCAGTGCATGCATACATACATAGCCGTCCAACATTTTGCACTGCAGTTCATTAACCCTGCATACAATTTCTGATTACGTGATACCTGAGTGTAATGTGCCATTATTTGCTATTTTTACTGTATGAGTCCTATCCCTCAAATACCAGTTTCAGTGCAAACTTGTTCTATGAATACAAATGGGAAATACAGATCAATAGTTACAGGTAGAATATAGTCTCCATTATGACTTACCACATATTATTAATTTAGGAAGCATGTTAACACACTGTAGAGAATCCTGCAAAGTTCATCGCCTCAAGTATTAAATATTAATTCACTGCTGAAGATGAGCAGCAAATGTCTGTAAGTGCTTGTTTGTGGTTAATTTTAACATTTGTATATACAGATTATTTTAATGTCTACATTTTATTAATACAACTTTGCAGTAAATAGATTGTTTCACCTGAATATAAAGGAAAACAGGTAGCTAGTAAAGATGATAAAGTTTAAAGAAACTAAGTGTAATTTATTTTATTTGTAGAGGTACCATGTACAATATTAACCATAAATGTTGCCATTTGATGCATTGTGTTAGTTAGCTTAGAGCTAATTTACATCTGCAGTCCCCAAGAAAATGGGGCCTGTATCAGAGAAGACTGCTTTGAAAGGTTACACAGTCAATATAGTAAAGAGGCAATTTTTAAAAGAATGTTGTATTATCCATAACACCAGAGACATAACAGTAGTAGACATCTAAATATGGCAGGTAGGCTGTGATGGGGCCCAGGCTGACCTGTGGCTGATTGCTGCCCTTGGTTGCTATGCCACCTTGATGATTTAGTTAATGTAGTGCTGCCTCATAATGCAGCAGTTTCTTCTTTTTAAATACTTTTTTGGCCTCTGTATGGCTGTATTTCCAGATGTATTGTGTGTGTGTGTGTGTGTGTGTGTGTGTGTGTGTATGTGATATATACACTTCACACTGTAATAGAGTGCTGTAATACACTTCACTTGCTGCTGTAATAGATTACACAATTTAGAACATTTTTTATCTACATTTTTATTGCCGATTATACATGTTAGTCACTAACTGTATAATATTTAGAGTGCTCATTTTAAAAAAAAGTTATTCAGTGAAGTTCTATATGATTCTTCTTCATGTGGTACAGGTAGGGTTGTTCCCTAGTGCTCCCTATTGACGAGTCGCCACTGAATCTGAGTAGTCTAGGTAGATGGATAGACAGATGGTGCAGTTTATACTTTAACAGAAGCATGAATTGAGTTGAGTTTTAATGGTGGAGGACAGAATGGAAGGGTCCGAAATCTGTGTCACGTTAATATTTCCATCTCTGAACAGCACCTAAAGTCCCTTCTCTAAAGTTTTCAAAGAGGACCTCTAGACCTGCCTTCAGCATGTATGAGAAACAAATCCTTTACAGTTCATAACTATTCCACCCAATTTCACAGTATCAATGTTTAACTGACAAGGGCATTAGAATAAGTAAAAACAATGTTGACTTAATCATCCTGTGACCACCAACACTATTCAAGTGTTGACTTAGCAGCCACATTCACTCATGTAAGGCTCTGTGGGCACTGCAGTATTCAAGCACAGCATATAAAGAGACTGTGCATGGCAAAGATGAGCTGCAAGCAAACCAACCATGGAGGGAAGACTGGGCTTGCGCTACCCAGTTAATATTCTGAGAAATGATGTCACATAGTTGCATTTCACAACAACAGAGACACAAACAGCGTTCAGCATGCCTTTCATGTTCATGCTAAAATACTTATATTTCAGAGTTTCTTTGTTGTGATGTAATTATGCAGCCTGCTGTGCTGATGCTGTTTTCAATAATATAGACTGTTTCACTGTTGAACAATAAAAGTAATTTAATCATGAACATACACAGAATTAAGAAGAGATGTTGACATGTACTGTAGTTTTTTAAATCTATTAAAGAAGCAACTACATTATGAACATAAAGGTACGTGGTCATTTAGTAATCATTATACAACACAAGTTGCAAAAATAGAACTTTAGAACTCCTTCATGCTACATTTTAATATCATGGAAAATTCAAAAAGTGAAACTTCATATATTCTAGATTCTTTACTCATAAATGAAAATGAAATATTTCAAGCTTTTTTATTTAAATTTTGATGATTACACTGTATAGCTTATGAAAATAAAACATCCAGTATCTCAATATAATATTAGAATATTACATAAGACCAATTAAAAAAGGATTTATTTTACAGAAATGTTGATCTTCTAAAAAGTAAGTCGATTTATACAACCAATACTTGGTCGGGGCTCCTTTTGCAGGAATTACTTCATCAAAGTGGCATGGCATGGAGGCGAACCAGTTCCTAGTCCTGCTAGTCCTAAAAAAAAGTAAATGGAATAATTAAGAAGGAGGATTATCTCCATATTCTTCAGGAAAACCCCAAATCATCAGCGAGAAGATTGTGGCTTGTGTTCAGCTGGCTGTTCCAACAGGACAGTGATCCCAAGCATACATTAAAACTGGTAAAGGAATGGCTAGATCAGGCTAGAATTTAGGTTTAGGAATAGCTTTACCAAAGTCCTGACTTGAACCCCATCGAGAAGATGTGGACTGTGCTAAGAAACACGTCTGTGCCAGGAAGCCAACAAGAGAAATTATTGGATAAAAATTCAGCCAGAGGACTACCATAAGCTTGTGGATGGCTATTAAAAGCACCTGAAGTGGCAAAGGGACATTTAACCAAATTAATAAAAAAAAAAAGATTAATTTATTAAAAAAACACATTTTCAGAGTGTTCATTAATTATAGAACCAAACTTGATGAATGTTTTTGTGTGTTCCACTCGTTCCATCAAAGAAAGATGAGTTGTAAAAATTGTTGGAACTTAAGACTGCCATGATATACAGGTACATGCTATTTACAGTTGTATGTAAACCTTTGACTGTGGTTATTTATATACAAATATGGCCCACATAAACACATAGGGCATCTTTTGAATTTGCGACAGGGTGAAGTCCTGCTCTCCCCATCCCACTGTAGTCCTGCACTCTGTAGAACTGGAACACAATTCTGGTCAACAGTGTATGATTTCATGTGTTTTGGCCAGCCTGAGTCCCATTTCCTTTTTGGACATTAGCCAGGAGCAGCCTTAAACCAAGCTGAACTAGCATGGCTCCCTATTCTGAGAAAAAGTTGAAAGAGAGTTGAAAGCCTGCTGGAAAGTTACAAAAGTCAGATGGTGATGATCTCACCAGCCATATGCAGCAAACGTTAGCTCAAATAGCTAGCTAGCTACAGCTAATTAAATATGACAGTGACTGGTACCATCTTATTTGGCTAAATCGATGACTAGCTAAACATTGAAAGCCTGCTTGTGTCTGCCTCTGTCTGAAATAAGTAAAGCTACCACTGTTATCATAATATTCGTGAGATGCGAGAGAATGGAGAGCTTGATGGGCGTAGTGAAAGAAGCTTGGTAAGAGGCTGGGTTGCTGACTATGTACTTTCAGTTTGCTCATGCAAAGTTAGAGCTTGACTGTTAAGTGCTAGCCATATTTCCATAAAATAATGCAGTCAAAAATTATCATTAATGAGGATGTAATGATTTGTTGGTGAAAAACAATATATTCAGTAGTGCCATGTTGAGATTATACTCAGCAGTGGATGCCTAATAAGCTATATGTTAATTCAATTGTCCAGCTGTCTCCTCTTTGCACTTTGTGCTACTGTCAGGAATTCAGCCAACATTTATGACTGGCCCACATGGATAATAAAACCCGTGTGTACTCACTATATTCTATAAGTAACTTTACACTTCTTACTCAGTCAGGTCTGATTGGGCAGTTTTCCTCCTTTTCAGTATATAAGCAAACAGCATGAAATATGATAATGTAGCATTTTTTCAGTCTTTAATAGTGCAAATTTAGGACACCGTAGTTTGGGAAAGCATTAAAAGTGATGAAGGATTTCAGTTTGATTGTGTTTCTGTCTTCTCCGGCCAATTAGGCTACCATCCTGTGGCTTTGGAGGAGGGTGCAGAAGAGCATCCCTCTTAGGATATTATAAGCATTGCTGATGGGGTAGAGGTAGGGGATATAACTGACAAAACTGTGAAAGGGGGTGTCTTGGAGTGAAAAACCAACGCAGAATTCTCACCTGCCCCTGTAGATCCTCTTATCTCTTTCAGCACTCCTGACCTCCTACTGTTTTGCTTCACTTTCACTGCTCGCAGACTGTTAATTTTGGCTTCAGAAGGCAGCTGTTTTAGCAAAACACAAAAACAAAAAAAAATGCCCTACCTTCCCATTCGACAACAGTCAGACAAAATTAACGAGTGGCTGGTGAACATAGTGGAGCACTTCCTCTGTTTAAGAGCAAGATAATTTACTCTGGAGAGATTGAACACCACACATAAATGTTTGAGTATTTTGCCAGGCAGCTAGAACTGAGTTGAATCACCCTCAAACCATGCATTTAAGACCTGACCTAATTGAACCCACCTGGTGCTGCTGACCTGAGACTAAGTTTTTGACACCAAATGATACTTAGTTAAAGGAGCAATTGGTAAAATATGACCAGAAGTCTCAAACGTTAAAAAAATTAACTATTATTAACAGAGTGTGAAGAAACAACAGTGTAGTTTTATGTTAAAGACATACTATATTGAGATGTCTGTACTGTTATCATGCACACCAGCTAGCCCCGACCTTTCCAGTCTCCTGATACCACTTTGTACCTAAAGGGACAACTTAATATATAAAAAATAACAAAACAAACTCACAAAATATCAAGAGGGGACATATTTTCCATCTATTTTCTTTATCAATCAAAAAAAGTGTAACTGTACATGGATAATTCAAATTCAAGTATGTCTCTATTACCAAACTAAGATGAGTTTCACTGTTTCTTCATAAGCTCACCAAATAGTATTGGTTTGTCTTTCCCTTTATCAGCTCTGGTTTGGTCTAAGTAAATCCTCAATTCAAATGCTTACGCTGCACTCGTGCTATCCTCTGTCATCAAACAGGCATATCTCAGTCTTAGAGGTTATGTTCAGTCCCAGCCTGGTGTCTAGCCGTGCCACTGAGGGCTGGTTGACTGAGCCCCCTGACTAATACAGGCTAGTTGGCCCCATAGCTTACTGAGCTACTTACATCCTGATATCCTAAATTCTCACTTTAACTGTCTGCTTACGTTTTTATCTCCTCTTACTCCAAATTATGAAAAAAACAAATGCAGTGGTTGTAGTTTGGTGTTTTTTTTCCGACACCTGTTTTAATATTTCAGCACACGTGCCCTTGCCTCTGTCAGACATAGATAAAGAGATTTAAAAAAAACATATAATAATATTAATGTCTTATTTCCAGAGAAAAAAAATCTTTACAATTAATGAAGTGTAAGTCACTACTCAGCATGTTACAACACAGCCTAACTTGTGGCAACAGGAAAAACTAACCCTAACCCTTAACAATTATTTAGTTTTTTTGTTTGTCCTCATCACAGCTGAATTCCTAATACTACTAAAGACAGAGGAGGGTGAGGTCTGTGAGGGGAAAAGACTTTAAGTGAAAGTCCCATGCCATACTCACTGCACACTGCTCTACAATTGACATCACCATGTCCGTGCTGTGCTCACAAGTGAAAAGGAAACAGAAAGAATACATTCCCTGGTATTCCAGCTTAGTGGACGACACAACACAAATATTAAGCCAGGTGGCAAGAGAAGCCTTTAGAGGGATATTACTCCACAGAGAGCAGCTAAACCTAAACATCAGTGTTTTCAAAAGACATGTGAAAAGAATTGTTAGTCATATGCTTGTTTGTGTCATGGCAGCAGAATTAATGTTGGAGTCATTGCTTCAGAAATGGATTTCTTCTGTCATGTGTCTTGACATTATCAAGAAGCTGCACATGATGCTGCACTTACTGACGACTCATGCAGGACAAAAACAATAAAATCTGATTTGCTCTTGTTATCAGATATCCCAAGCCTAACAGGCACTTTAACAAGTAGCTCTCCACATGTACATTGCAAAGTAATATCGTGAGGATAAGAGAGACAATACAATTAAAACAACAAGCACACCCTGTCAGGGTGAGGATTCATGACACGATAATGTTAGAACAAGTTGTTCTAACACTGAGAGCTGGATTAGACAATGAATGTTTATTAGATTACAAAATGGGTACACACACTACTTTCTCCTTGATATCCATATAATCAGAATTGTGTCTAATGAATGCAGCTAGGAAGACCATTGAAAACCTTCAACATTTATACACAGAAATTATTACTTGCCTTGAACTTCATGCTTTATGAGTCCCTAACTTGGCTGATGGTGCATTGTAGCACACAAAAGACAGAGGAGGACAGAAGATCATCTTTATTGGCAAAGTATATTCAAGCAACCAAGGACCTTGACTTGGGTTTTCAGTAGCTGTCAGTGTATTCATACTTTGTTCCAAGAACATTTGTACATGATCTAAATTAACCACTATCAATGTTATTGGTAGGACTGTCTGTGTTTTTTTATGATTTCATTTCCTCGTTCCTCTGTGGGGAAAAAAAAACTTCCAAACAAGAGACAACAACTCTAATTGGCCTGATCATGCATAACATTGATACATAGCCAGTTGGCAGCAGTTTGTGATGCAGCGTGTTTTTGTCATTGGATGAGACACATTTCTAGTCAGTTACCATAGCACCTTGTCTTGTGTTCTCCTTTCTATCCTCTTTGCTGTGACATTATTTTAGAATAATTTTGTTCAGTGATAATTATGTTTTGAATAGGGTAAAGAAACTATCTGCACTAACAAAAGGCAATAATTGGTAAACAGGCTTGGGTGTCAGCTAGCAATTCTGTTAATAATTACTGCCTTCAGCTCAAGTTCGTGTTGAAAAGACATCTTCAACAGGACAAGATAGGTTTAGACTTCTAACCACACTAGTTGTATGAGCAAATAAACACCGAACAGCCTTCAGAGTTCAGTGATGATTGAAGGTTTTATTGCCAAAAGCAGGTACAAAAAGGTGGCCTCAGTGATCAACTGAATCACAAACCCGAAGCACACACACCATTTCTGGGCCCAAAGTACAATAATAATAATAATAATAATATATATATATATAAACTTAGTTTATATAGTACCTTTCAAAAACAAACTTACAAAGTGCTTTACAATAAAACCATATAGTAAACAAAATAAAACACAGAACTTAAGACATGAAAATAATAATACATTTTAGAAAATAACAGTTCATAGCATCAGTTAAGAAAAAGCCACACAATAAATTTAGTTTTGAGAATAGATTTAAAAAAGAATGCTGAGTTTGCCTGCCTGTGATTCTGAGGCATGGGGCCTCCAAATAGCAGAAGTTGAATCTTTGGAACCATTAGTGGGGCCCTGACTGTAAACATATGCCTATTGCTACAGATTCTGTCCTTGAGATGCCATGTTCATCTTCTCTGAATATTCTGTTCTGCAGTTGGATGCATAGTTTGATAGTTGTCTGTATCTAACCATGTCTACATTCCTTGGAGGAACAGTATATTCTCCTTCAGTTAATCCCTTCTCTCCTATGTCGTTTTGCTGGGTCACACTGGGGCACACTGACATTATGAAAAGAAATTATCATACATCTTTTCATTCATTATTATTGTTACCAGGGCCTAGGGGAAACACTGGCGCAACATAAAAAAATGAGACTCCCCTCTTCGCATCCCCCAAGCACCACCAGCAGCGAAGCATTTTTAAACGGTTTTATCAACAAAAATAGTTTGTCCACAATCACACATGCTGGTAGTCTGGGACAGCAGAGAAGAGCCTCCAGGAACTGGGAGGAGCCGGCCCTTAAAGTCCTGGCTTCCAGGCAGCAGCCAATCAGCTCTGCAGGGCAACCTACACTCACTCAGTCACACCTGCAACCAATCACACACACATACTCTCACTCAGGCTAAAACGAAACATTTATGACCTTGAGGGTCGTAACAGTTATTTTGAGAATCAACCTTTGACAATTTATAAAAAATGAATGATAACACTTGTTTGTTGATTATTGATTGTATATATGTATATTGATTGATCACATGTAGGGTTGTCAAAAGTATCGAAACTAAAATGTTGTATCGAATACGATACTCATTTTCAAAAGTATCGATACTGATTATTTTTTGCACTACCTCAGACCTGAAACTTGTTATCATAGTTGCAGTTTCTTTTTGCACAACTGTTTTTTATTATAAATATTTAACGTGTGGTTCTGTTAATTGTTACATGTTGTAACAGAGGTTATTTTTGCATTTTTCTTGTTAACAAAAATATTTCTTTTAAATTTTGGGGTCTTTTTTTAAGCCTTGTGGTATCGAAAATGGTATCGAGTATCGAAAATATTTTCCTGAGTATCGGTATCGAGTTGAAAATGTTAGTATCGTGACAACCCTAATCACATGTGGATAGGACTGCAGTTGTTAATGTAACCTAAACAACATGAACCATTGTTGGTAACATTAGTTACAGCTGTGCTTTTCTTGCCATGACAAGACAAATATGCTGCAGGGTGAAAAGCTCTGTGTTCTTAAAGAAGGCAGTAAATGAGGTTTAATAATACATTATTTAATCATCCCACTGTATAGGCAGGATGCATTTTCTGCCACAAATGATGAAAAACATACAGCTGTAGTTAATTTGCAGTACAGTCATACACACAAAAGTTACATGTAATATGTGCTTCATATGTCTTATTTCTTTCATATGCTCAAACAGGCAAATGTACCACAGTACTCTTTGCACAGTATGTCATTACAGAACTATGGAAATAGAAATGCTAATGGTTATATATATATGGTTATTCTTTCTCAACAGTCCAAAAGCTACATGTGCAGCAGCCAGGGGAATGTACTGTGCTTCAACATAGATTTCAAATCAGGCTTCACCTGCTCAGAGGGCACTTCAAAGGTGAAGTATTACTCGGTTCTCAATTGTTGGCAACTCCCTGGTTCTGTGCTGTACCATTGATAGCTCCTGGGACTGCAGTTTGTTATTTTGATTTTCCATATTGACACACTACTGACTTTTTCTTATTCACTTAGGCTTCTGTTGTATTTGAAGATGTATTTTAAATAAGTAGACACAACATTGTATTTTAGAGAACGGTATGCTATTGTTATTAGGAACTGTTTGAGGTTGTTTTGGAAGCCTCGCTACATTTTGAGTGGATACATGTTTTGTTCAATGAATCACTACAAGAACAGGTAGAGCAGTGATTTCCAAAGCTTTAATATCCTTTTGTTATAAATTATAGATTTCCTCAAAGTACTATTGCCTGTTGAAATGTCAGGCCTTGATCATGCTGCTCTCTCAGTAGTCAGCAATGTTGCGCTCATTATTGGAATGGGTGCACAGCTGTGATTAATAATCCCTCTCCTTGTAGACCATACTGTGGCGATATAAGTTCTCCCAACTGAAAGGCTCCTCTGACGATGGGAAAACAAGGGTAAAACTCCTTTTCAAGAGTGCTGAAAGCAAGCAAATAGAAATGAAGGTAATTATTATTATTTTTCTTTTTTTTTTTTACACCAAATGAAAGGTATACAGTTACAATATTAGAATTTTAGTTTGTAATTGTTATTTATTTTGCACCAATTATTACTTACTGATAACAATGAACTAACAGCCAGCTTAACTGAATGTCTAATGAGGAATCTTTCCACCCCTTGTCTGATGAATATTCCAGTAAATTTAGTTAGTAGAGATTGTAAATGTCCAATGTTAGAATCAGTTTAAAACTTATACAGGTGGCCAAATCTTACACATCGCACCTCTAAGTTTGACCATTTTGTTATTTTAATGTATGATAACCTACTGATTGATGTATCCTTTCTCTCCTTGACTTGTGTTGCCATGAAGTTTGCATGCTAGCCAGCTAACCCAAACCTGGCCCTAAAAATGTCTTTCTCCTGGGGGTCTAAAGCTCCTGGTCCAACAATGTAAACACCAAAACTCCCCCAGTAGTCCGACTAGCTGCACGGATATCTGAGCTATCAGCAGAGACAGTCATGGAAGTGTAGAATACCGTAGTGGTTGTTCTGGTAATACATTGCCCCCTATTTGTTCGGAGTATTAATTCAACAGGTAGCCAAATCTTACATATTGCACCTTTAAGTATGATCATTTTGTTATTTAAAGTATAAACATCATCTTTTGATTAATGGGTCCTTTCTCTCTTTGACTTATGTCTTCCAGGAACTAGAGTTTGCAAACCTAACAGCCGTCCTCCACTGTATACATTCTTTTATTGCTGCAAAAGTGGCCTCCATGGACCCTCTCTTTATGTGCAGTCAAAACTTCCCTGGAACTGGAAATTACATGAACAGTTAAGAAGGCACATCCTCATCATCATGTTCACCTGCAGCGACTCAGCAGTATTTTATGCACAGAGCCAATTGTTATCTTGTTCTTGCTATTTTTGTATGAACTACTGTAAAAAACATTTGTAATAGACCATAGTGTTAGATAATATTTTAAATAATGTTAGAAGGAACATGTTTTTTAATTATTGATGTGTAGAAAAAAAACATAGAGTTCTTCCATCTCTTTAATATTTTTCTCTGCTTACATAATGGAGACCAATTGTGATGTGAGATTATAAATAAACAGTTACTTTGAAAGGCAGCAGCCGTGTTACGGTATGGTGTGTAACTGCCATAATTTGATAACATGACAAGAATCATTTAAAATAGCAACTACCACCGTGTTCAGCAGAACATTTCAGCTGATACTGTATGTATGAAGACTGGTGATGCTGTTCCTACATATAGTGATTACATTTTATGATGAATCTGATACTGACATTCTTTCATGTTAGATTTGACATTTGCCCCAGACCTTTGTCAAGGATTTTCTTTTCCCTCCTTATTTTTCCTGGTCATGTCTGAAGTGGGACACAAGCACCTTAATAGTCTAATATGCCTCCAAATGACCACAGAATAAATTAATAATGAAACATAATAAGCTTCACAAAGGTAGCATTTACTGCATGGCTACATTGGCTTGTATTAAATTGTATGAGGTTTGTGTTACTGTGTTCATCCTTTGTTTCTAATAAAGGCAAACATTAGATTTCTCAGCCCAATTAACATGCAAAGTATATTCAAAGATCCACTTTTATAAACTCCTGTTCAAATACAGTCAAATACTGTATGTCTTCAAATACTTGTACTGCATTGGTTTCAGTGTGAAATGCAAATTTGCTGTTTTCAATAAATTGCTCATGAAACACAACTACCTATCATGCAAGACATGTGTTGGGTTGGGTTCGTATGTCTACTTTGAAAGAGGACTGCCCTTTTCCTGCCTTTGTTGCTGAAAACTTAATATAAGGTTGTGTTTTTTTTGTTTTTTTTGCTTTGCCTTTTTTTAAGAGTGCTCTGCTTTTTTGTGCATCTGCTTCAAGTGCTTCCAGTTGGAAATCTCAGAACTTTGCTTAAACCACTGTTGCTTGTTTTGGGGCAACCAATCATATATTAGATAGGGTGCGACTTGCCACCAGGCATATCAGGCATAACATTATGACCACCTGCTTGATATTGTGAAGGTTCCCCTCGTGCAGCCCAAACAGCTTTGACCTGCCAAGACATGGACTTAGACCTCTGAGAGTCTCCTGTAGTGTCTGGCACCAGGGCCAATATATAGTGGATCCTCTGGTTCCTGTATGTTGGGGGGTGGGGCCTCCCAGGATCAGACCTGCTCCGGCACATCTTACAGATGCTCTATCAGATTGGGATCTGGGGAATTTAAAGGCCCTGTGAACACATTGGGCCCTTTATTATCCATCTATCCATCTATCCATCCATCCATCCATCCATCCATCCATCCACAAATATATAAACAAACCTGTTACCTGTCTACACACTTAGCTATGCTAGACTAGGCTAAGCGTCTTTTGGCTGTATCACCTCTTGGGCTTTTGGTGGTCATATAATTTTCAACAAGAAAATGAATATGTTTATTTGATGTGATGTGATGCTATTCCTTCAGCACATATTTCATATAGATAGCTACATCCAAAGTATCTGATGTTTTGGTAATCGGTGTCGGAGCTAATGTACACATACATTTATTATATTTGTAATCCATTTTCTCTCACTTAAAAGAGAATATTCCCCTTCCAACTGTCTTCCAACTTTTTAATGTCAACTCCTACTGCTGATGTGTGGAGGCTCCTTTGATACAAGTCATCAGCTGCTTCTGGTCAGCCACACCTGAAAAGGATCACTTAGGCTTCCCACTGGTGAGAGATGACAGGTTGTGTTTGATGAGTGCTTGGTGACACTGGAGGCATTGCTGCTGGAGATTGTACAATGTAATGATGTCAATGATATAAAGAGAGATGAGTAATTGTCAGGGCTGTGTCATTGCCTTGTGTCACAAACAAAGATGACCTCAGAGGTAAAAAATTACTTACATTGTTTTAACATGATGCTGGATCAGTTCAGATCAAACCTGTCTGATGGGTTCATTGCTCACTTCTGTGTTCCCACTGAGACAGCTCATTGTATTTTATTGTGATGCACTGATGACATTGGCGTGACAACCACAACATGGCACAGTAAGTCAGGTTACCACTTTGCACATGATGGACAGGACAATGGTTGTCAGTTTTTTTTCTTTTGTTCAGGACAATGGTTGTCAGTTTTTTTTTTGGTTTATAGGTCCCCGCCCTTTGGTGTGGCCTGTCCTGTGAATCTTAAGCATCCTTGGTGGTTTATCTGTTCTTGGCTCCAGAGGTTAATACATTTGGATATCAATAAGTCATTGGGGATCCAGTTTTATTTAGAACAACAAGCTCTGAATCTTCGACCACTGCTTAGCAGTGTCCGGGCATGGCACTTAGATGCATCATGTTTCATGAAGCAGGAGATGGTTTCACCAGATCTGGCCCCATAGTTTAAAGCAGGGATGCCCAAACCTTTTCCGTTGAAGGGTCAAAGCTAAAGTTTGGTGGACCATGGAACTTAAGCCTATTGTATTGTATTGTATTATAATGATGCAAAATTGGTAACAGGATCTAAAGTTTCTTTAATTGACAGACTTTCTGCACAAACTGTCACTGAGGTTATAACTTGGAGGGTGCAAATTACTTACATCTTTTGAACGTGATGCTGGATCAGTTCAGATCAAACCTGTCTGATGGGTTCATTGCTCACCTCTGTGTTCCCACTGAGACAGCTCATTGTATTTCATTGTGACGCACTAATGGCATTGGCGTGGCAACCACAACATGGCACAGTAAGTCAGGTTACTACTTGGCACATGACGGACGGGACAATGGTTGTCAGTTTTTTTTTTGGTTTATAGGTCCCCGCCCTTTGGTGTGGCTTGGCCTGTGAATCTTCAGCATCCTTGGTGATTTATCTGTTCTTGGCTCCAGAGGTTAATAAATTTGGATATCAATAAGTCATTAGGGATACTGTTTTATTTAGAACAACATACAAGCTCTGAATCTGTGATCATTGCTTTTCTCTCAACTGAATCAACTATCTTACAAACTTGACCTTAAAGGGGCACTATGCAACAATATTAGCAAAAATGACCCTAACTATGCAGGCTGAAAGTCATTCTGAATGTTCTTTGACACTTTCTGGGTCGTTTGGTCATTGCTATGACCCCCCCTAGCGCTTCTGGGCGGAGAACCGGAATATGCAACTTGCTGCCACCGGCCGAGGTCAATCCGGAAGTGAGCCAGCAGAAGTATACCGCAGCCCCTCGAAAATGTAGTCAGATTGTAGTTTCGAAACTGCTTTACGGCAAACACACCCCCAAACATGGAACCGGGTAGATATAAACTGCCAGTTGCAAGGCAATTGTTGTATTCATCATGTATCAGTTGACTAAAAAGAGACCCAGGAAGCCACAGTCGGAGGAACAGAAGAAGAAAAACAAAAGAGACAAAAGAGACCAGACACAGTAAACATAGGACGAGCTTTTGAGGAGTCCAGAACAGACGCCGACTTGGCCGTGTTGCTGTCGAAATTGTAAGTGGCTGAACGTTGTCTTTGCAACATGACTTGATAGTCTTTTGAACAATGTTATTGCTGGACTGTTTTATTGTGAGTCCTGTATGTGTTTAGCTTGGTTTCTTGATGGCTCGCTCGATAGTTAGCGGGTGTTTAGCGTAGCAGTCACTTGCTACCAAACACGTTTGTTTGCGTTCTGAATCCAGGTTCTCGTTGGTATTTAGATATCTAGTTCGGTCTTTGAATGTCGCATGATTTGTCGCCTGTATCCTGCGATATGTCCTGCTGAACATAGAGCACTAAGTGCCAGACATGTCTCGCTGTTTAGCCGGCTGGCTTCTTAGAAAACAGATGCATATGGTAACGTAGTTGCTGCTAGGTGGCCGGGGAGGCTCGTCAACGAGTGTTTTCGACAGTGTGTCTGCGCCGAAGCTGTAGGGGGAGCTCTGTAGCGAAGAACGTATGCACGAAACTGGTGCAAAGCTAGAAAACGGCGAAGGAATCTGGTCTGGAAACTGATGCTGCATAGTCCGGCTTTAAATGAATAAAAGTAAACCTCTGTTGAATATTCAGTGTCCAGGCATGCCACTGAGATGCCTCATGTTTCATAAAGCAGGAGATGGTTTAACCAAATCTGGCCCCATAGTTTAAAGCAGGGATGCCTAAACATTTTCCCTTGAAGGACCAAAGCTAAAGCATGGTAGACCATGGAACTAAAGCCTATTGTATTGTATTTAAATGATGCAAAAGTTTTCCTTAATTGACAGACTTTCTGCACAAACTGTTACTCTGCCGTCATACTCAGATTATAAAAATATTTTCCTACATATTTAAATAGTTAGTACAGAGCCCCCTAGGGCCACAGGGTAGAACAATTTTTTTGTGGAAATCTGGGGGAAAGGATTCCTTTTTATTTTCTACCATGTAGCCCTAGAGGGCATCGTAATTTAGACTGTTTTTACCTCACAAAAAACTATTTTGGCCTGTCTGCTTCAAAGGCACAACTGTCCACTAAAGAGGTTGTTTTTTTTTACGTTTTTCATGGTTTATATTCATCTGTTGACATTCTGACTCACTCGATTCTCACTTGATTGTCCATGCTATTCCTCTGCTATGTGATCCCTATATTGTTCACATTCAATCTACACTCTGGGGACGTGATTATTAACGAAAAAGGCAAAAATACTCTACTGCAAATGACAAAAATAACAGATCGAAAGAAATATTCATGGGCTGTCTGTTCAAGCAGTTAACAATCCCCTGCCTCCTCTCTACATCACCACATGGACATGCAGCAGTAATCGCCAGACATGGAGGACCCTGCTGTCTGCATGTTCACAGGCTCTTTATAGTTCTCTGTCCTTATTGAATAATATGGGCAAGGATACCACAACATTTATTTTTTTGTTTGTTTGTTTGTTTTTCACTGCATGAATAGGGGGAGGGAGGTTAAACTCTACAAAATTGTGTTACTTAGAAATTCTCAAAGTCTTGGCTAAAAACGACAGCAGTCAGAGCGTGAAGAATAAACACAAAGTAGATTTAACATCTCTTAACACAGTGAAAAACTTCCAACTATTGGATTTAACTATTTTGTTCAGGTGTCAGTCATTCAGTTTAACTTCAAAAGAATACTAAAGCTTACTCTCTGGATTTCATAATGCCCGAAACTTCATTGAAAAGAAATACTACATGCCATAACCTTTTCCTTATATGTCACTTGCTTCATCCCCTCCAAACTCTGACATTCATTTGTTAAGAAGTTTTGGCTAGAATATTTTTTGTTGAAGTCAAACCAGGCACTGTGACAACAAGAGTGCATGTAGATCTACAGTTGAGATGATCTTTTGTTCGTCACTGCCGGCTGCTGCCGCACACAAAGCATCATAAGTTGCATCAGCACCATGTCAAGCATGAATTTCAAGTGCACTGCTCATATATCAATGGGCCGTGACTCTCACAGTAGACTCTACTGACGGCAATCAACCCTGAATAAAACTGAGGTATTTTGAATGAGGACAAGTATGAGGGTTACTACAATGGCATTTATCTCAATAAATAATCCCTACATTCTGCATCTAAAACTTTAGAAAACAGGTGGGGGAGGATGGCGGTCACAGTGAAAGAAGCAGGATCTGTGCGCCCACTAAAAGACTGAAAAGTCGAAAAGATTGAATCAGCTTCACCTTTTGGAGAAACAATGTGTTTGGGATGTGTTACACCAGTTAAAACACATCCCAGGATGCCGATGATCACTGTAGTACAGGTATGCCTAACCTACTGTGGGAGAGGCATATCGGGAGATCATAAGCAGAATAGAACTCTTTTAAAGTTACATCTCATCCCATCTCGTGGAGTGACACTAATACAGGGATTGTGATCTGTAGTTTACTGTTGCAGTCTCCACTTATCGTCCCTCTTGGGTTACACTCAGGGAGAGCAGGCCGGGTGGTCGAAGTTTGGACTGCCCTTCCACAAGGCAGTCTGGGGGCAAATCTTGCCTTGCCAAAACCAAGTAACATTTCCTCTGTCCAAGCTCGGCTTGTGTGGAAGGGCAGTCCATGCATACATCTAGCCTGTTCACTCTGCCTGGCCAGACACACAGCTGTGAGCTCGCTCGGCAAGCCAAAGAGGACAGTGTTTTTTCCGGGGGAAGTACAGCTGGAAGTCTGCTGTTTCACCACCACCGCTGGCTGTTTGTAATACAAACCAGGTGCCACAGAAATACAAACACAACCATAGAATATTTGATTTGGGTTTTTTTTTCGAACATGAGGTACCAGGGCTCTTTGGATTATCTTCAAGGTCATGATGTCTGTAAAGTGACATTGCTGTTGAGAAGGTATTTTTGGCAGCTTTGAGCACCAACAAGCTGAGTGTCATCTAGTTCCATTATTTGGAGAGAAAGCAGAAATCTCTATGGCCGATATCATGGTTGACAGTTGTCAAAACTGTCATACTACACTGTGATGTACTGTGTCTATATTATATCATGTTTTTCTGTTGGATTAAAACTTCTAGGTCAAGGATCTACCAAATACCCTAGATGCTGACAAAGTGGAGGGAAGTCTTTGTCAAATCAGTCAGCCAATGACAAGAGAAACACTGAATGTCTGAGTTACTCTAGTGTGGGCTGGTTCACTTTACCTTCACTGTGGGCTTCCTGCTCTCTCTGATTATTTAAGGACAGGTTTGCACCGCCTGTACTGACTTTTACTGCCAGACTCTGATATTGCAGGCTAAAAAAATGGCTCGTTATTTCATTGATGTTCTACTTGTAATGCTGTTCTGCATCATTCTACCAAGTTTTTCAACTGATAAAGTCAGACATTTAAACAGTAAGTATTTTTTAATATATATATATATATATATACTTTTTTCTGAAATCTGTAGTATAGAATCTGATAATGGTTGAAGATAAGGGGTTGATAATAATACAAAATTACAGTAGCAAATATTTTACAAACAGGGAAGTCAAGATGTGTTTGCCTCACTGATCTTTTCTATGTAAAACAATAGGAAAAAGCTGCATTAGCTGTGAAGATGGCACATTCCTCTAGTTTAGTATTAATATTAAGGTTTTGATTTAAAGAAAGTGAGCAGATTTACTATATAACACAGAAAATACAGCTGGGGAAGCTTCTGCTTTTGGTGGTGTGTATTGAAAGTGATGAAGCCTCAAATACAAAAGTATAAAATGCAGAGACAGAAGTTCTGGCTATCAGTATTGTCTAAATGCAGGCCACCCTCACAAACACAGTGACCGTGCAAAAAGGAGACTAGTGAGGGAGCCAACAAGACACCTATGACTACTCTGAAGAAGTTGAAATGTACTAAATACTGACTTAAGGGGTGAATGCTTATGCTATCACTTATTTTACACATTGGCATTCAATACTTTTTTTGGAAATCTTTTTGTTTTGTATATTGACCACAATTCCATTTATAAAAGCAATAAAAGGGGAAAACATCCGAAAGGGGTGAATACTTTTTACAGGCTCTCTAAATACCTTACTTGCGTAAAACACTTCCACCATTGTAGACGGGTGATATTCTAGTTACAGACTGAGTGTGTAATGCCATTTTAACTAATGTTCATGGGGTTATTTTATGATATTGTTTACTTTCCAGCCACATTGCCCAGAGAACTGCTTATCTCCTCATATCAAGAAAGCCTTCAAATGGTGCATGAGGCCTTCCTCCGCTCCAGACAGCGGTATTAAACTACTTTTTTAAGTCATCACATTTTCTGCCACCGTTTTAACTGAAACAAAAGCTGTCAAAGACAGGACAGAGTAAAACCAAATCTCTCATTTAATCTATCAATTTCTGTGCCCAGACGGAGCACGCAGTCGTCTTCCCTGCATGTGTTAACATTCCTTCAGCAACCCAAGCCTGAGACCTTGGAGATTCCTCAACGTGCAGAGGTGTTTCAAACAACTCTGCAAGTACTAAAGAACAAAGCAGGACAAATATATAAAAGGGATCTCACAGCCACAGGTAGCACTGCTTTCGTAAATCCAGTGGAACTCCTTTAGAGGCAGTTGGACACCATGGAGTGAAGATAATTTTAACAAAAGCAAAATTACTAATTGATCAACTGCTGCTATTCTTACCATTTGAATAGTCTCATAAAACCCTAAATAAATCCATGGAGACCAAAATCTTTATGAAGAAGATGGATGTTTTCAATTAATAATTCTCAATTAATTTCCTTTCTCATGTATTAACTTTACTATGTCACTGTGCTAGAATTGTTGTCATGGAAGGACGTGGAGCTGATTGCAGAGCTGTCTAAATGTGTTCCTGCAACACATCCAGCCACCTGTCAGCACAGTCATCACAACAAGTACCGCTCTATATCTGGCCTCTGCAATAACAGGTAGGTAACTGACATCTTAACTTTAAATAAGTCAAAGAACCAGGACCTCTTTTATTGTTAGAAAGTAACATGTCTTGTTTGCAGTATAAGATCCAATAATGCAGACATAGGACCCTATTTTTATTGCACAACCAATGCAGAGCAGTAGGTTTACGGCTTATGGATTGCCGCATTGTTTCATGTATGTGCAGAAGTGGAAAGGGTTGGCTGAAGTGGAACATGAGTCAGAGTGTGGGGTGTTCATTGTATAATCATGACATACACAGAAAAATAAAATAATGATGCCTTTTTAGTCATCACATCAAATCGGTGCTATTTCAGTTTTCAGTTTAGTTAAATTCTTCTGTATTAACATCATAATCGTCACATTATATTGTAAGATGTGACAACGTTTGCACGGTTATCAATTTCAAGAATAAAACGTCAGACCTTTGCTAAGAAAGTTAATGAGGACACTGTTGTGCACAGGACTGAGGAGCAGCTGTAATCTGATGTCAGTCTTGTGTGTAGAGGTGTGTGTATGGTTACACAGCCTGGTGTCATTTAAAAAAAAAGTAATTTAATGAAGGTAAAGTGGATGGTCATGTGCACTGGCTCTTGACTTATCCACGGTCAGGATAACATTTTAAATAAACTTGTGTGTGAGGGGTGTTTAATACTGACAAACTCCAGAATAACTTAAAACATTTTTTCCTCTTAAAGGGTAACTCCAACAATTTTACACATTACAGTGTGTTTACAGGTCTTGGGGAGTGCTACTGCATACGTGTAAAAATCTGATAAATTGCCTCCAGTAATGTGACTTAATTGTATTGTGGGTAGTGAAGGAGCCCAGATTTGAAAAGGAAGATATTTGTGTGGAATAAAAATATATTTTTCAAATTGACTATAATGAGTCCAACAATGTTATAGGGGTGCAATGCCAGAGGAAATTTATCAGACTATATGCAGCTTCCTCTGGAGCCACAAAAGGCTTTATACTACATTTTTTCACACAGGCTGTAGTTCTCCACAAGACCTGTAAACACTTTTATGTGACAAATTGGTGCTTACCCTTTAAACATAAACTAAGTAGTACATGGCAAAGTGTAGCTCTAGGTTATGACATGAAAGATAAAAATTTCAGTGTCGCTGGTTCTGCTGCATTGATTATTGGACCATTTTAAACAATTAATTGTGATTTGGACAATATAATATGATTACAATGGTAAATTGGTTGAGTACTCTCTCTCATGTTGATGAAGGCTCCTTCTTTGTCATTTTTATTTCAGTCAACCACTATCTGTAGCAATTATTGGCTGAAAAAAATACAAGTCTCTTTGCAGCATATGGTTTTTCCCAAGGAAAAACGTCCCCCCCTTATATGCTCATAACAGAAAGTTAAGATGTTCATTGTATCAGTCAAGGATAGAGTCCCAAAATATTTAGCCAACTCCTCAATCTGCTAACATAGGCAAAAACTGTAGAATTCTAAACTCCTGATGACCTTCTGGAGGAAAACAAATGATTCAGTGACGCATATACGGTTTTGCATTGCAGTATTTTTGGACGCATTTCTTGATTCTTTTTTCAGGCAAAATCCTCTCTGGGGAGCAGCCAACACTCCCTTGGTCAGATGGCTTCCAGCTGAATATGAAGATGGGGAGACAGAACCCAAGGGTTGGAACCGAGGACGGCTCTATAATGGATTCCAACTTCCCTTGGTAATCTACAAAATCCTGGTTGGACAGACACAAAAGTCTCGGTTGAGAAATTAAAAATGAAATGAGTTCACCCTGCGAACCCAAGTTGATGTAGCTTTCCATTTTACTTTTCTAACCTGTCTTACGGCAGATAAAGTCCACTGCAATTTAGGGAACAGCGGAGGAGTGTGAGAGATGACATAGATTACCGCTGCACTTGAATAATGTGGCCTGTGCTTTAAAAGACACTATTTAAAACAAGTAATTTGTAACAATATTTGCATTGAATTTCAGTCTTAATTTATGTATGAGTATGAGTAAGGTCCTGTCGTGGAAGAGCTCATCAAATATCTATCAGTTGTCTGAATCCCGCAGTTAACCTCCTTACTGTAATGTTTGTACGAGTTACAATTTTATAGAGTGTTTTGTATTATTAATAATCTTAACTTTTTTATTTCTTATTAACAAAGTCAAAAATCAAATATCTAGGATACTTAATGCATTACATAACACATTTTTAATCATTTGCCAACATTTTTGTTGGAGAGATACTACAAGAAGCAAGACACTTGCCAGAATGTATCACAGTCCCTTTGTTGAGTTTAAGCCATTAATCTATTTATGACATCTTAATGAATAAAAGAAAACACTAGGTCACACAAACAAGAAAGCTGTCATCCATCACAATCCCTGACTAGGACATAATAGGCCTTCCCCAGACGATATGTTAATTTCTGTTAATGATGAGATAGTAAACACACTGACTGATAAACGATAAGTCTATGGCTAAGGTAGACGCAAATGCACACTCGCTGTCATCTATTAACAAATCCTGTGTCAACAGCCACGCGAAGTCAGCAGGAAAATACTGAGGAGCTCTTCTAAAGGAAAGGATGATGTCTATTCACAGCTACTGGTGGAGTGGGGTCAGTACATAGCTCATGACATAAGTTTCACACCTCAGAGCACAGGCAGTGCTGCTTTTTCCACTGGGGTGGACTGTTTGGCTACATGTGAAAATGTGCATCCATGCTTTCCCATCCAGGTAAACTGAAAGCACAACAGTTTTGTACATTTTGTTGACCTGTTGTGATTTGTTCTTGCATTGCTATTACAATCCTGTATTTCAAAAGACTTCAAACAGATTTGGGAGGTATTTGTCAAGATTGATACTACTCTGATATCTGTCCATTTAATACAAAGCTGGAGCCAGAGAATGGGAAAAATAGAAAAACATAATGAGTCTCCTTTAAAGGGACAGATACGAGTTCTATTCTTATTTAAACCTACAAGAAAGCAAGCATATTCCCAAAATGCTGTAAATCATTTAAATGAACACATTTAGCCAAAAGTAGTTTTTAATTCATACATTTGTCTTCTCCACAGATAGATGATACTGTATCTGGCGCACAAGGTTGCATGCCTTTTTTTCGCTCCATACCAGCCTGCTACGTCAGTTCAGCATGTTATGTTGGACAAGCAGTGCAGAGACAACAGATGAATGCCATCACATCTTTTATGGATGCTTCGGTCGTGTATGGCCACACTCCAAAGCTGGAGACCTCTCTCCGTGACCTTGATGGCCTCAATGGGAAACTTGCAGTCAATGACCAATTCAAGGACCCCAAAGGAAGACCCTACCTTCCATTTGTAGCCACCCTGCCATCAGCCTGCCACCAGGACCCACAGGGGGAGAGAGTGGAGTGTTTCAGTGCTGGAGACAGTCGGGTCAATGAGGGTCTTCCCCTGACTACTTTGCATACACTGTGGCTTAGGGAACACAATCGGATAGCAGAGGCACTGAAACACATAAATTGTCACTGGAGCCCAGAAACTATATACCAGGAAACTCGGAAGATTATTGGAGCTCTGCACCAGGTATGTGACTACCAACTAACTAAAGCATTATTTCAGTATACCAAAATGTTAACTGTTTAAAGCTGGGTTTTTAAAAGTTATTTTTTAAGCATTTTTTGTTATATTTGTGGAAAATCACCTAACATTCTGACAGCAATCAATAAATCAAATCAAATGAAAGGGAAAAAATCCAGTAACTCTTGCTGTTGCAGACGTCTAATAAGTCCATCCAACTGTCTCATTCGGCTCACCTGAAAAGATTACATAGGATACCTGTCTGTCTGCTTACTTATCTGTTGGCGTGAATGCACTCTACCCTTTGCAGTCATTACGTATGACCAAAGTCTTCCAAAGGGTCAGGCCGATGTATTGCTAACGATATTAGCGAACTAGTAGCACAAGAATAGAAGACAAAGTGCAGCCATGTTTTACAATGCTAATATACTAGCTTGACAGTCCTTTGATGCATAACATATGCACACCCCTTCTAATGCACAACATGGGTCAAAAATGACCCGCATTCATTTCCCAGGTTATTTCATGCTGGCTAAGTTTTTCTTTGTTCTATCTTTTGAAATTAATTCATTTTATGATTTAATATTCCAAGTATTGTTTAAATATCTTGTTTTGATTACCACTGATCATTTTTTCCATTTTTCCTTCCATACTTTATGCACAAAAATAATTTTTATATTGCTACATCAAATTTACACACATGGGTCAAAAATGACCCGCATTCATTTCCCCTGTTAATTCGTGCTGGCTGAGCTTTTCTTTGTTCTGTCTTTTGAAATCAATTCATTTTATGATTTAATATTCCAAATATTCCGTAAATATCTTGTTTTTGATTACCACTGACTATTTTTTCCATTTTTCCTTTCATACTTTATGAACAAAATATGATTTTATATTAGCACATCAACTTTACACACATGGGTCAAAAATGACCCATTCATCCAAGTGTGAAGATTAAATGACTTCTATAATAATAATAATTTGTTTCAAGTAATTACTCTAGCAGTGAGTGGGACCAAACACCCATTTACTTACTCATTTACTTACTGTATATAATATTTGCAACATTGTCATTTTGTCTCACATACACATACTGTCAGGTTTTGGGGGTGGGGAAGTGGGTGGACCCAAATGCCAAATAGGCCGAGACAGTTTGAACAAAGCATCTCTTATATAAACAAAAAAGAGTACAGGA
>CAEMYA010000631.1:401035-438181 GCA_903131615.1 Diplodus sargus
GGTTTTATTCAAAAAGTAAGAAAGGAAAAAATAAAATAAAGATGTATGATGATCAAAAACAAGCTAATTGAGGAATACCTTGAATACTGAATGATGAAAGTAATTAATTACAAAGATATAGAAAGCAAAAACTCAGCCGGGTCACTTTTGACCCATGTTATGCATCAAAGGGTTGATACTAACAATATGTCGTGTTTGTTGTTTAAGTTTATTATGACAGATGTTGATATCTTTACATGTGAGTGAGACATGAGGTAGTTACATATGGTTAGTGATGACAGCGATGCACTGCACACCATGAAACCTGTATGGAATGCAGCAGCAGTGAGAGACAGTAATTTATGTTTGTGATGGCTATTTTGCTTGTGTTTATCTAATTGTGGCATTCTGGCATTTCACAGAGTTGTTTATTTATGTATTTATTTGACTAAAAAAGCAAACAGAGTGTGTTGAATGTGGCAAACTAGATGCTAACCCATCTCCAAGTCAGACGGTTAGAGCTACAGGGCAGTCAGTGTTAGTGAAGTGAGACAGTGTACGCTCCAGTGCGTCTGGAGGGAGGAGGTTGTTTTCTTTTTGTTGGATACTTTTGGAATTTAGCTTGCCCTTGCTGGTTTCCACAGTCTTATGAACACCTCTGATCTTATTGAAAAATGCACTGCCCTGAAATGACAGAATAAAAAGCAATAGATCAAACTGCACATTTGCCATCGCAAAACGCACATTTTCAGTATTGATTAATCTGCCAATTATTTTTGCAATCAATCCATTTGTGTTGTGAGTGTTGGAGAAACTCTGAAAACTGTCCATTTTGTTGTGTTTGGAAATACAAAAATGTGCTTTTTTGACAAGATCAAGACTCTTCAGTAGACGCTGTTAGTGAAGGCTGGAGACATAGCTGTAAGATGAGAAAAAAAAAAGGCCAGTTTGATTCACAGCAATAAAGTTTCTATCGAGGAACACAAATGAAGCCTAAGGGGATACAAATGACTCCAGCATTTATGAGTATGTTGATTTTTTATCATCTGCAGATATCAGGAGTGTGATTATTCTGGATTATATCTTAATAAGGAATGGCAAACTGATATAAAAGTCATGGACAGCAAGGTTGTTTTCATGTATTGTTTAAAAGAAAGTTTTTACTTTATGAGGCGAATGATGACTCAGGGTCATTAAAGTATTCTCAATGAGAAGAAAAATAAACCTTTACTTTTTTCTTTTATATAAATGTACCCTTTTTGTACATATTCATCTTTAATTCAATAGGAAAAGCCAATTCTCAAAGATTAAGTAGACACTGGTAGAGTTGCCAGTGAGTGACGAGTAACATGTATATGTTTGATTGACAATTAGCAAGATAAGGTAAATAGAGAAAAACTGATTGTAGTGTAACTGGGAAGTTTTCTGTTGATTTTGATCCATTTTAAGTGATTCAATTCAGAACTTGTTTGACCCTAACAGCTGCTGTTTTCAGTGGGATGACTGTAAGAATCCACCAGCTGTGGAGTCAACTGCTTTGCTTTCATTGCAAACTGTCAGAGGACTCTTTTACAAATCATCTTAGTGGGGATGCTGCAGTTTCCTGAATTGGAGGCGATTTAAAGAAGAAATAACCACTTGTTTTATATCAACAATGGATTACAAGTCAATCACAATATAAGCCTATTAGTTAGGGTAAAAAAAGATAATGTGTTGGCATACTTGGCTCTGTCCCAACAAACATGGCTGGAAAATGTCCCAGTGGTTTCATGCATACAAATTCCAATCCCTCAACCTCCTAACAAGAAAGTCAGCCCACATATAATGTGATTGTGATATGGCACAAAATGGTTGTATAGAAATGTTTATATGATACAATTTGAATGTGGTTTAAATGTAGTTTGCAGTGAACTGTAAAAATGCGAACATTCTTCTTGGTACATTCTCATTGTTCCCATGTCGTCATTTTCAGCTTCAGCACACATATTTTTTAAAAACTAAACGCACTGCACACCAGTGTTGAGAGTAACACATAACAGTAATATATTTATTTTAGCAGTAATGGAGTAATGTATTGCATGACTGATATTTCAATAATATATTACTACAGTTATGTCATGCAACACATTACAATCTGCGATACAGACCTAAACCTTTTTAGGTCTAACCTTTTTTTTTGTCAAGTCATCATAGGCTAAGTTATAGGAGGTTTAAAGTGAAACTCTCACCAAAATGCAACCTAGGCTTTATTTGTGATTGAATATGAGTCAAACCTTCGTGTAAAGGCATAATTACGACGAAAGAAGCACTTTTAAGATTTACCGTAGTTTCGTTTTTGGGCAAGCTAATTTTCAATGGAGTGCAGGGGCAGTGGCACGCTAGCATCAAAATCACTATTTTTAAAACACTAAGAAGACACAACATGAAACTTTGCTCGTAGTATCACCAGGGTCTCTACACATGAACACGAGTATTGAGAATATTTTGACCTAACAGGCAGGAGTGTAATGGTGGACTGCTTCTCAAGCCTTTCTGTTAGGTCGCACTCTGGGATCGACACTTTTTGTCTGCCATGACCGTGGCGTGCCAGAGATCCAGCTCCTCCAGTGAGTAGTTCAAAAACCTTCTTTTTAGTAAACTCTGCGTACACAATGTTCTCAATGCTCATTAAGGACATGTGTGAGCTCTGAGTTTCAGACAGCTTAACAACCATTCACACCAAGGCTCACCTAGCACTAGCAACCCACATGAATGCTGCTTAAGTTTTATCATTAGTAATCAAGGAAATGTTGCCATGAAACATAAAAAAAAGAATTTGTTTTGATGGAAATTACTCATCCCTTCCTCTCAAGGAGACCAGTGACCCTGGTGCTAGGCTGTAAAGATTTCAAAGCATTTCTGTGCAAAGAGGAATATAAGTCTCTAATCTTTGGGACTTTGGGGGCTTACATTTGACAACAGCAGTGAATTAAATACTGCTACTTTGAGGCGACTTTAACTATTTAAAAAGAGATGGGTCTAATGTGTATTGGTTCTAAAAAATAATTTGTGAAGATGAAATACAAAAGGCAGGTAGAAGATTTACGTACTGTAGCTAAGACCACGATAAGCTTGGAAAATCACTGCAGTGGAAGTGGAGTGAAAAGTGAGGCACCGTCTGGTCTGACCAGCCTGCAAACTGGCAGACAGTAACACTATCGATTTTTTTCATAGAAAAAAAAGCCTCAAAGCTGAAATTAAGAATTAAAAATGCACTAAAGCTTCTAGTTTCTCAAGAGTTATTTATGGAGGAATAAATAATTAAACAAAATGTTTGACTTTAGTGGGCAGCTGGATGATTATTATTTTAAGACTACTATATTGTAAAAAGGCAGCAAATACACTGCTGTGTCTCAAGCCCTAGTCATACATGTCAGCACATGCTCAACATGGCTCTCTACAAAAAAAAAGTTTGGCAGACTCAGCTATGGGCTTAAGTGCTGTCCAAAGATGAATGAAAGAAATGTAGTTATTTTGATCCTCTACAAAGACCTACAGCACCAGCTTGGTCACAGCTTTTAGAAGATGTTGTTACTATATTGATTTTAAAGGGTGATCTTACCCTTCTCTCCACCTCCACTCTGTTGGCGTACTGTAGGTCAGAGTCTGTGACAGAAAAGTGACCCCTGAGGTAATTTACTAGCATGACCAACATTGGATTATTGAGATCGATGTCAATACCAATGTAGAGAAACAGGAAAAAGTTCAGAAACAGATATATATACAGTACATTAACACATTTTTTGGCAATGACCCCTCAAACTTGGTGAACAAACACTTGACAAGTGTTATGTTTGTAACAGGCAGGATATTTTACAGGTTATGAGCTTTATTGTCCAAAATGACATCAGTGCATCAAAACAGTAAACATCTTTGGGAATGTAATAATGTCATAAAAACATATACACCGATACGATTCATCTTTGATTGGCCAATATCAGCCAATAATATTTGCCGACCTATATAACAGTTGGGTTCTATAATTTACATGCAAATGTAATGAGGAAAGACCAACAACTAACACTACAGAATATTAACTTTGAACAGGTCAGCTCTATTACTTTGTGGATTTGTCAGTTGTCTGGTTAATCTGGAGTGTCAACAGAATGTTTTAAGTTTGATATCAGACAGTTTTGTGAATATTACATTTGTTTAGTTTGTTCCCACTTTCAAAGATGTGTCTTGTGCTGCCCCATCAAGCTTTTCTGGAATAAAGTACAAACAACAGTCTGTTATAAGCCTTAAAGTAATTTGGCTTTTGCCTATTCAAAAAAAGGTGCCCATAAGTTTTTACTTGCGTACATTTATTTGTATATAATTTTTACATGACTGCTACGGGGAAGTAATGTCAGTTGCTTAAATTTTAATGCCACTTTAAGACATTTTATTTTAACAAGGCATTATTTTGGAAGGCGTCTGATGTACCTCTTAGTCCCCCAAAAAACATTAGGGAAAGACCAACTTGAACCAACGTGAACCTCAAGCATGAATATTTGATGATCTGAGGATGAGACTAAACAATCAAATATCTTCTCCAGGAAGTACATTTTTTTTGCTTATATCTGAAAAAGACAAACTTTCAATTTTCAGGCCAAGGTTAGTGTGCAATTAGGCAGAAAATGAAACATAGTTGGTAAAGTGTTGGCGGCAAGCTATGGGGTGGATGCCTGTGGACATAAACCTGTTTGCCGAATTTGTCATTGTGTATGTCAGAACTGTTAACAGTCTGTGTCAGACAAATGAACTTCTGCTTAGATTTTATAGTTTAACAATAAACTTTATTGTCTAAAATGACATCAGTGAACTTAAAGAGTAAACTTCACTGGAAATGTAATAATTAAACACAAAAATGGTGCTTACTGTATGTACAATATGTAAAAGCTCTCATAACTGGACAACATAAAGAGAAAGACTGTTCATATCAGAAAACTGTCACTGCAGTCTGGTGACTGCTCCTGCAGTGGGCCCAGGATTATCTCCAGGACTGTCGCTCAGAACTGAGTTAGTCTAAGCTCTGTTTTCTCATCCCAGTTGACATGTTGCTGCTCAACTCCAGCTCAAGCAGAATGCTGCTTGCATGTCATAAATACATAAGAAAACACATGACAGTATACTTTCAATTTCTCTTTACAGGTTTCCAGTTGGGACTATTTTTAAAGCAGCATTATGTAACTATTTGACCTTAAAATAACAGCTTCAAATCATTTTGATGGTACAGTGTCTTGTAATTAAGCGAATAGTGTCCCTGTCACAGCCTCTCCAACTCGTATCACTTGTTTCTTCACTATGAAACTTCAGTGAGAGGGTAGCATCAGAGCGTTAGATACATGTTTACTTCAAGATACAAGTTTTCAAGACAAAATATTGTCATGTCGTAATGAGTTTTGTTTGTAGTTAGCACCTACTAGTCACCTCGACTGACAAATTGTTACAGACCTGGGATTTTTATTTACGACAGTGGTGTTGCACTCAGAAACTGTGGGAATTACTAAATCGCACAAAATTAATTTAATTTAGTCAAAATGTAGTAAATTTATGAATAACGTTAAAATTAGATATTACTGTAAATCAATTGAAATCTATGAGTTAAAGTCTGACTCAATGTGAACACAAATTCAAGGTGCAGTCTCAAACTTTTTCACTATAAGGACCACTTAACTCAAACCAATTAGACCAGGGACCCCCATTTGATCCCTATGTTACTTATAGGCAAAGTGACAGTGAAAATGAATTGTCCTTTTTGCTTGGAACCCCCTCAAGCCACTGGAAACATGAAGTTAAATTATCTTGTCAATGCCATCACTCTTTGTTTACATCGAAGGCAGATGCTGTTACATTATTATCATCATTATCATTATCACCAAAGCAACTAATGCAGATCATTGTGTCTTGTTCCAATACTTATTTTGGATTGACAACTGCATGGCACAAAATGTGTCATATGTCCAATCTCGAGACGTTACAGAAATAACCATCTCACTGGAACTCCCATAAGGATCCCTCACAGCTGTACGCAACATATGGTTAATAATTTAACAACATGCACACAATCCTTATTCTGATTTTCATGAATGATTATGTAAGAGCTTATTTGTTTTATCTTTCTAATGCCCCTTCTCCTTTTGACTCCCAGATCATAACCATGAGAGACTATGTTCCAAAGATTATTGGCCCAGAGTCTTTTGAACATTACATTGGACCATTTGAGGGATACGATCCAACTGTGGATCCATCAGCCTCCAATGTGTTTGCCACTGCGGCACTCAGGTTCGGTCATGCTACCATCCCTCCAATCCTGAGGAGACTAAACGAGAGCTTCCAGGAACATGAGCACTTCCCCTACTTAAGACTGCACAATACTTTCTTCAGTCCGTGGAGAATAGTCAAAGAAGGTCAGTACAGTCTTATGAAGCTGCCTTTTTTAAGTAATAATGTATTCTACGAGCACACTAAACACGTAATGGAAAAAATACCCTATTTAGGTCAGCTTCAGTGCTTTATATTTTTCTGCTAGTGTAACATAATAATGACTCATAAGTTAGACCACTGAATAGACATTTTTTAGGAGTTGAAAGGCCTGCATCAGAAGGTGCATTAACTCATCTGACAGACCGCAGGGACCGATATATTCCATAATTATTACTTACTACACACTTATATTTAATACGGTACTTAATCTGTGTTATACCAATGCACTGTTATAGGCATACCAACAGATTCAAGAGCAGCTTCTTTCCTCTGGCTGTAACACTTCTCAGTCCATCCTCCAACCCAGCACAGGCCTGTGTCGTAAATAAAAATAAATGAAACACTTTGTATAAATGAAAAGCAGATTCTGGTATTTATCACCTGGATCTTACTCTCATTATTGTCCAATTCAGTTAATGGCTCATGCTTATTCTGCTGTAGAGATCCATGAAACATGGACTGCAAAAACAATGTGTATTCAGGTTTAACAGTTTAACGCTCAAAAAGCTTTCCAAATAAACGTAAACTCCCAGCCCAAGCTCACTTGTTTCGGCTTCCCTGTGTAGACTATGTTTCACACAAAAAACTTTACCCATTAGAGCCTTCACATCCATCTGCTGAAACTCACCTTAATTTGAGTTCAAGAAAGGTAAGTGCAATTTAAAAAAAAAAGTTATTTAACCTTAATCTAACCAGGAAAAGACTCATTGAGATTAAAAATCTATTTGACAAGAGTGTCCTGGCCAAGACAGGCAGCAGCATAATACACACAAACATAAGGTGGACACAAACACTTAGCATCCAAAACGGCAACATTTCAAGGTCAGCTACAATAATAAAAGCCTCAGGCAAAACATCTACAAGCAGATGTTTCTGCATCCAGGCCATCCAATTTCCCCTTAAAAGTGTTCAATGAAACTCATTTTGTTTCAAAGTTTTCTGTAACATGTTCCAGGCAGGGGGAGCAGCAAACCTAAATGCTTTCTTTCCCAGTTCAGTTCTGACTTTTGGGACAGACAGCAAGAACAAATCCTGAGACCGAAGATTATACGTCACAGCATTACTTTGGTTAATGTAGGACAAAAGGTAAGAAGGAAGAAAATCTAAGATTGATTTATAAATGCGAATATGCAGGTGTCTAAGTCTGCGTATTGATAAGGAGGACCATCCAACCCGTTCATGCAGTGTACAGTGATGAATAAGCGCTTTAGAACCAGTGATGAACCTCAGAGCTCCATGATAAACAGTGTCAAGAGCATGTATGTATGAGGCTTGCATATATACGTCACGGTAGTCCAGAACAGACATAAAAGTGGCAGCAACCAGTCTCTTTTTTTAGCTAAACTCTGAGGGATGTGCAGTGACTTGGAAAGGTTTTTACTATCCATTCCATGGTGTAATTGTAGGCAGGACTACTGATTAACCAGTGACTGAACCTTCAAGACACATGTGCCTTTATACTGCAATTAGCTGAGGTACATTCACTGCACTCAGGTGATCTCCATTTCTCTAATTGTGAGACTACTATAACAATTGGTTAGCCCTCTATTGAATTAAGTAAATTCAGCCAAATTATATTGAGCAGAGTTCCATTTATAAAAGCAATAAAAGGGGCAAACATCCAAGGCGCTACTAGTTTCTCCAATGTTACTATTTATAGGTATGTGTTCAAGTAAAATGAACACTTTTGTTCTATTTTATCAACTACTGACAACATTTCTCCCAAATTCCAAATAAAAATATTATCATTTAGATCATTTATTTGCAAAAAGTGACAAAAAGTCAAAATAACAAAAAAAGCAGTTTTTTCAGAACTCAAATAAAGAAACAAAGAAAACAAGTTCATATTCATTTATAAACAACACAATACTAATCTTTTAACTCAGGGAGGGTTCAGAAGTCAATATTTGTCAATCACAGCTTTCATGCGTCTTGGCATGCTCTCCACTAGTTGGTCACATTGCTGTTGGGTGACTTTATGCCACTCTTGGTGCAAAAATTCAAGCTTCAGGCAGCTCAGCTTTGTTTGATGGCTTGTGACCATCCATCCTCCTTTTAATCACATCAGAGGTTTTCAATGGGGTTCAGGTCTGGAGATTGGACTGGCCATGACGGGTCTTGATCTGATCATCCTTTATCCACACCTTGATTGACTTAGACGTGGGGCATGGAGCATTGTTCTGCTGGGTAACCAAAATCTGACATGACATCTGTGCAAAATGCTCCAAAGGGAGGTTAAGTTCAACAAGCAAGATCCTCAGAAGGCAGTTTAAGTTAGACTGGTTCATCCACACAGCCAGCCTCTGACTGGCCCCTCCGGAATCCCTGTAGGGCAAACATCAGCAAGCTAGCACTGTCTATGCGATGAGCCGTGAGCACCATTCAAGCTTTCAAACTCTTGTGGATTTCTGCTACACCTTTCTGTGTGATTATGTCATGTTCACTGACAAATCAACATCCTACATTGAGCAACAAGCAACACATTCAGTAAGGAAAGAGAGGGGGGTACAAATTTAGCCATTGTTAACTACCTTACACTATGTTGTAAATGTCCTATTCTATTGGGTAGTGTAAATGTTAGCCTCTTTGTGAATGCAATACAATTGTGGCATTACAATAACAAAATCCCAGTGTAGCTGCCCTAGAGATTATGAATAGGAGAGATTAATAGAAGTAGGATAATAGATAATAGAAGGATAGAAGTGCCAGAACATTGTTCATGTTTTACAGTCAATGGATTACTCTATCTTAAACATCAACACTGGTTAGATTTAATTCTGGCCTCCTGTGGCTAAAGTTTTACCTTGTAGTGATACACATGGTTGTCTTCAGTAGACTCACTATGGAGCTCAGGTGTATACTTTTATAAATAAAACTCTGCTGTATGCAGCAAATCATCCCCAACAGTCCATTCTTCCAAATGAAAGTGTTTGGATGCCAGCTAGTCCAGGGGAAGCAGCCAATCCAAGTTTAGGAGGGATACAGAAACCTGTTTTCTGGACGGCAAAAAATGCTATTCAGGAAAAACTGTACTCACCACAGTTGAAACCAGAAGTATACATACCCTGTATAAAAAGACATATACGATTTTTAAGACATATTTGTATTACTTTCTTCAGAAGTCAGAAGTTTAAATACACTAAGATTACTATGACTTTAAACAATTTGGGAAAGCCCGAGATGATGATGGCTTTGGAAGCTTCTGATTGAGTTCTGGTTAACTGACAACATTTGGGTTAATTACAGGCAGCCCTGTGGGTGTATTATAGGGCACACCTCAAACAAGCTGCTTCCTTGTGTGACATCATGGGAAAATCAAAAGAAGTTAGCCAAGATATAAGGAAGATAATTGTGGACTTCCAAAAATCTGGTTCATCCTTGGGTACAATTTGCAGATGGCTGAAGGTGCTACGGTCATCTGTTCAAACAATTATATGCAAGTATAAACACCGTGGGAATGTCCAGCCATCATATCGCTCAGGAAGGAGACATGTTCTGTGTCCCAGAGATTGACCTACTTTGATGCAAAATGTTTGTATTAATCCCAGAACTAAAGCAAAGACTTTGTGAAGATGCTGTCTGAGGCTGGTAAGAGAGTGTCATTATCCACAGTGAAACAAGTCCTGTACGGGCATGGGCTGAAAGCTCACTCAAGGAAGAAGAAGCCATTATTCCAAAGGCAACATAAAAAAAAGCTAGATTACTACAGGACAAGGAATTTTGGGAGACATGTCGTGTGGTCTGATGAAACTAAAAGTGAACTGCTTGGCCATAATGACAATCGTTACATTTGGAGGAAAAAGGGGAAAGCTTGCAAACCTGAGAACACCATCCCAACTGTGAAGTACAGGATGGCAGCATCATGTTGTGGTGGCGTTTTGCTGCAGGAGGGACTGGTAGACTTCTCAAAATAGATGGCATCATGAGGAAAGAACAATATGTAGAAATATTGAAGCAACATCTCAAGACATCAGCCAGGAAGTTAAAGCTTGGGTGCAAATGGGTCTTCCAAATGGACAATGACCCTAAGCATACCCCAAAATTAGTTACAAAGTTGCTCAATGACAACAAAGTCAATGTTGTCGAGTGGCCATTACAAAGCCCTGATCTCAATCCAAAAGAAAATTTGCAGGCAGAACTGAAAAGGCATGTGCGAGCAAGGTGTCCTACAAACCTGACTTAGTTACACTAGTTCTGTCAGGAGGAATGGGTCAAAATCCAGCAAACTGTTGTGAGAGGCTTGTGGCATGATACCCAAAACGTTTGCCCCAATTCAAACAGTTTAAAGGCCATGCTACCAAATACTAATGAAATGTATGTAAACATCTGACTTTGAAGAAAGAAATACAAACTTTTCTAAAAAAGTGTCTCTCATTATTCTGGCATTTAGCAAATATAAATAATTTTGGTAATCTTAACTGACCTAAAACAGGAAAACTTATGTGGTTATGTGTCTTTTTATACAGTCTATGTAAACCTCTGGTTTGAACTGTATATTCCGTTTTCTTGGCTATGTGGGATGCGAGATTGCAGGCAGGCGAGACAGACAAAAAATGAGCAGCGAGTCAAGTCACATGATTGCTCAGTTTTCCAAATTAAGTCCAAATTGTTAAAAAAAAAAAAAATGGATGACAGGGAACAAGGGGGAAAAAGCTCTATCTTATATTGCCTTTGTTGTGTTTAGGTGGAATTGAACCCATCGTGAGAGGTATAATTGGAAGTGCAGCATCAGCTCATAGCGTAGACATGATGTTATCAGAGGAGCTAACAGAGAGGCTTGTCGTCCTCAACGTGCCACAGCACCTGGACCTGGCTTCACTGAATCTGCAGAGAGGACGAGATCATGCTCTCCCAGGTAAGCGCTGAATGGAGAGAAAGGGAATTTGGTTAAGACTGTCTAATCCCAGTGACAATCAACAAATGACCTGTTTAATCCTAAAAGCTTCAAACCTGTTCCCTTATCCTTTCCTTTGTCTAAACAGTTCAATGTTCATTCATTCATACATATGCTTACGCAAACCTGTCGCATGGAAATTGCATTTGTATGTTATTAAATAGTTTATGTCATTGGATGCTGAACAATATAACTGCTGCTCAGATTATATTCAGAGATGATAAGTGAATTAAGTGAATAAAATATACCGTGTCGGCGTTGGTTGGGGTGTATGGTGGACAAAGAGCAGGAGTGTTAAACCAGGGTTGATGTCCTGACCAGCCCAGATTAGGCAGCAAAAGCACTTTAATTAAATGCACAAATGTAATTATTTTAGTTGAAAACAAAAATATACCTATAAATACAGTATATAATGTATACTGCATTACATTATGAACAGAAAGTGAAATAACAGTTTTGACATTATGATGTCTATGTATTGTGTTGCAGAGATATACAGTGATGTTATCATCCTAACCAGCTAGCCCCGAACCCGTACCAGTCTACTATTCCTGTGCCAGTAGTCTGACCAACAAAACTCTCCTAGGCCACTTGATGTTACAATCATAAATTACTCTGGTGATATGCTGCCCCCTGTGTGTTTTGGTGTGATTTGTATGTCTTTAGCAACTGCAAACGTTTTCCTGTATTGGGTGTCAGACCATGTTCTTTTCCTGTGCTTAACCAAGTACTTCCAGTGCCTAAACATAACCATAAAAAAGATGAATAATTCTGTGGCCACTGTAAGTGGATAATAAACCTCCAATATGTCCAATACTGGCTACCAGCTAAACTAATAATCCAAGCAAATAGGGGGGAGTATACCACCAGAATATCTGTCCGAGTGAAACTTTCACCAGAAAGCAACCAAGGCCTTATTTGTGATTGAATATGAGTCAAACCTTCTTGTAAAAGCATAATTGAGATGAAAGAGGTACTTTTAAGATTTGCTGTAGTTACCGAAAGTGCCTCTTTCGTCTCAATTATGCGTCTACATGAAGGTTTGACTCATATTCAATCTCAAATAAAGCCTCGGTTGCTTTCTGGCGAGAGTTTCACTTTAACTGCTGCTAACTGAACTAACACGTAAAGTTAAGAGTATATTTGTATTAGCAGCCATATTATCTTACTCCAATACTCAAGGTGTTGCTTTGTGTTGGACTATCACCTCTTGAAGTACAAAGTATATGACTCTACAACACAATCAGAGACATCTTTGACATTATGTCAAAACTGTTGTTTCTTCACATTCTGTTGATAATTATAATTATTTGTGAATATTTTAAACTTATATCTTACATATTGCTATCTTAATGTCAATATCAATATCTATGTGACTTACCTGTGACACTTATAACAATACTTTCTCATTACATTAATCGAAAGGTAATTTGGTCATTGTTATCTTTCACTCAAAACGTTTTACTGCTGCTTATTAGTTGTACATAAATGTAATTTCTAAGAGACAGGACGATTAACAAACCATTCGTCTGTAAAGTCATTCCAAATGAGATAGCCAGCTTGGCTACTGAAAGTCTTGAATGTGCATGATCCATAGGCCCCACAAAGCAGAAGCTCCCAGTACTTCTTTAGTTTGATGCAACCCAAAGCAGCTTTCACAGAATTGAACAGGACCCCAACTTTGAAGCTGTATGCTGTTCTCATTAAAGGTCCATGGGCCTACCAGCACCTCTTAGGCTCACAATTTCACACTTAATAACTTATTCATTTAAGTTATTAAACCCCTAATTTGGCAACCGCACAGTGATGACAATACCCCAAGAGGTTACAGTGCTGGCAAAGAAATAGTCTGACACATAATCCTCTATGAAACCACATTGTTGTTTCACTTGAGTTTTTTTGCATGTTAGACAAATTATATATAAACAATGTCATTTAAAGCAAAACTCTCGCCAAAAAGCAACCGAGGCTTTATTTGGGATTGAATATGAATCAAATCTTCGTGTAAAAGCATAATTACGATGAAAGAGGCACTTTTAAGATATACCGTAGTCTTGGTTTTGGGCATGTTCATTTTGAACGGGAGAGTTAGGGGCATGATAAGCTAGCATCAAAATCACGATTTTTAGAACAGTAAGAAGGCTCGACACAACATGAAACTTTGCTCGTAGCATCATCAGAGTCATAGCATCATTCATAAACTCTGTGTACACAAACAATGTTCTCAATGCTCGTGTTCACGAGTAGAGACCCTGATGATGCTACGAGCAAAGTTTCATGTTGTGTCGAGCCTTCTTACTGTTCTAAAAAAAGTGATTTTGATGCTAGCTTATCATGCCCCTAACTCTCCCGTTCAAAATGAACGTGCCCAAAACCGAGACTACGGTAAATCTTAAAAATGCCTCTTTCGTCGTAATTATGCTTTTACATGAAGATTTGACTCATATTCAATCCCAAATAAAGCCTTGGTTGCTTTTTGGCAAGAGTTTCGCTTTAAGATTTAGAGGCTCTGGTAGGTTGTTTGTAATCTTTAGATAGCTAACTAGTTGCTTCCCCCTGCTCTCAGTTAAGCCATGAAAACCATCTCGTAGCTCCACCTCCTTAGGCTATCACACAGATGTGAAAGTAGCATCGATCTTTTCATCTACCCTTGAAAGAAAGTCCAATGCAAATAAACATTCTCGCTATGAAATTGTATTGTGCTGCAATTACTTTTCAGGATACAATGATTGGCGAACATTCTGTGGACTGAAGACCATTAAGACACTGGATGATTTCAAAGAGGTTGTGAGAGATGACAGCATTGCTAAGAAAATATTAAAAATATATAAACATCCTGACAATATTGATGTATGGCTTGGAGGGCTTGTTGAAAACATCTTGCCTGGCTCAAGAACGGGTCCCCTCTTTGCTTGTCTGATCGGAAAGCAGATGAAGGCACATCGTGATGGCGATAGGTTCACTGATATTTTATATTTTATTTTATTAATATTATGTATGTCACCATGTGCCATGATTTCAGAGATCTAAATTTTATTACATTTCCTGTCTACCTTTGGAGACTTCATTTTTTTTTCTTTTTTTTTTTTTCAGGTTTTGGTGGGAGGCTGAGGGAGTGTTCACCCAGCAACAGAAGGCTGAGCTTTTAAAAGGTTCTCTATCCCAGATCATCTGTGACAACACTGACATAAGAGAAGTCCCTCCTGATTCTTTCAGGCTCAGGAAATACCCCTCTGGTCACATCTCTTGTGACTGTATACAGTCTATGACTTTGGAGGCTTGGAGAGAGGAGAAGAGTCAAGGTAGTCTAGTCCTAGTCTCTTAACATTTAATGAAATTACTTTATTTCATTTTAATTTTATTGTTACACTACACATTAACATAACACATTTGTATCATTCAATTCCAGACTTAGAGCAGTGTGGCACTCCAAGAACAATAAAGAATGGGGATTTTATTTTATCCTCTCTATCCGGTAAACTGGTTGCTCAGTACTCCTGTTACCATGGTTTCAAGTTAAGGGGTGCAGCTGCAATAGTTTGTGAGGGAAAACAATGGAGTGATCAACCCCCACAATGCACAAGTATGTGAACAATTTTTGCCACAGTTTTGCATCATATAATTTGTTTGTGATGACTCAGTTATATTGTCTATGGTACATAGCATACCCAGATGTTTGTGCTGCGTACTGATACACAGATGAGCCTGGGGAGGATTTGTTTATACACCACAGATGTGCATCAGCACATACAGTATCTGTCCTTGGTCATGCAGTCAGCACTGTAGTGTTGTTGTCTGACTGGAGCTTTACTGCTATCTGCTGGCATGAATAGATAAAGGGAAATGTTCTAGCAGAAAACATGTTGGGAATTTGCCTACTTTAAGATGTGAACCATCCGCCTGTGAATCTAAATCTCAGTGGAATTGTTAAACTGCATTTTATTATCCCCAAGTTCAGCAAAAAGCACAAAGCTGGACATACTTTAAATGCCATTAATTTTTAAGCAGCCACTTATGTCAGAGTAGTATTAAAATCCTTGCAGAGACCTGGAGTTGGGTAATTTATCACAGTGAACAGTGTCTCCTTAGAGACTATATTGAAAATGTTCTCAATGGTGTTTTCAGGTGTTTGTGGGAATGTCGAGGAAATCAAATTCATTAATCAATGTAAAAATAAGGAAGAAAAATAATCTAAGATGTTTTCTTTTAATTATAATCAACATATTTAATATTTTTGTGAAAAATAATATGATAATAATAATAATTGTGTTGTCACTGGAGAGAAAAGGCATTGAGAGAAATAAAGATGGTCCTCAAATATATTGCCATTGCTCTGGCAGTCGGATAATTTGTTAGCAGACACTAATGGCTCAGACATTATTTCCTGTTGGTCTTTTGCTTTTATCAACAACTGGCATGACCATGACCATTTAATGGGTCTGTAATGAATGCACTTTTGACTAATCATTATCATTGACAATCAAAATATTCAGCCAACAACAGTCATGCTCATGCCAAGGGCAGGGGAATTCCCCACCAAATTATTTTAATGGTTATAATTCCATATTGGGCACTCATCATACCTGATCATACCCTTCCCCCATCGGTGGCCCTGTCTCTCAGTATTACAAGATATTTTATTGCACAACTTTGAGGGAAATTCTAATTTTGCTCTCATAATTCTGAGTTAGATTTCATGATTACGAGACACTAAGCTAAGATGGCTGACTGCCATTTTCTGGCTTGATTGTTAGATGCGTGATATTAAAATGACACTGTTGTTTGTTTACAGGGAATCATCACTAAGACGTTGACTATGCAGCAGATCCAGAAATGCTTCAAAGTTACATAACCAAGCTCAGGGAATCATTGCTATCCTTGCTCTCCTTCTTTGTATGTCATGATTTTGTAGATTAAGAGTCTGTTTTTGTAAGCATTGAATAAGACACCTTTTACAAAATGAATCTCATATTCTGGAATCTGTTTAATATATATTAAACTTTTATTCCGTCTCTTGAATTGCAGTTAGCTAAATATTGTTCAATAAAAACATATACACGCTCAACTATAAATCAAAGGTCGTGTTATCATTCCTTCCTTACATTGCACAGTTGTGAAATTCCTTTCTTCAGCGCAGCTTTCACTGCTTTCGTGTGTTGCATTCACATTTGACCATAATGACAAACAAGTACGGTCAGTATGAAAAAGAGGCGTTTTGTACAATAGCCCCCTTCACTTACATGCTGACACACATGCGCATTACTACGTTTACCAAATGTTTTATATAAACAAATGGTTTCGACAGATACAAGACCACTTCCTGAACAGTTCACAATCTGCAAAATAATTTAGTGGTTTAGTTTTGAATTCACACATCTTCTATCATAAAATCATGTTTCTGCTTGAAGCAAACAGGCCTGTTGTTCGGTTCACCATGGGTTCAATTGACAGACAAGGCACCCTTCCCACTACCTGCCAAACTACTAAACATTGCACAAAAAGTAAGTACATTTGTGTTCGGTAGTTTACTTCGTTGTTGTAACAATGCCTATTGGCAATAAATCTTATACCTTTGAAAGCCTGTTTATTTCTCTTTTAAATGGTGCCACATTTGTAAGGAACATGCATTTGTGGGATTAGCAGCAGAGCTGAGTATGTGAGTTGTGCCCATGATAAATTTGCCAAATTTTCTCAGCTTATTCTGCTATTAACTCTAAGGTTCCACTGGATGCGTGTGTGTTGTGCTCCAGCTCAGGTACGGTTTTGTTCTATGATCCGTTGTCTGGCAACCCCGACTGGCTGCGTTTTGAGTCCGACACGGAGCAGCACTGCCGGACAGCTGGAGTTGCGGGACAGAGGAGTTCCCAGGATAATTATCTTCATAGCGGAGCCATAAGGGAGTCGATTTGGCCTGGACACATATCTGGTGGAATCTAGCCGAGACTCTTGTTTGGTGTTTTTTTTGGTGGATTGGATGATTTAAGTCTAAAGAAATAAGACATACTGGCAATTTAACAATTTACTAACTTTAACAAACAGGAGCCTCAGTAGCGTGTGGAAGAACCATACACAGCCACAACAGCCTGGTACCTCCTACTCATGCTGGTCACAGCCCGGTAAGAGTCAATAGCAGAAAATGCTGTTTGGCAGATAAATTTGGCAAATATTTCATGGGTGCAACCCACATACTCAGCTCTGCTGCTCATCCCACAAATGCATGTTCCTTACAAACATGGCACCATTTAAAAGGGAAATAAACATGCTTTCCAATAAGTACCACCTATAAGTGATCAACAAGAAATGCTACAGTGTTTATATAAGATAATATATGGGCTAGCACAGGATAAGGTTTGACGACAAGAGCACAGTGGAATGTTTAAAGAAGACTCAGAGGCAGGTATTAAAATGTAAAAATATACCAGCTTTAGTTGTATAGAAAATATGGAAAAGATTCAACGTCACAAATGTAAATAAAGGAAATATTGCAGTATGAAGTTCACAATATATTTTTTTTCTGGCTGCACCCAGTAAGCTATCTATCAATCTATCTATCAATCTATCTATCTATCTATCTATCTATCTATCTATCTATCTATCTATCTATCTATCTATCTATCGTCAGAGGGGTAAATTGTTATTTGGCACTAATTTGGCCATCAACCCAAATGAAGTACACCTGTGAAACACCAATAAAACATTTCTGGTCTGACTGCAGTTTTAGGCTTGGGGTGTGTCCTCATGAATCATGAAGTTGGCTTCATTGTGGAATATTTACAGGTGTATGCAGTGTTGACTGGTAGGTTCGCCAGTACAATAGAGTCCTGTAAAACTGATTAACCTGCCAATAGCTTTCTCTTCCAAGTAAAAACTGAACTGGTCTTATTTTTATGAGGGCCATGGTATGCATTCATGTTTGTTTTTGTTTTTGTTTTTTTAAGCTCTGTTTAAATAAGACAGGCTCCACGTGTGATTAAACCTACAGGCTTTATGCCAAGTAAGTGTTACTCAGGCCCTGTTTCCACCTGTTATTATCATCACGTCTGAGTTATCCAATCAGAAATGGACAGCTCTAAGTGTGTCTGCTCCCACCTGGCATTAGTGCATGCATCTCTAGTGACCAATTGTGATCGGATCTTACTCCCTTGCTTTATATGCAAATTACCACGTACATAATTTTTGCTTGTAAAAATGCATTTTTACTTGTGGCAGGCAATGCACTAAACCAGGGGTCACCGACCTTTTTGAAACTGAGAGCTACTTCATGGGTACTGAGTCATATGAAGGGCTACCAGTTTGATATACTCTTCTGAAATAACAAATTTGCTCAGTTTGCCTTTCGTTATATATGATTATTAATGATTAATGATACTCATCTATGTGAAGACACTGATCACGTTAATTATTTCTCACAATAATTGTCAACAATAACTTAACAAGGTGGGAAACAGATAATATCAATATTCCATTTTCATCTTTAGAACAGGCCTGAGGGTTACTCATGTGGTCCTTGGGGGCTACCTGGTGCCTGCGGGCACCGTGTTGGTGACCCCTGCACTAAACCGTGTCTAGTCAACAGGAAAAATTAAGATGGCCCTTACTCTCTGCTGGCTATTAAAAGAAGAAGAACATTAAGTTAATCAAAATGATGCAGACTGGCAAACCAAGTTAATGAAGATGTATGAGGCACCCAAATATATCCCCATGGGCTCTTGGAAATTATCAGACACCACTGTTGCAGGTTGCTTTTGAGAAGGCATCCAGGCAATCTCAAACTTTGACTTTTTACATCTGTTCTGCCCACGACCAGAAGAACAGAGTCGCTTTGACGAAGAAGATGTTGGTGAGAAGGAGGAGGAGGATTGGGCTGAAAATGCAGTAGCAGCATTTGGTCCATAGTATCTACAAACACAAGTACACATAACACATCAGATCCAGCTCCCATTTAGTGTAAAAAGAGCACGCAGCCACGGTTTTCAACCTACTACACTATATATATATACATACATACATACATGGTCTGGGGGAATACTCGATTCTGATTGGCTGCGGGGTGTCCATTAACCCCTGTTATCCTCTGTATGTACCTTTGGAAGATTGGACAGAGGGGCAAAATATAGACACAAAATAAAAGGGGTCCAAGTAGTACACCCTTTGACAAACCATATTTAACCTCATCAGATATGAGCTATGTTTAGAGGGGTTGCTGTAAGTAAGAAAGTTTGTGTTAACAGATTTAGTCTACATTTGTTTTGTTTTAACAGTTTGCACCTATGCGTTGTCCAATGTGCCACAGGTAGGTGCATTCAGTGACTTTTTCTCTTTCCCTGACCCTGTCTGTGTTCCTGGACCTCCTGATTTACAAATCAAGCACAAACCAACAAACTCTCTTAATGTTTGTCAAAGGTGTACTGCAGATACAAATCCTAAAAAAAAACAACGAGAGAAGAATGACTGGTAAAAAAAATAAATAACAAAAAATAAATGAAAAGCATAGTGGACAATGAAAAGCATAAAGCAAAAGAAATTGCTTTGCTTCTGACTTTGTTTCTGACATTCAAGAAGGAGTGAGAAGGGTTATACATTCATCTAATCCCTCTCCTTCTCCATAAGTCATTGGATGACAATTAACCAGCTTCCTTAATGGTCTATACTTTAATTTTCTAACTTGTCTGAATATTATATTGATTACATTCTATCTTTGTCATAAAAAAACATAAATTCATTACTGATATACTATCCTTATCAAAAAATATACATTTATTATTCACATATTTCTATCACTCATATTTATCTTAATCATATTGAGTTATCTTTTTGTATATGAGTAAAACTGACATTGCTTTAGCTCTGCATTCAAAATTGCTCCATAGTTTCACTCCACATTGATGTACAAAAAACACTATCATTTTTTAAGTTGAATTATAACCCCCCCACCCCCCACCCCGATCACTGAACAGTTTCTGAATGTTTCCAGGGAGTTATTTTTAGCTTTGAACATTATTTGTGCCGTTTAATATTCCACAAGGTCTGTTATTTTTAAATAAGCTTGACTATAAGAATAAGGATTTAGTGTGATCCAGATATCTGTCCTGCTCTTTTTTGGAGAATAGCAACCTAATTTAAATGTGGTAAGACTAGGGAACAGTAGAGCATGTAAAGGGATTTGAAAATGATCAACGGCAAATGGCAAAAGATAGGGCAGGCAGAAGCTGCACTGCAGCACCAATGCTGCCTGTGTGGAGACAAAGACGAGTTAGCTGCAGCAGCTCAGCAACGAAGCCACCATGCATTACTGCACAAAGTTCCAATGTGGACAAATGTAATGAAGGACTACAGCTGCCACTTTGCTGCAGTTCTACTGCTTAAGTAAAAAAAATGCTGCTAAACTTCTAGTCTGTCTGAGAGTGACAAGCGTGACAGTAACTGTGCTGAACTGCAGTCTTGTCCCAGTGATGCTCCTTGTGTACAGACATATTAACCACGCTCTGAAACACTGACACTAATCCACCTGGTTGTACCGGTATGGCCTGTGTCATCTGGCCTTGGGATGGATTTTATTTCTCATGAGAGATTTCTCAGAGCTGATCCTGAGGCTGAAATATGTGATTGGCTTGGTGACATTTCAATGTATGAGTCAGGTAAGAAACATTTCAAGCCAGGGTGAAAAAACAGGGTAGGGAAAGACGCATCTTCTAATGTGACTCATTATGTGTCATTCTCCTTCATGTTTTGCTTATTGTTATGAAATGGGAGGCAAAGGCTTTTGTATCAGACTTGAATTTATAAGTCTTGACTCAAATTCTATTCATGTCATCTTAACAAGCTTATTCATGGTTGAGCAGGTTCAAGCATGATGAGATCTCCAGTTTTTCCTGTATATCGGTACTGTGTCATAAATATAGTGTGACTGAATAAGCCTCCATTGGTTAAAATACATTACTTCTAACTTATAATAATTCATAAAATGTACATATCATCACATATCGTCACACTGAGATACAGGTAATCAGTGTGTGGAGTTTGAACTGAATCAGAACGGTTTACTGTCCTGTACTATATAGTTGCTCAGCTAAATAAATAAATGTCATTATGTCATGTAAATGTCATCATAATGAACTTACGCACAGTTGATCAGAGTGCAGCATTGGTCATTTGATTTGAGTTAGTCAAAATGAAATGAACAGAAACTAGCTGAAACTACATCACGTACGGGCTACGGGAGGCCAGCTTGGAGATGATGAACTTCAACTCTGTTTTGGATATTCACATGACCATGCTTGGCATTGGAATATTGTAAATGAAAAGTTTAGAAGTTGAAAATCTCAGACTTTGGCAGCCCAAAGGTGTTGTATCAAAAACAAATGACACAAGTTTCTCTTAGATTTGTCAGGCTGTATGAAGTTAAATCAGGTGCTTCTCAGCTGAATAAGGCAAATTACATGAGTAAGGTGTGACCACACCGTAACCTTAAGCCGTAGAACAGCAGCAAAGCAGCAGCTATAGTCTTTCTTTACATTTTGTCCACATTGGAACTTTGTGCAGTAATGCATGGCGGCTGCGTTGTTGAGCTGCTGCAGCTCACTCATCTTTGTCTCCACACAGGCAGCATTGGTGCTGCAGAGCAGCTTCTGCCTGTCCTATCTTTTCACATGGACTTTGCCATTGATAAATATGATGATGATGATTTTCCTTTACCCCTGTTAAAGAAAAGACGGGAGGGAGAAAAGAAAACAAGAGAGCACAGGAAAAAAAACAGCCCTTCACCTGTTGTGTATTTTCTCTTCATGTCTGTGACACTGAGTACAATACACGTGTTGCGGTAAAAAAAGGTGAGGCTCGGAATCTCTAAATTACACGGCGCTGTAGTCTCTCTTGACATGCAAGTGCAAAAGCACTTTCCCTTGTGCCAATGCGGCTGCTCTAACCTGTTATCATGGATGCTGAAATAAAAAGCAAAACATTTTGCCACGGTTTGTCCAGCCTGTTGTGTCTACATATTATACATATACACACAGCCATTGATGTGCACATTTTAATTTTGATAAAGCACACAGTGCATGGGCATAGAAAGCACGTAAGTTATGGGTGTTTTGCAATTTCATCCAGAGAAAGCATTTGACCCCAGATCACATATTTGAAAATAGTAAAATGCTAAAAGTACAGAAATGGAGTTGATGACTTATTTTGCTGCACAGGCTAAACTTAATTTTACCTTAATCATAAAGATTAACAGATAAGGAGCTGCTAACATGACTCATCACATTGGTTGTTTTGAAAGGCACAAATGACTTGTCATTTGGATTTAATAAGATACTGGTTGACTCGTATCCATGCATTTATTCAGAACAAGAAAAATGATATGATAATCAGTGAACTGACTGACAAGCTTTCACACCATGCAGGTTTCAAACAAATGGAAATCTCCACCTTCTTATGGAACATTGTGAGCATTCTTGCTTTTGTTTAAGCTTTAATACGTTTTGTTGGCCCTTCCCAGAGAATACCTTCTTCACCTCTAATTGCCATCATCACTTTTCTCTGAGTGAGCGAAGGAGATAGAGGTGAGTTCCGCTGATGTGCATCTTTCTTTGTCTTACCTTAGTATCTGACATATTCTGTTTGAATCAATCTCATGTTATCTTTTTTGTAAAACAATTAATCATAAGAAACATACATAACATTAAAGGTAGTTTTTACAGCGTAGAATTTGCCATTGAATGCTCTTGGCTTGACCAGGCATGAGTTTGTAAAGTTTCAGCATTGTTTGTAAATAAATGAAATTGTTTAACTGTATAAATACAATATATTATATTGTAGAAATTCTGTGATTTTTTACAACAACCTTTTTATTTCTTTTTAAAAAATATATAAACGCAAAGTAAATATTAAATCCAAGGCATGGAGATTATTTGTAAATAGAAAGAGAACAGAGATCTCTTTTTTGTTTTGTTCTTTTTGAAACTTACATTAATTTGGTTGCATTAGATCGCACTTATTATTTTTAAAATGATCATTTTCCTTTTCCTAGGATTCTTGTTTTTCTAAAATTCAAATAAAATAACCTGAACATCACTGAGGGTGGATAAAGGTAAAGGTGAGCAAAGACTTGCTCACAATGAGTGGCCCAAGAACTTTAGCTCAAATCCTGCTACTCTCAGCTGTCGGTCTCGGTAGGTGTCCAAAATTCAGATGAGGATCATTCACTTGTTCCAATATATATTAGAAATAAATAATATTTAAAAGGTGTGTTTGTCTTTTATTCCTTCAGCGTGTGTATCAGCACTCGTCTCTGCAGTCGTAAGTCAATTAATTTAATGTAGTACTCATTTTTCCATGTGTCGTCTGTACAAATTACTGAATAAATATACTAATTTTGTATTTCAGTCAAATACAACATCTGGTAAGGAGTAATTTATCTTTACTCTGTTTAATTCAAAATCAATTGTGTAATGACACTGTTAATTCTGTCTAATCATTTATATTGTGATATTTGAAGGGCCAGGTCCAGGGATAACTCAAAACAGGTCAGTATGCACATTTTTAATTTAAAAATATATATATATATATATATATATATAAATATAAAGGAATATTATGCAGGATTTGCTGTTTGTTGACAACCCAGAAGAAATTAAAGCTGCAAGCAGCGATGAACAGGCCTTCGCAGTGCACACGCATCAGGGGAATGCTGCTGTCGGGTTGTGCCGCATACCCAGCCCCATTGGCTGATTGTATCTCTATGTTTCGGACAATGAAGGAAGGGGTTAAATGTAATTTCCTGTGTCCAACATGTGGTGCTTTGACTATGATTGTATATTGGCCTATGTGTTCAGGGCTGGACTGTTATCAAACATGTGAAGTTTGGTCCAGATCGGAACGAGGAAGTCGTTCCTTTATAATTTGGTGGCCTGTTCCTGCCCGTATTAAATAATGTACGCTGAGGTCAGAACAACTCCCTGCAATCTACATACAGAATAAATAATTAGAGGACTACATTGTGTTACCATACAGACTATTAAACAGAGGTTTATATCCACTAGCAGGGCAGCACTGCCCCCTGATGGAGAAAGCCTGAATGTACAATCAAATGTGAAGGCAGTCAAGCTGGTCTTTCGTCATTTAGCAAGCTTTAAAAGTGCCACCTTTTGGCCGATTTGCACTGAATTTTGTACACACCCTCATTGGGCCATGGAACACTATTAGCAAAAGTGTTGTGGTAATTGGACTGTATTTCATCAAGATATGCAAGACTGTCTGTTTGCCCACAATGTGCAGGAAATTGTTGTTTTATATTTTGGGTGTTTTTTGGACTATCACAATTCTTTTGCTAACATTTTGTCAGGAGGGTCCACAGATGCTACATGCAAAATTTAGTGCAAATCGGTTAAATTGCCTTGGAGGAGTTTCATTTTTCGCGAAAAGTGGGCATGCTTAAAAATGTGCAACATTTGGGAGTTATTCGGCAAAACTGCTTTTGTCTTGACAATAGGGTTAGGGTTAGGGTCAAGGCTCATGGGGAAGTAGTAACCTGAGTTTCATGTCATTTCAGACACACCAATGTGGAGATCTGTAACTCTTCCTGTTTTGAGAATATCAAAATACTTTTAATAACAAAGTTTTGTGCAAATAGGTGAAATTTCCTGGGGGGAGTTAGAAAATGTAGGTTTGCAGCATTTAGCAAATTTGCAGGATTCAACACAATTCAGGGAACGGGTGGATATAAGCTGTTTGAGAGTATAATAAACTATATGGGAGGCATAGGCCAAAACGCACTTTACTTGATTATACCACCACCTAGTGGTGGAAATTCACGACAACCATAGATTATAACATTTTTTGCCAAGCCTAATGTGTTTGCCAAATAAAATCGCATTGTTCAGGCAGTGAAAAATGCGATCACTTGGGTAAAAAAGTAGTAATTGGAAAAACAATAGGGACCTCGCTGGTTTCCGTGCTCGGGCCCTTAAAAGTATTTCTAGAGAGAGATTGTTAATTGTTGAGTAACCTGAATATACGCCAAAACTCACCAACCCAGAATCAGAGTTGGCGTCAGAGCACATCTAACCGGGGGGCATTCAGTGAATGCGGGGTGTCACTTTCTGTTCTGTCACTCAACAACTCAATATACTATGTAATATCAGTTTCCTTTCAACAATCAACACACTAATCCATGTCTTACACCAAAACATCCAACGGAGCACGTTTTCACATAGGCACCGCCAATAATAGAACGTCTCTGGCACCGCATAGTTTCTCTCTCTCTCTCTCTCTCTCTCTCTCTCTCTCTCTCTCTCTCTCACACGCACACACACACACACACACACACACACACACACACACAGCCTCTCTCTCTTTCACGCACGCACGCAGCCATTGCGCATCACTGAAACAGCTGTAATAGACCACACAGCCAGATGCAGCATAAATTCAGACAGGACAAAAACCCATTCAGCTTTAAGTGTTATAAACAAGTATGCCACGGCGGGCAAAATAAGGTACATTAAAAGCACGGCTTACCTTTAGAAGAGCTGTATAGATAGATAGATAGATAGAAATACTTTAATGATCCCAGTATGCGGCGAGTGTGGCCACTAAACCTTCAAAGAACGGTGTATTTTCACTCGATGGTGCATCTTCGGGTCAAGTCTCTCTCAAAGGCCAGCTGAACCAATTGGGCCTTTCTTTTGTGAAGCATTGGGCGTCTGTGGTCCTGTAAACACATTTCTCAAGGTGGAGAATGAATTCTCGCACATTGCTGTGGAGGCATCAAATTTCAGGCCAAGTTTAAACGCAGTCAGCACACTGGGCATTGCCATCAGATGCGTGTGGTACTTTGAGAAGATACTCTTCATGTCTGTATAGTCCAGTCCACCCCCTTCAGTTCTGATTGCTTTTGCGATCTGAAAAACTGTTTAGCAACTTTGAACGCTGTCTCAAGGACATCCATTCGTGCCAGGTCTATAATGCGCTTCACAACACTGACGTCAAGGAATGCAGCGCTCTCTGGATTTAGTGCAGAAAGTGCACCAGCCAGCTGTGAAATGTGCTCACTGAATCTATGATCCATTTCACCAAGCACTGAATCTACAATGCTGTGGTACAGTCTCTGAGGCTCACTTTTGGTGTCATCATCCCACAATGACATACGCGTCCATTTGACTATTTGCCTTGCATCTCTGTTTGGACAATGCGAGTCATAATGAGCTGGCAGCTGTGGAAAAGTCCCACAAATTCCTCATCACAGTGGAGTTTCCGTACACAGGTTGTTGCGCTGGCCACAATACTTAACCCTGTCATTAAGTCAGTGTCTTCTCTCTGTAGGAGCTTGTTTGGTGGGTCCAGCAGGGCGAGAACAGTGTGGACTAACTTGGCAATGACTAGGAAACTAGGCTTGGTCATCTCACGGAACAGGCCTGCAGCTTCCATTCGTGTCTCCGTGCCATGGGCGAGAACAGAGTCAATGTCAGTCAAGAGAGATGTTACGTCGTTAAATGAGTTTAAAACAACGGTCACGGTTGCAAGATGTCCTGTCCATCTTTGTTCCAGCAGACGTTTGAGGTGCACACGCTTGTAGTGCACAACAATGATGGGCTTCTTGCAGAACTGGTAAAGGGCATTGCACACATGAAAAAAGTCCCCTACATCTGTCTCAGCTAACATTGCATGTACTACAACTAAGTGAAGCTGGCGATTAAGACAGTGTACATAAGGTATCTCACGATTCAGTTTCTCTTGCAGTAGCTTTTGGACACTGCCGTGTTTCCTAGACATCAGAGCAGCCCCATCAAAAACCTGATCAGTGTCTGTGCATCACTTTTACCAGCTGTTGCTATGGTTATCTCCTTTCCAGTAGTGACACGTCTTTCACGCTCCTTCCAGTGTGTAACAGTTGAGATGCTCCTTCGACGACTCATGTTTAAGCAATCCCCGATCTCTCTCCGCTGTGTTTTTCCAGTTATGAAATCCCACAGTGACAAATACATCCTGAGACCTCCTTAAGGTGCTAAACTGCCCAAAAAAAATCAAAATGCTGCATCCGCTTTGATGCTGTATTTAAGCCAGTCACGGTTGTGGTACCAAGTAGATACAAATGACCGCTTCTTCCCACTGAAAATGCTGGCTGAGTAATGTTGTAAAACAACTTGATCAGACTCTTCAGCCCTGAGATCATCAATGGTTTATCTTCGGCAGCTAGCGCTCCTGCTAGCCGCAGCTGCATCGTTGCCATGGTTGCTGCTGTTACAGCTAACATAAGCTGCAGGCTCCTGCTCTTCAGAAGTGGCGGCTCTGGGTGCACTCGCTCCCTCTTCCGTTGCCGGCAGAGTCGAAGGAGGTCTTGCAGAAGCAGCAGCACCACCACGTAACCACTTTCTGATATCCATTTATATTTTCAGTTGGCTAATTTAGTTCACTGTGAGCTCCGTGAGTGCTTATTTTGACGTGATAACAACGTCAACTTGACGTCATTAAGCCTTCAGGTCATAGGTCAACAGGTCAACACCCGACCAATGAGCACATTTCAAACCCAAACGTGACTGTATGCAAACGATCAACTCTGTTTTTCCGATGTTTTTGTTTCTATTATTTTTTAAATCTAATCCTCACTGTATAGTGACTTAAATAAATTGATTAATACCCTATGACGCCGGCCCCGCCCGGAATATACGTCACATCTGGTGAAAATTACGATACTGTAATATCATTGGGTGTGGGTGTGGCCAGGGGACTCTATAGTGCCCCCTGCTGTAAATCCCTGCCTCCTACATGCACATACATTTACAAAAATTGGTATACATATACATCATGACCAGACGCACAAAAAATGTCCATCAACCAAAACCGTCAGTCCAACAGGAAGTCGGCCATGTTGATTTTGCCATCATTTTGACACGTGTCCATGCCTTATACTTTAACAAACTCCTCCTACAGATTTAGAACCCTGGACTTCAAATTCAGTCAGCATCATCCTCAGACCTTGAAGATAAAAGTTTATCAAAAGCCTTCATCTATGTCATACCTGGTGGGCGTGGTGGTGTGGTCCATTTCAATGCTTCACTAGAAAGTGGGAAGTCCTTACAACTTCAACATTCAATTTACAAACCAAATAGCTCACACATGTAGAGAGTTTGCCCTGAATACGTCTATGCATCAATACCATGTCATATCTATAGTGCAACCCACTGGACAAAGGAAGTCAGACAAACATTATCCGATTAACATGACATTTACAGGTTGTTTGCAGATCGACGTGCATGGTGCGAGGGCCCATTCATCGCTGCTAGCAGCGTTAATTGAAATTGCATTTGCATCAGTCACTACGTTGTTTTTAAGGAAAATCCTGCATATTATACCTTTAGCGTTTAATCTAAGTCATTATAACACCACAGTCACTTGGAATGTAATTATGATTCTGCTTTACTTGAAGTTCAATGTAATGCTCATTTTTATTTCACCATTTGTGATGACAGCACCGCTGCCACTCCAAGCAATGGTTTCCAGGATACTTGCCATGCTGGAAAAGTACAAGATGCCAGTCACAGCGTAAGTCTATATAGCCTTCAAAAGTGACCACAGACCAGTGCAGATTATCAATGCCAGTGACCTTCTCATTTTACTGTGTATTACAAGACATATGTCTCTGTGTCCTCTCTAGATATCTGTTGCAGTGGACATACTGGCAGCAGAGCTATCCTGTAAAAAGGGTCGAAATGTGAGCTTATCAGAAGACAAATCCAAGGAGTTGGAACGGAACCTCAGACAGATTGTGGAGTCTACCCTAAAAGTCTTCTTTGACCTGGTATCAATGTTATTTTAATTTTTTAATTTTTTCCATACGGTTGGGTAACATATATTTTCTTATAGTTAAATCTGGTTTTATTATCTCTTACACAGCGTGTTCATGCTCATGCCATGCCATTTATCTCATGAGTGCAAAGACCTATCTTGTAAACACACACACACACACACACACACACATATGAAAGGTCAAATTTTGTAGAAAGTGAGATTTCCATGTATGATTTGATTATCAAGCAGGTTTAGATGCTATTGTGAAAGTATCAAAACATTTAATCCACAGACAAATGCATGCAGCCCTTATTCAGAAGCTGTGTGTCACAGTTTGGAGGTGGTGTAAATAGGATTTAATTGCTAGAACACAGGGAGGCAAAAAGGAAAAGGAACAAAAGGCGAGCTTTATTGAACAAAAGCTGAGTGCTCCAAAAAGCATAAATCCAAAAGTGTAAAACACAACAAATCAAACATAGTACAACAAAAAGCAAAATACAAATCAGGAAAAATTTAAGGGATAAAGCGAGAAACTAAAACCAGAAAACATACCATGAGGATACACGGGGAGACACTGGAAAACATGTGAGCGGGCACAGGAGAATAACCAGGTGATTCACAGTGAGTAACACAGGGTAGTAACACAGGGCTAACTGACAAAGACATCAGGGAGCACACAGACTATGCACACACAGTGCTAATTGACAAACAAGACACAGGTAAAGACAGAAAAAGTGCAGGAAATTCACACAAAGGGAGAACCTGCAAAGCAACACACGACACAAGAGTAAGTATGTAATGCAGCTTTTATTAATGGCTGACTGCAACTTTGTTTCACAACAGGGCACCAAACAGTCTGGATTCAATGTTCTGGAAACGTTTGGCGTCTTGGACAGTCTAAGACTGTATAATGACAGTGACTCAAGATCTGTCAGACTGTGGTTCTCACTAAAGATGGCTCCTCTCTTGCCCAATGTCGATGAGAACTTCCTGATCCAGCTAAGCAGTCAGAATTTCAGCTGCAGTTCTTTCCAAGAATTGTAAGTGACTTTAATTCCATTTTGCTGATACATGCAAATGAATGCAACGGTCTAACTCGCTAAATCATTGGTAAAAATAACTGAATTGGTGTTAACGTAGTGATAAATAATGTAGGTGAGTACTGTATAAATAATGTAATTAAGCTTGTAAAACCATGACACTAGATACATATGCACATACATTCACATGTGGGCTTCTTTTGAGAATCCTGTCCTTTCTGCAACTACATCGAATTTGCTTGCGGATGTGACTAACATACGTCATCTTGTGTTGCATAACTTTGCGTTGGTCTTGATTAATAAAATTCATGATTTTCTGACAACTGACCAAAAAGCAACAAGGTCCACATTTGGCGCAGCCTGTTGTAGCTGAACAGATTAAGTGTAGTCCTCTAAGCGATGAGACTGACGTCCGTGTCCTGTTTGGAACCTATTGTTATAAAATTCACTTAGGAAAAGAATCTTTAGGATAAAATAGTCCCCTTCCCAAATTTAATCAAGGATAACTACCCCATGTGCATATTTTTTCTGGTTATTTTCCCAAGTCACAAAGCTGATATGATAAAACCTGATTAGTCAGTTGTGATGATGGTTTTGGAGTGTCATTAATTATGATGTTTATGATGTTTTAGTAACAACCCCAGTTGGCAATATCAGAATGCGTGTTGTAGCAATGTCACAGTGCATCAGGTCTTTTTGATCTCATCAACAAAGCGGCAGATGTAAACTTCTCGAGAGGACCTGCCACTGTATGTATCCACAGCAGATGTGTAAAACATCCTACATAGAGTAGAGCTGCTGGGTCCAAACCATCCCAGGCTGTGTCATCAAAACATGTGCCAATCAGTTATTTGATATTATTACTGACATTTTTAACATATCACTCTCACAGGAGAATCTCCACCTGCTTTTAGACTGACAATAATTTGAATCTGAAATCTTTAATCTGGTTTACTATAATGTTTTTACTAGGCTATTTCTTGGCTGGACCAGGTGCCAAGCAGCCACTGTAAAATAAGGAGGTTCCTTTGAAAAAGATACAAATGTGGGCTATTATTTTAATCAAACTTGCCATTGAAATCTAAAAGAATTTATCTCCTAGTTTCCATTAGTAAGGCAGCAGTTCATTACGCTGTCCACTTCTATAATTATACTGCAGTGGTAAAGTTTGTATCATTTATAGTGACCTTGAATAGAATTGTTCCTGTAAAAACTGTTAATATTACTCAAAATAGTACATATAAAATATATTATATGACTGATTAGCAATCATGTATGAGCATTAAACACATTCATAGGGAGGACAAAGACGAAGGGTTAACATGGCATGACAAATCAAAGATGCACAAACTAGTTGAGGGGATAATTGGATGAGAGTGAGAGCACAGCAGGTCAGAGCAAAGCAAGTAAAGGTGAAGATGTTGTTGATGGTGTTTAAGTCTTTGCACACGCAGTCTCTTTTTTTGAGTGCCTTTTTAAAATCCATAATCCACTAAAAAACATGATGCACAGATGCCCTGCAAACTAAGAAGAATACTTTTTATAATATTGTATTTGTTGCAAAAATTCAGGGAAATTCATCCATTCCTGATAACAGGACAAGAGCAAAGAAAGTTTCGCCTGCTCATAGAGACACTGTGGAATTATCCCAATTGCTTCCAGGTGTATTTCAGGATGTCAGTGGTCCAATTTAATCCTGTTCTCGCAAACCACCCATTGAAAAGATTACCACAAATGTCCATGAACAAGTTGATCCTGAACAGCATAATGTGTAAGGTAGAAAGGGACTCACGCACATGAATGCTACACACACATCCCTCCAGGAAAGGATGCGAATAAATGCATAAAATTGAGCATGTTCTGAGAAAAATTGCTTTAGAATAAAATCTTGGTGCTGTATTGTAGGCAACTGGACTTTTTCAATTTCTTGAAGACGTTTCACTTCTCAGAGGCTTCTTCAGTTCTAACTAAAGTGGAGAGGAGTTGGCAGGCTTTTAAACTTTGTGTGGGTGTGTTCTTACAGAGTCGTTAAGGACACGTGTGAGCTCAGAGTTTCAGAGTTGTTAGGACCACTTGTGGGTTGTTGGTCCAACCAGCCTTCATGTGGGTTTTTTAAGGCTAGGTGAGCACAGGTGTGAATGGTTGTTAAGCTGTCTGGAGAGGGAACTCACTACTGCATTTTAGGTGGGCTTTAAGTGATGTCTAAGGCCACCTCCTCTGTTCAAAGAGGGCCATTCCAGTTTGACATAGATGGTTTCCTTTACTCCTCCTTCAAACCATCTGTCTTCTCTGGCCAAGATGTTCACATTGTTGCCCTCAAAGGAATGATTTTTCTCCTTCAGATGTAAGTGGACAGCAGATTCTTGACCTGAGGAGTTGGCCCTCCTGTGTTATGCCATTCGTTTATGGAGAGGTTGTTTCGTCTCCCCAATGTACAAATCTGTGCAGTCCTGTCTGCATTGTACAGCGTAAACTACATTATTCTGTTTATGCCTGGATGTTTGGTCCTTAGGATGGACTAGTCTCTGCCTCAGTGTGTTGTTAGGTTTAAAGTGAACTGGGATATGATGTTCGTTAAAGATCCTCCTGAGTTTCTCAGACATTCTCATGACATAGGGAATGAAAATGTTGTTACACGTTATCATCTCCTCCTCTGCTATGGATCTTTTAGTGGTTTTGACAAAGGTCCATTTTGGGTAGCCACAGGTTTAAAGCACTCCACTTAGGTGCTTTTGTTCTTTCTCCTTCCCCTCTGACTTAGTAGGCACAGTCTCAGTCCAATGGTGTAGGATTCTGATTACCCCCAGCTTGTGCTCCAGCGGGCGATTACAGTCGAACGGCAAGTACTGATCTGTGTTTGTAGGTTTTCTGTACACCTCGTTGTTGAGGCTTCTGTCTTATTCAATGTATACTGCACAGTCAAAAAAGGGCAGATTGTCTCCTCTGACATTGTAGTTTCTGGGCTGTGTTCATCAAAGGTGTCGGCGTGTAGTACGTTGAAAAATGAATTCTGCGGAGGCAAGGCTGGGTGGAATGATAGAGCCATCTTTATTGAAACAGATCTCAAGCCTGCGTCCGAAACATAGGGTGCGCCCTGGTGTTCTCAAATCCTGGCAAAGTTCTGCCCAATGCTTTGCCCTCTGCTCTATCAGAAATCCTATTGAGCCTTCGATCTTAGGAAATCTACAAGTGACCACCACCCTTTCTCTGGTGTGTGGGCCTTTTTAGAGTCTATTTTCCATACCTGCCCAATTCTCCTAATTGGTCACTTTGGTTGATTAAAGGTTCATCTATCCAGTGGGAGAAAAGAAGGATGGGTCTGCCTCACACCCCCTATGAAATAACTCTTATGTGTGTTACTTAACTTTGCTGATGTCAGCTAAAGTGGACAGGATGGTCTCTCTACTTAGATGAAAATGTATACGTTGAGTCAGCACCGAACCTCTGGTGTGGGCCCATTCCTATAGCTTATCTCTGATGCACACCTCAGAGCTGATTAACGGCTCCTGGTCATGTGGACCTTTGCAATTTCGCATTCCCACACTTGTCTACAGGGGAGCATCTGGTCCTGTCCCATCCTGTACTGTCACTATTCACTATTGTCTTAGAGCTCAGGATGTGTAAGAAACACACAGACACTACAACATCTTTCTGTGTGAACTTGATATTGTTGTCCACAGCATTTATATGTTCTATGAGGGCTTCCACTTCCCTTGCTCTGATTTTGACCCAGGTTTCATCCACATACTTGAACTATAATTAGGTGTTGGTTGGATGTAAAACAGTTGCAGCCTGCAAGTGGCTCAAGTTAAATAATGCACAAGATCAAATTCATATTTATCAGAATGATCATTTTTATCACCTGTCCTGTCCGATCAGAGGACTGAGATTCATGCACACATCACGCACACAGAGATGCATCACAGCACTCCTCCTCCTCCACTTAAATAAAGCATTCTTACAATGCGTGGTGGAGAGACTCGAGTCAGCTTATGATGATCACAAAGAAAAGCAAGCAACAAACAGTGTTTTACAGTGTAAAACTAGTAGCAAATAGGACTACGTTCCACAAACTTACAAAACAATGTAGGTAAAAGCATACAATACATGCTAATTTCTAGCATCTGCCCAGACACTAAATAAAACTCACTTGTGACCGCATTGTTAGCGGCTAAGCGTGTGTCCGTCTTCTGTCATCCCACTCACTTCCTCTGCATGACTGTGACTGTGACAATCGGCGCCAACTACTAGACAAGAGGGTCAGTGTACTTTGGTCTACACACAGGCCACTCTACTGTTAGGGCCATGTCGTGAGGGTCCCAACAATTTCAGAGTCCTTTACTGCTCAACAACATGTAAAAATAGAATAAGAATACAAAATACACAAGTAAGACTAAGACTAAGAATTGTTTGAGGTTGTGAACTGAAACAAGTAGGAGAGAGGAGCGCTTGATCTGTTACCTGGGACAGGGACATGGTCAAATAGCATTATCTATTTTATTTTTACACAAACAATGCACTCAACTCATGTATTTAGCTTAAGTACTGGATGCTAAATCCCTCGTAAATAAAGAAAATAAAAATAAAGGACAGCACTCCCATCTTCCCATCTTTTCTTGCAAACCGGAGGTTCTGGGCAAGATGGACTTCTTCAGCGTGTATTCTGGCAATTTCACAGTAAAACTGCACAGGTATGCTAATTATAGATATCCAAAATTTCACAACAGATAAACCCCAATAGGGGGAGCTGTATTCTTTTGAAGGAGAGCAAAGGACCACACAGGGTCTCATACAAACAAAACAAAATGAAATCCATCCATTGTCTGTAACCGCTTTGTCCCTATATGGGGTCACAGGGATTTTTGCTGGAGCCAATCCCAGCTGTCTCTGGGCGAGGGCAGGGTACACCCTGGACAAATTGCTAGCTCATCGCAGGGCACTTCACTGATGGTAGAGGCTGCCATGTAAGGTGCTAACCGCACATCAGTGCTACAGCCACCCCACTAAACAAAATGTCACAACAAAATAGCACCTAACCAGGGACGTGCACATGATTATAGAGGGGCAGGGGCTCAAAGTCAGAAAAGGGCAGTACATGCGCGCGAACACATTTTCTTTCAAGCCTCAATAACACAATATTTAGATAAATTTAAAATTAATAAACAAAGCACTTATAGAAAGCTAACTACTTAGCTGTGTATCCTGTGTAGCTGTGAGTGATATGCAATTGCCATTTCTTTTGTGTCAACAAATTATTGTCAGCATGAGTTTATTCACATTATCATAATACTGAGTTTAGAAGACATGCAATTCAGCTGCAATTCTTAAAAGGCAATGAAACACTGGTTTATTATTAGGCTATTTATTGGAGAGCAAATGCAAACTAGAAACACAGGCTACACATCTAAAAATGTGACAAAACCAAGAAATGACTACTGTGACTGCTATTGTGAATGTTAGTAGGAACAGCAATGTTTACAACAGCAAAGTCACAGTAAACTCAATATCTGGAAGAAGTTTAAGAATATTCTTAACACTCATTAACAAGCAGTTAGCTTAACAAGCACAAATGGGCACTCTTCTGAAATATGAGTCATATTAAAGCATGTTGAAAAAGTGGAAGGCGACTTGTTAGCCCCCACAAGGAAGTTATGTTCATGGATTTATAACTCACAAAGGTTCAAGTCGCTCTGTCACGTCTCATCTCATATGTGGAAGGAAGAAAACTGTCAACATAGATAAAAACATCAAAATTCAAAAATGCCACAAAGACTGTAATCGATATGTGCAGATGCCAAAAAATGGTCCATGGTGAAATTAATGTGTGATCTTCTATAAATAATTATTTATTTTATGTTCACTGATGATCTAAAACTTACAAAAAAATAATAATCATTCTTTTTATTTTCAAGGATTCAGGCTATGAGTGATGAACTGGAGATATCTAAGAGAATGGAGAAGGAAAAAATCTATTCACACTTCATTCGACTCTATTTATCAAGAAAGAACTCACCAGGTAAAACTATATAAATGTGTGTCAACGGTCATTTTATTGACGTAAAATGAGGTGTGAACAAAGAAAATCATTGCAGCATGATGAACTAATATAAAATATGTTACTTTGTTTTAATTGTTTTGAAGTCTTTAATATTTTGAAATAATTTACAGAGCCTGGATGCACACAGAATGTAAATGGAAGTAAAGATTGGCTGCAGAGGAACCTCGGAAGTTTTTCACTCTTTGCAAGTTTACAGGAACTGAAAGAAATGAATAACAATTTCTCTGCAGTGAGTAAAATATTATTCTATGAATGTACCAAAAAAAATGTGGTTAATAAAGTTGAACAAATGTTCATTTTTAATACTTGAATATGATGTATATGATACTTGAATATGATAATGTATGAGTAAATAAAACAAATTCTGAAAATTATAGAAAGATGCTGTGGAACAACTTACACCAGACCAAAAGGCTGAGCTGATCCTGGACCCAGACAGGGACGCCTCTGAGGATGAGGCCGTAGTAAGGGAGGTGTTCGACAGCTTGACAGAGCTCGAAAGTGATGAGCAGTTGGATGCATTTTTCCAGGCTTTTGCAAAAATAAACAAGCAGGTGAATGCTTAACTTGAAGATTGTCGGATTTTGACACAAAGTTGGCTGACAAGCAGGCTGTGTGAAACTTGTCCTGCACTCAATGATTTTTTTCAGGAGCTATTAACGGGCCAAGATGAGGCTCAAAATGATACTTTTCTCCTATGCTTCTTGGTGAAATGCCCCTTATGCACTGAATTACAACAACTGCTTCACCAAGCTTGCTCTCTTTTCCACAGTGATGTCAAAAGGGTACAATATCCCCTGAACTGAAACGTCAATCTTTTTACTTCCAGAGAAACATCACCTTCCTCCAAAATCCAATTGTGCGAGACACCATCTTGAACC
>CAEMYA010000632.1:27210-66111 GCA_903131615.1 Diplodus sargus
AAGGAAGCATATTCTGTGAGCAACACTTGGAAAATGTTTTCAGGATGTTATTAGGGCCTCAGATTATATCATGTTTGTTATAAAACATTTCAAAAATGTTATATGATAAAGGAAAAACATTCTTTAAGCAACACTTGGAAAATGTTTTCGGGACGTTATGAAGGCCTCAGTTCACAAAACATTCGTCATAGAACATTCCCGTAATGTGACATGTTAACAAAGGTGGAACACTTTGTCTGCGACATTCTGAGAATGTTTTGGTGATGTTGCTGAGTTAACATTTATAGAATGTTCTTCTTTAAAACATTCCCACAATGTTATATGACAACAAGAAAAAATATTCTCAAAGCAACACTCTGTTTTCAGAGTTCGGCATGTCTTTAAGGCATCCAATTACGGAAAGTTTTTTAATAAAACATTCCCACAATGTTACACGATATGAACAGAAGAACATTGTCAAAGCAGCATGCGGAAGATGTTTTCAGGATGTTATTAAGGCCTCAGATTTCAGCACTTTTTTTAGAAAACGTTCCCACGATGTTATGTGATAACAAAGGAAAAACATTCTCAAAGCCACACACGGAAAATGCTTTGATACCTCAGATCACAGAAAAGAACATTCTAAAATGTTCCTGAAATGTGATATGTTAACAAAGGAAGGATGTTTTAGTTGCAACATTCTTAAGATTTTTTGGGGATGTTGTTAAGGCCTCAGATTACAGAACTTTTTTTTATAAAAATGTTTCTGTATTGTGATATGTTCCCAAAGGAATGACATTTTTACTGCAACATCCTGAGGATGTTTGGGGGACATTGTTTTATAAAGATTTACCACAACATTACGTGTTCACAAAGGAATAATATCACGTTCAAAAAATCTTTTCAGGATGTTATTCAGGCTTCAGATTACAGAAAGTTTTTTTTTATAAAACGTTTCTGTAATGTGATGTGATGTTAACAAAGAAAGAACATTCTCAAAGCAACATTTGGAAAATGTTTTGGGGATGTTTTTAAGGCCTCAGATAACAGAACTTGTTTTTTTTAATGTCATAAACCCATGCCAGCTCCAGGGAAGCAGTCTAAGTTACCTCAGAAAGCCATATATCAGCTACAAAGCAACTAATGCCAGATCCATGCTGTCTGGCATTAGTTGCTCGCCCCTGTGCAAGGTCGCTGTCTGCAGTTGCCCTAATGGCCATCAGTGTCATTCTGATTCTTACACATAGGCCTAGTAGGCTTACCTTATCACAAGCAATCACAATTAATGATTCAATGATATTCAGGTAAAATCAAACAAATCATTTTATAGCCCAATATTACAAATTACAAAATTATCCCAAGGGGGTTCTTAATATGTATTCTACAGCACAGGCTACATGGGACTGATTTCTTAAAGGGTGAGCAATGGAGGAAACCTCAGGAAGATCAACAGAGTCCGATCCCTCTCCTGGGATTGAATGACATGTAATATGCATGTAAAATGCCAGTATGGATCTGGGTGACAAAGTTAGAGATAAATTCAGGAGGATGACAATGTCAGATCAACACAGGTGTGTTACAGTACATTTTACATTATCGTTGTTGCCAAAAAGTTAAGTTTAAAGTTTAGGTTTAAAGTGCACATGTCTGGGGGATTTGCCAGTTTTTGATTTTTTTGTCTTTTTGGTTCTAGCAGAATGTCTATTGGGGAAAGTGCAATTGAAAAAATGTAACCCTAACCCTTTTCACTAAAAGAATATAAATTAATAACTCTGTTGAAAGACTTTTGAATATTGATGTTATCAAACTTTTACATGTGTTAATAGTCCAATTAAAATAGTTAAGGAAATTATCAGTGATCCTAGTAAGGACATTTTTGTCTTAAGATGAAGTAGGAATGTTGTCATAATGTTTTAATGTTTAAATATTTTAATGAAAAGTTACTGCAAAACATTCATAGATTTTTTTCAACTCTAAAATAGTATCTTTCCAGGAAAATTAAAAAAAACTTTAATCTAAAAATGTTTTAAGAACATTTGGGCATAATGTTCTAACAGGGCTTTCAGTAAACATTTTAAGGTTATCACTAAACATATTTGTAATGTTTTCAGAGAACGTTATCCTCACATACATTCATACACCATCAGTGTATGAATGTGTGTGTGAATGGGTGAATGTGGCAAGTATTGTGAAGTGCTTTGAGTACTGGAATGCAAGTCCATTTAAAGAAAACGCCCCGCTGAGAACATTTTCAAGAACATTAGGCCATAACATTCAAGCAATGTTGTCACTGAACATTTTAAGGAGGTTATCACAAAACATTTTTGGAATGGTTTTAGAGAAGGTTTCCCTCGAACAGTCTGGGAATTTAACGAAAACTTCCCGCTGAGAACGTTTTCAAGAACATTGGGGCATAACGTTCAAACAATGTTGTCACTGAACATTTTAAGGAGGTTATCACCAAATGTTTTTGGAATGTTTTTAGAGAACGTTACCCTCGAACATTCTGGTAACTTAAGGAAAACTTCCCGCTGAGAACATTTTCAAGAACATTAGGGCATAATGTTCAAGCAATGTTATCACTGAACATTTTAAGGAGGTTATCACCAAATGTTTTTGGAACGTTTTTAGAGAACGTTACCCTCGAACATTCCGGGAACTTAACAAAAACTTCCCACTGAAAACATTACGAGAACATTCTCAGTAACATTCTCAGAACATTTTTGGAACAATAAATTGCTAGCTGGGTAACTTCTTCATGTCTGACACGAGAACTCAGGAGTTTTTACTACATCACATGCTGTAAGTACTCAGTACACATTTCTTGAACAAAACAATTTTTGACAATATTTGAACTTCATTTGTGTTTATTTTTATCCCAACTACACACCTGAGAAGTTTTATGTTGACATTATCCTCAGACAGACGTATGAACACCAGAGCACTCTTCTGTTCTGTTGAGTTCTCATGACCAAAGTTTTCTCCATGAACGTATTTCAGTGGACAGGATTGAAACTGAGATACCGAAATCTGCAAATTAAAGTGAATGTGGGCCAGTGACGTAAAGTTGAGGGCCACTGGCTACTTCCTACTTCTGGTGCCTTTCTCTGACCACACCCCACCCGCCACACCCACCCGCCAACTCATATTGATCATATTAATTGTTTTCTGACTGTTTGTGTGCTGTACGGCTTCTTCGATGTGAACTTTAACTGTGTTCAGACAGAATGCAAAAGCACTTTGTGTCGGCAGTACAGCTGCATATTAAGTCAACACAAACATTCTGATAAAAAGGCTTCAGTTCTTCCTTCTTTGGTTCCATTGTTCATTTTTCTGACTTTACTTTTGTCTGCAAACATGCTGCATGGAACCACATCACATTTAGACCGCTGCAAACTAAAGAGAACGTCCTCTCACACCACTGGAGAAGCAGAAGAAGAGGAAATCAGTAACTACTTAGTTGACTTTAAAAGTTTTTAGACCACACTTTTAGTATCCCTGATCATTTGGTCTCATTTAATAAAAGCATTTGTATTTTCAGATTACAGGACGCCTTCACAAGTAACCGGCCCGGTTCGGTTACAACAGAACTTTGCATTTTCCCAGTTAGTACAGAGAAAGTCAGATCTCAGTCTCAATAAATGAATGTATTTCAGGATTTATACATAAATGACTTAAAAAAAATAAATAAAACATCATTGTATAAAAATATAAAACTAACATATATGAATGGTAAAAAAAAATGTTTTTGATGCAGGCAAAACATTTTCATGGTTTATATAAATGTAGTAGAAATATGTAAATATACTATGTATACAAAAATATTTACAATTTTCATCAAACCATCATTTGAACTGTTACATTTATAAACAGTGTGTTGAACCTGCATTTACACACTGATTCAGTCACTCATTTGTAAGCTTCACTGCATTTCTGTGGGATTTCCTGAGACTCTCCTGACGTGAATCATTTTATGGATATATTTTCATTTTCCCTGATGAGCAGCTGAGAAGCTGTTGAAACTGTTGTGCTTTTATTCTACTCTGTTTACTTTGTTGGTTCATTCAGTCCATTAAGAGTGTGTTTCAGTGATCCCACAGTAATAAACTCCAAATCATGTACAAGCTGCTTCCTTTTCATCTCTTCCTGTTAGTCGTTATTCATAACATGTGATTTACAGTCCAACAACAGTAATAATGCTCATGATCATTTACCTCTTGAGCTCTTTGTGACACTGAACAACATGAATATACAAACTACAAGCATTAAAGTGCATTTTTGCCTGATCAAATGACCTAGACTCCAGGTGTGAAAATACCCTTCAACAGCCAGCTGTTATAAAGATTCATCATCACACGTTTCTTGATTTTTCTTCAGCTTAACTTCAGCTGGCTGGAAAGACTTGGATCTGCCTTACGGAGAGCAGCGATCAGGACCGAGCTGGCTACAGTTCCCTTTTTTCGAACTGTGTCAATCAATTGTCGTGCTTTTTCCTGTGTGGTCAATTGTGTTTTGACTGACTGCATTTCTTCATCATTTATAAAGTCCAGATCAAGAAGTTTATCCAGAAGCTGATTCAGAACAGGTCCAGACACTCGCTCTACAAACTGCGTCCTAATAGAGCTCAGCTTCTGTTCTGCTGGCACATCTTCATCTGCTTGGACGTTCATCTGTGCAGTTCTCCTTGTTGAATCTGGAAGATACCCAAAGATAAAACTTTTAAAAACCATCATCACTTTTTAAGAAAACTGTTAGAAACTCCAACATTTTCAAGTTTGACTGAAATTCCAGCCACCTAAACACACCAGATTTCCCATCAAGATGGATAATTTCAACCAAAATTTAAAAAATGTTGAAAAACTCTCCATCCATAGTAAAGAAAGTCAGGAAAACATTTCTGCATCCCTTTATCCATCTGGATCAACATCACCGGTTCAAATCTATTCTATTCCTCTCTGTTGTTTCATCAGGTAGATGAAGTCTTACCAGTGAGATCAACGTCATACTCCCAGACCACCAACTGTCCACGATCTTTGACCAGTAAAGTCACTTCTTCTGTGGTTATTTTCAGGCGGACCTCAAATGTTGGGAAGTAATTTGGTCCAAACTCCGTGTTGAAATCTGCACTCTGAAAACAAAAGTGTCAGAATCTTTAAAGAGAATCGTGTCAACATGCTGCAGCACTAACAAAGTCTTTTATTTCAATTCTCACCTTAGGCTGTATTTTAATGGCCTGAGGACAGTGAAGAGTGTAACTCTGATCTTCAATGAATTTACATCTTGACGGAACCTGGATGTTCTCTGAATACCGCTGCTGTGTGCTCACCTGAAGAGACATCAGAACGTTTTAACAATTAAACAGTTTCTCTTCAGTAGAACCTGACATTAACAGGCCAATTATATCTCATTACAGATAAATCAGTATCAGTGTATTTGCAGATCACCAAGTACCCACATATACTGTAACAGCAGAGTGGAGCTGCAACTAGGCCTGAGAATCATTCAAAACACTCTCGATAGTGGTGCCTTCACTTTGAAACTGGTTTCTGAAGAATCCTTCAATCAATACCAACAAATTCATTAAAAAGTAAAGAAAATATTAAACATCAGGGTACACTCACTTCAGAAGATATTCAAGACATGAGAACAGCTAAGAGCTGCTTGTTCTGTTTTTAGAAGTGAATATGGCAAATTATTTCAATGACCCATTATCAAAACAAGATTGAGTAACACAACAGTTTGTTCTGCATACGATTCCTCTGTGTTTTCCTGTTGAGCTGCAGTGGAGGAGAAGTGAAATTTGTCCTTACACATTCATTAGGTGGGGACAGGGGTGCCGCCAGGGATTTTGGGCCCCATGAAAAAAAATCTAGTTGGGCCCTTGTATAGGTTGCCCATGTCTCAAAGGGCCCCCTGTCAGTGCCAGGCCCTTGGAATCGTCCTAACCTTTCCCCCCCTGGCGGCACCCCTGGGTGGGGATCTCTTAACATCCAGTATGAACGAAAGAAATCATTACAGCAAGAACAGGCTAATCAGTGTTCATAGGAATATATTACTGTTGTTTTAAGACATATCGTAAATTTGACGATTTTAGACAAGTTAGGACTGACAGCTGTAACACAGAGTATTACCTCGTCCAGATTGATGTTCCACGGCAGGAGAAACACGTTGAGTTTTTGTCTCTTTTTTTTTGGGTTTGGTTGTCCGAGGAACAGCAGGACTTGGCCGCAAACTGGTCTCATGTTCAACAACCTTTTAATAAATTTCCTCACTATGCCAAAGGCAGAGAAGTGAGAGACTGTGACAACCACATGAGTGTCTGTAATCTCCAGCGGCTCGAGGAAGTTCATTCCATCATCAGTGATGTGGACAACAGACAGCAGACCTTCAGGCAGCGGAGCTGTGAAAACACAAGGCTGTGAACTTTTACTCATTACAACTATAGTAGTTGTTTTCCAGAACAATGAGCAGATTTTTTGTACAATTGTTGTCCAGGTTGAGCAATTTATTGCTAATTTATTTATATTCAGTGATAGAGGATGGAAAGTCAGTGACAATAAATTAAAATTGTGCAAAATAAATGCAAAATAATTTGTTTATTATTTAAAATAATATTCAGATGATATATTGTGACGAATTTGGTGGATGGGGAACTTTCCTCTTTCACCATCCAGTTCTGCTTGAAAAGTATATTTTCAGTTTTTGGGGGCATTTTCTTCTTTATGTTACAGTTTGGCAGTGAAGAGTCGATGGGCCTCAAAGGTAACTTAAATTGAATGTTATTAATCAAAATTAATTTTCTGTCGATAAAGTAATGAACTAATCATTTCAGTTCCGATACAGTAATACTGTATGTCACAATGAAATAATTCACAACTTCCGTGCGAAATGAAAAATGAAGGGCAGTCGGACTCTCTCAGCACAGCAGTTGTCTTTTTTGTTCTCCTAATGAAATCTCCTTCACATCACGACTTGAGCTTTCTTTTTGTTTCAATCAAGGGAACGAAAAGAAGTTAGGAAAGAACATATGATGTGACTACTGCACCACACCCTAAGAACGTATAAATCATCAGGATGTTGTTTGTTCAGACTGTGGCTGTAATGAACCCTGTAGACTTATTATTTACACAGCACGATAGTGTTCTTACCATCCATAACTTCACAGTGAGGCAGGTGGAGCTGACAGACAGCAGAATCCTCTGAACATTTGATATCAAACAGCAGCCCTGCAGCCATCTTGCCAGCTGATCTGAGGAGGCTCTCATCCCATTGGGTACAGCAGCTCCGCCTCCTGAACCATAACAAACACCAGTCCAGTTGATTCACAGTGGAACACACCTGGACCAGGACACCAGAAACTGTAGGACACAGAGGAGCTGTTAGTAGAGTTCTCAAAGGGTCGGGGCGGCCCGACAAACCCGACCGGACCTTCAGGTCTGGGGCTTCCTTTTTTATAAAACATATTTCTTGCAGGTTGTAAATTATATTATATTATATATTTGTTGTGAATCATCGCTGTTCACGTACTCACGCCTATAGCCTGGCTGGAGAAGATGGAATTGGCTAAAAGTAAACTTGCCACAGGGTCGGGTTCGGGCAAACAATTCATGCTGGTGTGTCGGGCTGCATTGGGTTAGGGTTAGGGTTATTCTGTAATAATAATTAGTGTTTCTCAACTTGCTTTGTTAACCCAGCCTGGCTTTTTCAGGCTCTGTGCACATTAAAATGGGCATTTCACTGCACATTCTGAGCCCTTAAACTTTAAACTTGATCAAACATTTTCAAATAGACTAATCTAGAATTTCAAACAGGTGTGATAATCACATATTGAGGGATATGTGGGAATCTGTTTATGTTATGAATTACACTACATTCAATTTGTCATCGTAGTATTGAGGTCACTTTCTGAGATTTGAGGGGGGCTGCCATACTGTCTAATGTTTGATTGGTTGCCTGGTTACGCTGCCGCTTAAATCTGACGTGAGCGGAAGGAGTGGGGCAGTGTGGGAAAAAGCGAGCGGGGAGGCTCGTGGACGGATAAGGCAGACGCCTGGGAAAAGGAAGGTGATTTGAAGAGAAGAAGAACCCCCTCAACCTCCAGAGTGAATTATTTATTTATTGTCTCGTTTAAACAAACAAATGAACTGACTAAACTGCGACCGGGAGTCCACGGAGAGAGATCGACGCAACCAGGACGCTGGAGCAGGTGGCCGGCCCGACGCTTCTGAAGCGGGACGCCGACATCCCTGGAAGGCCGCTCGGACCAGGCTACAGGTGGGGAGCGTTGGCGAAAGCAGCCGGTAAGTCGAATATTGTGCAATATGGCAGCCGACTCCCACCGAGCTCCAGTTGTTTCATTTACAGAAATATGCACGCCTGTGTCATCCCTGTAGCCTAGACTCCCTGGAGCACTACCCTTAAATCGTTAATTCCAGGGTGGCGTGTGGTCATGACAGTAGGCCACTGATTTATAGAGGTGAACTTTTGATGTATCTTTTGTGACTTTATATTACTTCTCTTATAGCAAGCAAGGGCCAATCACAAATCACAGTTTTCGTCCTCTTGATGTTTTGCGACTGGTTGTTCCGAAAAAGATCCAGACTGAACTGGGAAAATTTAACTTTCATTGAGGTCAATAATCTGGACCAGATCATGTCTGCATTTCAAATTAGCATTCTGATCTCTCTAGATTAAATGCCAGTCAGGTTTGTGACACAGAACAGATTCAACATGTCTCGCTAATCTTGCTCTGTAGTACATCCCTTATAGAGCATTTGATGTTTTGTTACCTGTATGACGTCTTTCCAGACTCAGTTAGTAGTTCAGGTTGGATCTGTTGCTTGTCCTAAAATTAAAAGAGTCGCAAAATTAGTTAATTAAACTGGATGGGAGAGTTAATTAAAACACATTGAGATGGGGGCAAAGACTGCAGCTCAACTCTCCCAGTTATGCACAGTTTAGTCTATATGCACTTTAATATTTATCAAATGTATTATCCCTTGTTAAAAATATTATTATTATTCAGTGAAATTATCCTGCACAAGTGAAGCCTGCAGGACTGTGATGGACAGAATGCAGGAGGTCAGGAAAACTAAACTCGGGCTGGAGTGAAACTAAGAAAGTCTAAATGTCTAAAAATGTGACAAACTGACATTTGTATTTTGAGCCTCTCCACACAGAAGCTGATGCTGCTGGTTCAACCTCTCTGGATCATCAGAACACGGCAGATCCTCTTCATCCTCTTTACTCTCCTCTCTGATGTCCTCAGACACAGGGAGGTTAGACTCAGATGTGGATGGATCTGGGGGATGGGAGACGCAGCAGATGTCAAACTTTCGGACATCCTGGTGACCCAACATTTATAAACTTCTCACAGCCAAGTCCACAGTTCAAAGCTGGTCAGGGTCCTCTGTAGTTTTTCTACACGTTACCTGTTGTTGTCCATTGGCAAACCCTTTAATAAAGCAAAAATGTGGGAAATCAAGTAAAAAGTTTAAGGCCAAGTGCAGGTATGTTTATGTCAAGGCAAGGTCGAAAGGGAGTCAGTGCAATTTTAAGACCAAGTTCATACTGTATCATTAAAGAAAATTGACAAAGAAGAGAGATTGAACCCCTAACAGGGGGGCTGAATCCTGCATCGAGGCAAAACAAATACAAGACATCATCATTCCCAACATTTAAAACAGAAAAGAAAACAACGCAGCTGCTGAAATTACAGCATGTCACTACGCACAGCAGCCATATTTTATTACATACTTAAACTGTTATTATACTTTAATAACAGTTTAAGTTCCTTCACAATATTCTGATAAGCTTTCACTCACGTTGTTCAGGTCGGTCAGGTGGAGCCTTGTTGACGTTGCCTGGATGGCTGCTGAGTGGCGAGACTTGAATAATATGACTTTGGTTGTACATGTTAATACTTCTCTTTATATGTCCCAGTTTGTCGTGTAGATATTCAAAGCGTTTCTTCTCTTGGGTATAGTTTGGATAAGTCTAAAAGGCATATGAAAAAGCACAGTGACAATCTGATAATGTACTCAGACATATGATGATCAAGATACTTGATAGTCATTACCTTTTGTAATTTCAAACACTCCTGAAGTAACTGATGATGGATTATCTGAGAAGAGGAGACACTAAAAAAATATTAATAAAAGTGAATCAGTAAATATAATAGTGCACTTTTTGATCAAGGTACACTGTGTGGAACACAGAGAACAGATTTGTGTGCATCTTTTAGGGAAACTACCTTCTTACTTTCTTTGCTTTGCTTGATCGGTGCTTAGTAAGGTGCCGGCAGATGACCTCTAGCTGAGCGTGTAGACGCCGGTACTCACTGTACTCGCTGTTGAAATCAACCCTATACCTCTGATACTGCTCTGGAGAGCTGATCACTGTGTACTTTCTTGAAGGGAAAAAAGAGAAAATCTTAGTGAGAGAGTTTAAACATATATAAATTTCTCTTTCACTCATTTAGCTCTAGTGAGAAGGATCATTAGAGGGAGACTTAATGAGAGTTTAGAATAATCTCCCTGGCGGGTTGCTTTAATACAGAATTCCTATGTTACATCGAAAATTGATAGAAATGAGCCTTAAAGGGTTATTCCGGTGTAAGTTTAATCCATGGTCTAACACACCGTGACATCGAGTAAGACCCCCCCTCGAGAGATCAAGTTTGCAGACTGCTAGCTTACGTAGTTTTAGCAACCTCAGAAAAAGACTGCATGATAACAATTCATTGCAGAATATGCCTCCAAGATGAAACCGCCATCAAAAAGCCACAAAAAATGCTCAGAACAGCACCAAACTTCAGCAACAGTACAAATAGGGTCCCAGCACATAGTTTGAGTCATCAAACATCTGCTAGCTTTGCCGGATTTCTATTCTAAAGAGAACACAACTCACCACTCTCCTGCCGCAGCTTGCTAGTTGTGGGGAAGCCCTGACACTTGCTCTAAAATATGGAGGTCTGACAGTGTGTTTCTTCAATTCCTGAAGCCTAATGTTACTCTGACTCTTAGCAAATGGCAAAACATAATCAATAAACATAATCAATCAACACTGAATGAGTTAGTGTGAGTCCTCTCACTTTGTGTAAAAGCATAGAGGAGGATCTTTAGAGCCGTCAATCTTCACAGAGAGACCTGGAAATTCAACCTTGTAGCCCTCTTTCTTCACAGAGAGACCGCTCGATCCTGTAGACTCAACCTCCTCCTCTTCCTTCACAGAATCACTCATCTTCTGGTCTGAAGTCAGTCTGAGAAGATAAACAGTGAGATGAAACCACCGGGTCAGCTTCCATCAAGTCTGTGCTGGTTTAGTCTTAATGTAGATTATTCATTATATCAGGACTTTGCGTCCACAGATTAATCTTATTGTAGGGTTAGTCACTAAGGTTATCTAGTCACTAGTCCATCTTTACAGGCCGACTTTAGTTACAAACTATTCTAACTTTGACTTTACAACTTACACATACTTTGATCAGTTTATAGAAAACGTGTACAGTAACTGTGTTATAAGACGGTTGGTGGTGGTGACGTTTAAATCATGCGACTGTGATGTTGTCTGTACTCTAACGTTAACTTTTCATTGCTAGAGATTACATTTACGTTTCGAAAATCACAAAAGTGGCGTCCATCTGTGAAGATTATCTATGCTTGGCAAAATGTGTAAATATCATAAACTTGTGTTTGACTCGGAGATTATTTTTGGCCATATTCCAAAATCCAACGGAAAAATCCCAGAGACTTATTTGTGGAGGGAACCACAGACACATATAAATAGATGCCTCATTGGGTGCTGGACCATACGTCGACGTCGCCGCCATATTTGATGTGGCAGCTCCGCCCCGTGAACTAATACAACTTAAATCAATGGAGGGAACTTCATAAAGCTCCTTCTACAAAGTGCTATAAGTTAATGTGTCTCATTTACACATTCAAACACGTACGGATATATTCAGGAAACAGAGAGGAACCAAAAACAACGTCTGTAACGTTCTCTGAAGATTATAAACGTGAACTACTCCTCATGTGTTCAGTATACAGATTGGCGCCACACAGATGCTCCCATTCAAAGTCTGTGAATACTACTGCTACTACTACTACTGCTAATAATAATAATAATAATAATAAATATAGCCGCAAGCGGCAATCCTCGGGTTCTAACCCCTTTCGCCCCAAACCGACCACCCTGACCCTCATCCCCCGCAGTCGATGACATCGGCCGCCGTGTCCCTCAAAGATCTGTGCAACACACAGGCATGATAAGCTGTATACCAAATTTGGTGTTGACAGAGTCAGTCTTTCAAAAGTTCTATTCATTTGACTGTTTTTAACATTATGCAAATTAGCAAAAAATCTGTAATAGCAGTTTTCATGGTGCAGGAGGTTTTTTTATAGAGGACTATCAGGAGGACGTGTGTGAAAAATTTCAAGTCAGTAACATTTATGGCTTAGCAAGGAGAGCCTTTCAAAGTTCACACCCTATGTTATAGCGCCCCCATCCGGCGGATCGGGATCAAATTTTTGGAGCAGCATTTGGACGTCATTTATACTCAACGTACCAAGTTTCGTGTCTCTGGGTCCTTCCAGCTCGCCATAAATGAATAAAACGCAAACAATGATGGTTAATGACAAATAGGCCACGCCCACTTTCACCAATCAACATGGCACTCAAGATATTAGTTAATACTCGCCCCTAGAGCAGGCATACCAAATTTGGTGGAATTCCGTCCAATGGTATTTGAGATACGCATGTGTAGCATTTATAGCGCCCCCTATAGGTTGAGCTCCACATGCTTTGGTTGGCAGATTCCCAGTACAGTTGTGAACCTACCCACCAAGTTTTGTGATGATAGGGCAAAGGGTGTGGGAGTTATGGCCAATCATGTCTAAGCCCTGCCCATTGCGATAGTACATTGGTCCGTGGCGGCCATGTTTTTTGACTAATCTGGCTCATTTATAGTAGAAATGTGTCTTTTCATCCCCCGAAGCCATATACCAAATTTGGTGTTGATAGAGTCAATCTTTAAAAAGTTCTATTCATTTTACTGTTTTTCACATTATGCTAATTAGCAAAAAATCTAAGTGGGCGGAGCTTCATGGTCCGATTGACTTTTTTGTAGAGCACATGGAGCTGAACTTATGTGTCAAATTTCAAGTCAATCCGACTTACTATGTAAGGGGCGTGGCCTTCCCAAAAACGCATTTTAAATCCTTAATTATAGCGCCACCATCTGGCTGACGGGGCTCATATTTTAATAAAAGTTGATGCACATCATTTCCAATCAAGCGGCAGACAACAAATAATAATAATAAACTGGCACAATCTTAGAAGGTTTCTACCCCTTCGGGGTTAGAACCCTAATAATAATAATGAAAACTATATATGGTGCATATTTATAATAGCAAACTGCTCCAACTTTTTTTTATTTATTCTTTTTTACCATGAAATGTTATTGTATGCATTATCATATGTTATAATGTTCTGTCATGGAGAACATCACTTCACTGCTGAAAAAAAAGAAAGCATTTTTCCAGTCCTTTACTCCTTCCTTATTAAGTCTGGATTCTTTTGGAGGAAACATTTAGCAGCAGAAGCAGTGCGAGCTATCATTTCTGTTTGAGTACATCAGCCAGCTTCTTCTGATTTTTTTCAGCATTGACTAAGACTCTGTTACAAAAGCCATGTTGACACTCTCCCGTCTTTGTTTATTTGAAATGGTCCTCTGTGAACTAACTCTCATCTCACTTTGTCAGTTAGAAGAGATGTCCAGTCAGCAGGTCTGTTGGTGCCTTTAGTCCTGATGCTGTGTAACTCTGCTGTGCTGAGGTAGAGGGACATGAGCACCTGATGCTGTGTCACTGGGCTGCTGGGGAAATACTTTAAAACTGCATCTGAAGAGAAGAGAAGTTTATGTGACCACTGCATGTAACATTTTAATTTAAAAAAAAAACAGATGCTTGATGTGTGCTATACATAAGACTACATATAGGCTAATAATGAAAATGTGATGAGATTCATTAAATTTTATTGTCATTGCAATACAATTCAGTCTAACCAGAGTACAAGTGCAGTGTATATATATATATATATATATAGTTTGCCTATGAATGATATGGGAAAGCTAAGGTGTGGAGTACTAACAGTAATACACTTTAACTGCACTTTAAAACTGATGTAAACTTTAGCAAACATAAACTGTGACACAATAAACCAAAGGCTTACAACGACCCTGTCACTTACAAAGGAGATGGAAAACTAATAGCATTTTAACTGACATACAAGCAGAAAATACACCTGTAAAATAACACCTGAACAGCCCTAACGTTAACTTTCCAAACGTCCTTAATGGATTTAAGGTGGAGTAACATCATCACATTAAAGTTACTGTACCTGTATCTTCTTCCGTTCAATGAGGCGTCTTTGTTTATAAGTCTATGGCGGGAACCAGGGCGATGCTAACTTCAGAGTTAGAGTGATAGAGTCTCCGTGGCACGGTTCAGAGTTTAGCCTTCAAGAATACGTCATCCGTCCACAGCTCTAACGTCACTGGTTTACTGACTGTCGAGAAAACTAACTCAGAGACTTTAATCGTGAAATAATACAAGTGTTGTTTTCACACTCACCAGATTTCTGTCCTGCAGTTGTTGCTCTGTCCAAACAAAATGGAGCCTGAGCCGACAGACTGTATATGGAACAATACTTTTCGTTTTCAGGTTCCCTCCCTCTTTACTACGACGTGTGTGTGTGAGTGTGTGTGTGAGTGTGTTGCTGTTTAACGCGTCTTGATCATGAGCTGACTGAACTGAAATGACTTTGAATCAAAATGTTGGTTTTACACATTTGAGATGCTTGAGGTCAACATTAGTTAATTTGCTGATTCTGATTATTATTACAGAATACATTGATAGTGTTTATGGGTTTTTTTTAATGTTTTTTTCTTTTTTTAGAATATTCTTTCATCACTTGGAGCACAACAATCAACAAGCACATTTCATTTCACTCACCTGCTTTGTGCTCGACTGTTATTAGGCAGCAGTGTCTTTGCACTTCCATGTGTTGTATGATTGTTGAGCAGGATGTCTCCAGCCTGTTAAAGTGAGGTCCTAGTCCAAATCTCTCTTGGTCAACTCAGTTTCTCTTTTGTTTTTTTAATGCATCTTACAAAATCCACATATTGTCTCCTCTGTTGTGCGTCACTGTCGGTGAGTGAGATGTTTTTCCAGCGATTCAAAGCTTACTAACGAAATGTAAAACTGCAGTCTTTATAAACTTCTTTATACTCTTTCACAACAATATTCAAGACATGTTTGTTCAGGAGTATGCATCAGTTAAACATCTGGTTTTTAATTAATATTTTAGCACAGAACTGCGACTTCATCCTCTGAATGAAACAATGTCAGAGACGCTGAAAAGAACAAATGAGATCCAGCAAATGTTGTTTTTAATTCCAGTTGATTTTAATTATCAAATGTACACCATCTCAGGGTTTAATTTCACATTAAAACACCCATTCCCTAATACAAAATGAGAAGTTCTTTTTCCCCCCCATACAAAAGTCCTCTCATCCCTTAAGTATCAAAAGTAGCAATGATTAGGCAACAACATCCAGGTAAGACAAAGAGATTCATCCAGGTTTCTACAGGATTTACACACAAAACACAAATCTGACCTCTAATTTTACAGCTCAGGTTTTTTTTTTTTATGTTTTATTACAGGATTTTATGGAGTAACAGTCTGTGTTTTTAAATTGTACTGTCGCTGGTCGTCCAGCATCCCTACAGGAGTGATTTCTACTCCGACCTGAAACAGATCAGAGCTGAGCCACAAAGTTAAAAGTCAGATCTGTTCAAGTGAAAATGCAGCTGACAGAACAACAGGAAACAGCGATGAACCCAAAACTAGCACACATTTAAGTAGTCTGTCGTACAGCGCAGGAACCAGTAGTGTGAAGGCAGCTTTAAAGGGACAGTTCACTCCGAAATCAACAACAGATTATGTTCCTCCTATGTGTGCTGAGTGGAGTCTCAGAGATATCAGCTCCAGTAATTACTTTTATTGAATATAATGGGATATAAATTAATTTGGCTGTTCATGAGCGGATGCACACTTTCTTCTTAGCGGTGACGCAGAAAGAAAATGTGGATTATTTTGAGTAACCAGGTCATGATGATTTCATGAGTGTTTTGTTTTGTTTGGCACTTGGTGTATTTGGATTTTGTGGTGAACATGTTTGTTAACTATCAGGAGAATTATGAAGAAGAAACAAATACAACTACAATATTCATACAAAATAGAAGAAGCATAAAATATAAAAATAACATAAATCACAGTATTATCCTAAAATCAGCTGTTAACTTCTTTATGTCTGACACGAGTTCTCAGGAGTTTTTACCACATTACATGCTGTAAGTACTCAGTACACATTTCTTGAACAAAACAATTTTTGACAATATTTGAACTTCATTTGTGTTTATTTTTATCTCAGCTACACACCTGTGAAGTTTTATGTTGACATTATCCTCAGACAGACGTATGAACACCAGAGCACTCTTCTGTTCTGTTGAATTCTCATCACCAAAGTTTTCTCCATGAACGTATTTCAGTGGACAGGATTGAAACTGAGATACAGAAATCTGCGACTTAAAGTGAATGTGGGCCAGTGATGTAAAGTTGAGGGCCTCTGCCTACTTCCTTCTTCCTGTTCCTTGCTCTGACCACAACCACCCGCCAACTCTGCCTACATATTGATCATGTTAACTGTTTTCTGACTGTTTGTGTGCTGTACGGCTTCTTCAATGTGAACTTTAACTGTGTTCAGACAGAATGCAAAAGCACTTTGTGTCGGCAGTACAGTTGCATAGTAAGTCAACGCAAAGATTCTGATAAAAAGGCTTCAGTTCTTCTTTCTTTGGTTCCATTGTTCATTTTTCTGACTTTGCTTTTGTCTGCAAACATGCTGCATGGAACCACATCACATTTAGACAGCTGTGAACTAAAGAGAACATCCTCTCACACCACTGGAGAAGCAGGAGAAGAGGAAGTCAGTCACTACTTCGTTGGCTTTTAAAGGTTTTAGACCACACTTTTAGTTATCCTGTTCCTTTGGTCTCATTTAATAAAAGCATTTGTATTTTCAGATTACAGGACGCCTTCACAAGTAACCGGCCCGGTTCGGTTTCAACAGAACTTTGCATTTTCCCAGTTAGCACAGAGAAAGTCAGATCAGTCTCAATAAATGAATGTATTTCAGGATTTATACATAAATGACATAAAAAAAACATCTTTGTATAAAAATATAAAACAATAACATATATAAACGGTAAAAACAAATGCAAGCAAAACATTTTCTTGTTTATATAAATGTAGCAGAAATATGTAAATATACTATGTATATAAAAGTATTTACAATTTTCATCAAAAACATAATTTGAACTGTTACATTTATAAACAGTGTTGAACCTGCATTTACACACTGATTCAGTCACTCATTTGAAAGCCTCACTGCATTTGTGTGGGATTTCCTGAGACTCTCCTGACGGGAATCATTTTATAAATATATTTTTATTTTCCCTGATGAGCAGGTGAGAAGCTGTTGAAACTGTTGTGCTTTTATCCTACTCTGTTTACTTTGTTGGTTCATTCAGTCCATTAAAAGTGTGTTTCAGTGATCCCACAGTAATAAACTCCAAATCATGTACAAGCTGCTTCCTTTTCATCTCTTCCTGTTAGTCGTTATTCATAACATGTGATTTACAGTCCAACAACAGTAATAATGCTCATGATCATTAATCTCTTGAGCTCTTTGTGACACCAAACAACATGAATATACAAACTACAAGCATTAAAGTGCATTTTTGCCCCCTCTGGTCCTGATCAAATGAGCTCGACTCCAGGTGTGAAACGTCCTTAAACAGCCAGCTGTTATAAAGATTCATCATCACATGTTTCTTGATTTTTCTTCAGCTTAACTTCAGCTGGCTGGAAAGACTTGGATCTGCCTGACGGAGAACAACAATCAGGACCGAGCTGGCTTCAGTTCCCTTTTGTCGAACTGTGTCTATCAATTTTCGTGCTTTTTCATGAGTGGTCGATTGTGTTTTGACTGACTGCATTTCTTCATCTTTTATAACGTCCAGATCAAGAAGTTTATCCAGAAGCTGATTCAGAACAGGTTCAGACACTCGCTCTACAAACTGTGACCTAATAGAGCTCAGCTTCTGTTCTGCTGGCACATCTTCCTCTGCTGGGACGTTCATCTGTGCAGTTCTCCTTGTTGAATCTGGAAGATACCCAAAGATAAAACTTTTAAAAACCATCATCTCTTTTTAAGAAAACTCTTAGAAAGTACAACATTTTAAAGTTTGCTGAAATTCCAGCCACCTAAGCACACCAGATTTTCAATCAAGGTTCATGGATAATTCCCACAGAAATTAACAAAATTTTGAAAAACTCTCCATCAAAGGTAAAGAAGGTGAGGAAAACATTCCTGCACCAAATGTTAATGAGGTCTATTCTGGTCTGTTCACTGCATCCTTTCAGATTTGAATGCATCAGAGACGCAGAATCCTTCACCATCGTTCAAATCTATTCTATTCCTCTTTGTTGTTCCATCAGGTGGATGAAGTCTTACCAGTGAGATCGACGTCATACTCCCAGACCACCAACTGTCCACTATCTTTGACCAGTAAAGTCACTTCTTCTGTGGTTGTAGGCAGGCGGACCTCAAATGTTGGGAAGTAATTTGGTCCAAACTCCATGTTGAACTCTGCACTCTGAAAACCAAGGTGTCAGAATCTTTATAGTGTTCAAAGATGAATCGTGTCAACATGTTGCAGCACTAACAAAGTACTTTTATTTCAAATTCTCACCGTAGGCTGTATTTTAATGGCCTGAGGACAGTGAAGAGTGTAACTCTGATCTTCAAAGAGTTTACATCTTGAAGGAACCTGGATGTTCTCAGAATATCGCTGTTGTGCGCTCACCTGAAGAGACATCAGAACATTTTAACAATTGAACAGTTTCTCCTCAGTAGAACCTGACATTAACAAGCCAATTATATCTCATTACAGATAAATCAGTATCTGTGTATTTGTAAGTCCAAGTACCCACATTTACTGCATCAGCAGAGTGGAGCTGCAACTAGGCCTGAGAATCATTCAAAACACTCTGGATAGTGATACCTTAACTTCAGTACTGGTTTCTGAACAATCTTTTCTTCAATACTAATAAATTCATTAAAAAAAACAAAAAAAAAACAAACATCCGTGTACACTCACTTCAGAAGATATTCAAGACATGACAGCAGCTAAGAGCTGCTTGTTCTGTTTTTAGTAGTGAATGTGGCAACTTATTTAATGACTAATATCACAAGTCAACAAGATTGAGTAACACAACAGTTTGTTCTGCATAAAATTCCCTCTTCGTGTTTTCCTGTTGAGCTGCAGTGGAGGGGAGGTGAAATTTGCCATCACATACACTAAAAGAACATTAGGTGGGGATCTCTTAACATCCAGTATGAACAGGAGAAATCATTACAGCAAGAACAGGCTAATCAGTGTTCATATGAACATATTACTGTTGTTTTAAGACATATTGTAAATTTGTCCTTTAAGAGACAAGTCAGGACTGACAGCTGTAACACGGAGCTTTACCTCGTCCAGGTGGATGTTCCTTGGGAGGAGAAACACGTTGAGTTTTTGTCTCTTTGTTTTTGGGTTTGGTTGTCCGAGGAACAGCAGGACTTGGCCGCTAACTGGTCTCATGTCATTGCTGCTCAACAACCTTTTAATAAATTTCCTCACTATGCCAAAGGCAGATAAGTGAGAGACTGTGACGACCACATGAGTGTCTGTAATCTCCAGCGGCTCGAGGAAGTTCATTCCATCACCAGTGGTGTGGACGACAGACAGCAGACCTTCAGGCAGCGGAGCTGTGAAAACACAGAGATGTGAACTTATAGTCATTACAACTATAGCAGTTGTTTTATAGACTTTTCTAGAACATTGAGTCACAATAAATTGCACAAATGTTGTCCAGGCTGAGCAATTTATTGAACACTTATTAAGTGATGGACAATGGAAAGCCGGTGACAGGTGACACTGTGCCTTCGCTCCTACATGATAAACTGTTGCGCCTGGAGAAACTGCTGGTCCAAATTAACAATAAATGGAAAGCAAAATAAGTAAAAGGAAAAAGAGGAAAATACAGTGTTTTTTTTAATAATGTGAATATTCTCCAGATGATAAATTCTATGAATTTGTTGAGCTTTGGTTGAGAGAGCCCTGTAGTGGAGTCCTTACCATCCATAACTTCACAGTGAGGCAGGTGGAGCTGACAGACGGCAGAATCTTCTGAACACTTGATATCAAACAGCAGCCCTGCAGCCACCTTATCAACTGATCTGAGGAGGCTCTCATCCCATTGGACAGTTCTGTACAGCAGCTCCGCCATCTGAACCATAACAAACACCAGTCCAGTCGAACCACAGTGAAACACACCTGGACCAGGACACCTGAACCTGTAGGACACAGAGGAGCTGTTAGCAACAAGCCAGTCTGTTATCAAAGGATCTGTTAAGATGGCAGATACTTGTCTTTTTTATTTATCCTATACATTATGTATAGCTCGCACTGACAACCATCCCATCATCCAACAGACAGAAGTTCACCGCATATAAATGCAAGAAATTAGCTAAACTGTAAAAGATGAACTTTCAATCAAACTGTATAAATGTTGAAAGGAGGTGAAGTACTGAACATAGCCAGGATTTCTTTGCAATAGATGGGTAGCTGGCATCAGCAATCCCCCCTCCCGACTGCTAACCAGTTTTCTGTCCTTGCTAGCCCAGTTGTTAGCCCAGCTGGCTCGCGTACCTCCCCAGCCCTGGCCGACGGGGCTAAACTCCACACGCTAGCGATAGGGGACTCCATTATCCGCAACGTTAAGCTAGCATCGTCAGCCACTGTTTACTGTTTACCTGTGGCCAGAGTTTCCGACATAGAGGCTATTCTTAGGGTGCTGGCATCACGCAGGGTTAAACAGGGAACTCAGGCACACAGCACCACAAGCTACAGCAACATTGTAATTCATGCTGGCGCCAACAATATTCATCAGAAGCAGTCTAAGATTCAGCAGTCAAAGATAGCCTAGCCAGGACTTTTCAGGCTGCAAGAAAGATGTGGAAAAAGGTGGCTTGCTCCCTCCAGGTTGGGGGAGAGTTCCTGCCTCAAGTGGAGGAGTTTAAGTATCTTGGGGTCTTGTTCACGAGTGAGGGAAGCATGGAGCGTGAGATTGACAGGCGGATCGGTGCAGCGGCCGCAGTAATGCGGTCGTTGCATCGGTCTGTCGTGGTGAAGAGATTTACCGGTCAATCTACGTTCCTACCCTCACCTATGGTCATGAACTTTGGGTCATGAACGAAAGAATAAGATCCCGGATACAAGCGGCCGAAATGAGTTTCCTCCGCAGGGTGGTGAGGCACTCCCTTAGAAATAGGGTGAGGAGCTCTGTCACCCGGGAGGAGCTCAGAGTAGAGCCACTGCTCCTCCACATCGAGAGGAGCCAGCTGAGGTGGCTCGGGCATCTGTTTCGGATGCCCCCTGGACGCCTCCCTCGGGAGGTGTTCCTGGCATGTTCCGCCGTGAGGAGACCCCGAGGAAGACCCAGGACACGCTGGTGTGACTATGTCACCCAGCTGGCCTGGGAACGCCTTTGGATCCTCCCGGAAGAGCTGGAGGCAGTGTCCGGGGAGAGGGAAGTCTGGGTGTCCCTGCTCCGGCAGCTGCCCCCGAGACCCGGCCCCGGATAAAGCGGATGACAATGGATTGATGGATGGAAGAAAGATGTGTCGGAATCGATTAATTGTCTCTGGTCCCTTACCCCAGCAGGGTAATGATGAGACGTACAGTAGGCTTACAGCTATGAACTGCTGGCTGGCGCGTCACTGTAGGGAGCAGGGATACAGGTTTGTGGATAACTGGCTTTCTTTCTGGGGTCACCCCCACCCGCTGAGGGCAGACGGCCTCCATCCTACTGGAGTCGGCGCTGCTGTTTTGTCTAGCAATATAGACAGGTGTTTGAAGCAGGTTTGACACAAGGGATGTAACACTCAGCAGGTCGCAGGTCTCTAGAGAGCCTGCTAGTGTGATTTTTAGTGTTGGTAAGGAGTCCACTACTCTAGTTAACATGGTTGGTCAAGAACATAGCACAGAGTACAAGATTGATAGCTTGGTTCATAACATTGAGACTGTCACCTTCCATCGCCACTTTTCCATTGAAAATTCCATTGAAAGTAAATTGCGGAGGCGTTGTTAACTTGCCATCCATTTTGCAAAGACCTCAGCCACTCTCTCTACTACAGAAATACACCCGCCGCACGGCAGAGTCGCTCTTCGGCGATATATCGATATTTGGAGTTGAAAAATCGATATTGTATTGGGCGTCAAAGTATTGCGATATATTGCCGTATCGATATTTTTGCCCACCCCTACCTCTGACCCTCTAGGGAAACCTTTTTTGAGACTTCTTGATATTTCCAACTTTATTCAGCTTGTCCATGAACCCACTCATTCCAGTGGAAACACTCTGGATTGATAATTTCCCATGGACTTGATGTGTCAGCCCTGAACGTGGCTTCTGTCTCCTCTGCTGTGTCGTACCACATTCTCATTACATTTGAAGCGTCATTAGCCTGTCCCTATGTCAATGACACAAATGTTTTTACTTCAGCGACACTCAGTGATAAAGTGCCCGGGGTCCTGGCTCCTTTTGCGACTGCGACAAAACCTGTGGAAAGCCTCACGAATGAAGTGAACTCAATACTTGTTTCGCTCCTCAATTCTGTGGCACCGGTCTCTATCAGGACAAGAGGACCAAAGAAATCTACTCCCTGGTTTACTGAAGAAACCCGAGATCTCAAGCAGGCCTGCAGGAAAATGGAACGAGCATGGCGTAAATCTAAATTGGATGTTTTCTACCTTGCCTGGCATGATAGTGTACTAAACTATAAGCGTGCTCTAAATACTGCTTGAACAGCATATTTCTCCAGCCTAATAAACAATAATAAACACAATCCTAGTTTTCTTTTTAACACCGTGGCTAAACTTACTCAAAAACCACAGTCGGTGAGCTGTGCACCCTTTAATGCAAATGATTTCTTAGATTTCTTTTGCAATAAAATCGATTAGATCAGAATTAAAATTAACTCATCATCTCTGGCTTCCTCGTCAAAGATTGTTAAAAAAAATCCTGCTGGCGATTCTCAGTTAGTCTCAGCTCTCAACACAATTTTGAAAATATCTCTAAAAGCGTCTCTGCACTAGCTCCCAGCGCATCTAAGATCAGACTTTAAGGTGCTGCTGATGACATATAAAGCTGTACATACAAGCTGTGTCACTCTCTAGACTCTCTATAGCTCCTCCTCCCCCTCCTCCTCTTCTCTCTCCTCCTTCTCTTTTCTCTCCTCCTTCTCTTTCTCCTCCTCTCCTCTTTCTTTCAGGCTCCCTTCTGATGGACCACGGCCCCCTGGGACCATCTACCGTTTTTTGGGCCCCTGCTGCCTTGAAATACTGACTGATCTGGATCGTCACAGCCCGGGCTCCGCTGGATCCCTGCTCTCCTCTGCTTCACCATCTCCTCATATCTGTATTTCTGTAAATCGTGATGCCTCTCTCTGTCTATTACTAATTATCTTGTGGGGCCTGCCCTCTTCCAGGTCACCATGGTGGACAGGAGGTCGTCTGGCTTGGGCAGCACTTGGTGATGCCTCGTCCTGCTCGATCATCTCCTGGATCCACTCAATTTACATATAACTTGTATCAGACTTTCTGTTGATGTAACTTGTAACTGTGATTTGTTGCTCTTTTCTGTACACGCAACATCTATTGCATGTCTGTCCGTCCTGGAAGAGGGATCCCTCCTCTGTGACTCTTCCTGAGGTTTCTTCCATTGTTTTTTTTTACCCTGTTAAAAGGTTTTTTTCCATCAACATGTAACGTGAAGTTTTTACTCACTTGAATCGAGGGTCTAAGGACAGAGGATGTTGTTCACTGTACAGATTGTAAAGCCCACTGAGGCAATGTGATTGTGATTTTGGGCTATATAAATAAAATTGATTTGATTTGAAGAGTTGGTCACCCTTTTGGTTTGAGACCTCTAAATTGCAGTATAACTGTTTTTGTCCTTTTGTATTTTTGTAAGCTTATGGGTGCTGACCTTTTGTTCTTTAGTGATTTTTTTTTAGCAAGAGCTAAATAGCTGTCATTTATCCGACTTCATTTTGTGAATTAGTTATTTGTCAGCACCTGTACAGCCTCCTTTTGTTATATTTCCTTGTGCACGTGCACTCTTCTTGTTTAATTAAACTCTGACTTTACCCTGAGTCGGTCCAGTTGTCGTATCCCACTTCATTTCTTGTCCCAATTACATATTACTGCTCTCCAAAACGAGTCGGGTCATAACAATGGCCTCGCCAAACTCCTCCCACACCCGCTGCTTTGCAGAGGTGGGAGTTGAAGGCTTTTCGGACAGGTGCCTCCCCCAGACATTCCCAGCTTACCCGCACTATACGTTTGGGCTCACCAGGTCTGTCCAGGGGTTTCCCCTGCCATGGAACCCAACTCACCACCAGGTGGTGATCAGTTGAAAGCTCTGCCTCTCTTTTCACCCGACTGTCCAAAACACACAGCCTCAGATCAGATGATACGATCACAAAATCGATCATTGACCTCCAACCTAGGGTGCTCTGGTACCACGTACACTTATGAGCATCCTTGTGTTTGAACATGGTGTTCATTATAGACAGACCATGACTAGCATATAAGTCTAATAATAGAAAACCACTTCCCAATCACGCCCCTCCAGGTATCTCCGTCATTGCCGACGTGCACGTTGAAGTCTCCCAGTAGGACCACAGATTCCCCCACTGGATCCCCATGCAGGGCCCCAGCCAGGACCTCCAAACAGGCTGCATACTCTGAGCTGCTGTTCGGTGCATATGCACAGACAAGATTTAGGGTTTCCCCCCCAGCCCTTAGGCGTAGGGAGGTGACCCTCTCGTCCACCGGGGTAAAATACAACACGGCAGTGCTGAGCCGGGGGCTTGTGAGTATCCCCACACCTGCCTGGCACCTCACATGGAGAAGAAGTGGCCAGCCCATATCCAGGAGTTTGGATCCAGAGCCAACACTGTGCATGGAGGCAAGCCCCACCAGATCCAACCGATAACGCTCAACATCCCACACCAGCTCCAGCTCCTTCCCCCCAAGAGAGGTGACGTTCCACGTCCCCAAAGTCAGCCTCTGCCGCCCAGGTCTGGGTCGCCAAGGCCCGTTACCACCACTGCTACCCATGTGGCAGCGCACCCGACCCCAGCGGTTTCTCCTGCGGATGGTGGGTCCATGGAATGGGGGAGGGAGAAGTGCCATGTCGCTCGTTCGGGCTGTGCCTGGCCGAGCCCCGTGGCAGACCCAGCCACCAGGTGCTCGCTCACGGGCCCTCCATCCGGGCCTGTCTCCGGATGTGGGCCCCGCGCTTCCTCCGGGAAGGGTCTCTTACCTCACACCTCTGTCTTTCGTCGTTTTTGAGAACCATACTTAGTCTGGCCCCTCACCTGAGACCAATTTGCCATTGGGACACGCAAACCTCTCCACCACTATAAGGTGATGGTTCCCGGAGAGCTTTCTTAATCCAGCCTGTCTTTCTTAGGCTCTGTGCACATGCACATTAAAAGGAGCATTTCACTTCACATTCTGAGCCCTTAAACTGTAAACTTGATCAAACATATTCAAATATTCTACTCAAGAATTTCAAACAGGTGTGACAGTCACATATTGAGGTATATGTTTACTTTCATTCACTGAATATTATCTGTGATAAATGCCAAGAGACTGGTCAGACTTCAGTAAATGACCAAGCATGAAAACATAATCCAGAGGAAATCTTCTGTTTCAGAAGAATTACCAGCCAGGTTTGTTGCACAGAATAGATTCAACATTCCTCGCTAATCTTGCTCTGTAGCACATTCGTTATAGAGCATTTGATGTTCTGTTACCTGTATGACGTCTTTCCAGACTCAGTTAGTACTTCAGGTTGGAAATGTTGCTGGTCCTAAAATTAAAAGAGTCACAAAATAAGTTCATTAAACTGGACAGGAGAGTTAATTAAAACATGTTGAGATGGGAACAAAGACTGCAGCTCAACTCTCCCAGTTAAGTACAGTTTAGTCTATATGCACTTTAATATTTATTAAATTCATTATCCCATGTAAAAAATGATAGTTTCATTCAGTGAAATTATCCTGCACAAGTGAAGCCTGCAGGACTGTGATGGACAGAATGCAGGAGGTCAGGAAAACTAAACTCTGGCTGGAGTGAAACTAAGAAAGCCTAAATGTCTAAAAATGTGACAAACTGACATTTGTACTTTGAGCCTCTCCCCACAGAAGCTGATGCTGCTGGTTCGACCTCTCTGGATCATCAGGACACGGCAGATCCTCTTCATCCTCTTTACTCTCCTCTCTGATGTCCTCAGACACGGGGAGGTTAGACTCAGATGTGGATGGATCTGGGGGACGGGAGACGCAGCAGAGGTCAAACCTTCGGACATCCTGGTGACCCAACATTCACAAACTTCTAACAGCCAAGTCCAGAGTTCAAAGCTGGTCAGGGTCCTTTGTAGTTTTTCTACACGTTACCTGTTGTTTTCTATAGGCAAACCCTCTAATAAAGCCCACATGTGGAAGATCAAGGAAAAAGTTTAAGGCCAGGTGCAGGTATGTTTAAGTCAAGACAAGGTCGAAAGGGGGTTAATGCAAATTTAAGACCAAGTCCATACTGTGTAATTAAAGAAAATTGACAAAGAACAGAGACTGAACCTCTAACAGGGGGGCTGAATCCTGCATTAAGGAAAAACAAATACAAGACATCATCATTCCCAACATTCAAAACAGAAAAGAAAACAACACAACTGCTGAACTTACTGAGTGTCATTAACACACAGCAGCCTATCATACAGTTGTACTTTAATAACAGTTTAAGTTCCTTTAAGATATTCCGATAAACTTTCACTCACGTTGTTCAGGTCTGTCAGGTGGAGCCTTGATGGCGCTGCCTGGATGGCTGCTGAGTGGCGAGACTTCAATAATACGTTTTTTTTTGGACATGTCATTACTTTTCTCTAAAGATCCCAGTTTGTTGTGTGGATTTTCAAGGCGTTTCTTGTTTGGATTGGTCTAAAAGGCATATGAAAAAGCAGTGACAATCTGACAATGTACTCAGACATATGATGATCGAGATAGTTCATAGTTGTTACCTTTTTTATCAAAACGTCTTCAGTTAACTGATGATGGATTGTCAGTGAAGAGGAGACACAAAAAGGATATGAATAAAATAAAATAAATAAAATTGAACTAGTTAATATAATGGTGCACTATTTAATCAAGGTATTGTGGAACAAAAAGAACAGATTTGTGTGCATCTTTTAGAGAATCTACCTGCGTCTTTTGTAGGCTTGGATCGATCTGTTTATAATTTCCAAGCTCAGTTAAGCGCCGGCTTTCAGCCTCTTGCTTAGCTTGGAAAAGCTGGGACTGCCGTCTGATTAAAACATCCTTGTACCTCTGATGCTGCTCTTGACTGCTGACCACTGTGTTTTTCCTTGGAGGGAAAGGAGATAAAATCTTAGTGAGAGAGTTTTAAATATAAATACATTTCTCTTTTACTCATTTGGCTCAAGTGAGAAGGATCATTAGAGGGAGACTTAATGAGAGGTACTGAAGCCTCGTCCACATGTACATGGGTAAAAAATAATCACCTTCCAGACGAGCACTTGAGCTGCAGTTCAGAATAATCTCTGTGGCAGGTTGCTTAGATACAGAATTCCTATGTTGCATCGAAAAATTGATGGAAATGAGCCTCAACTTTCAACAATCGAATTCAAAATGCACTACTGACAATTTCTTTACAAAGAAAAACTAAACTGACTGCATTAAAGTGATAACATTACCAAAGATCCAAGGGTCCAGGTACAGTATCGAGCTTGCCGATCTTTCCAAGAGGATTTTGGGACAGGTCAGCATCTAAAGAAAGCTGCTCCTCTTCAGAATCATGACTCCTCTTCATACCTCTGCGGAGACTGTCCAGTTTAAGTAAACTGATTTGTTGATTTTGTTTTTAAAAATAAAAAAGATTTGGGGGGAAAATAAATAAATAAATAAATAAATATATATATATAAACAGAATTTATATTTGTTCAGTTTATGTTGACTTTGTTATACTTTGTTATTGTACATTTTTTATTTTTTTTCTCTTTAGGGTCTCATTAGGGTATGATAACTTTGTTTTTATATATTCGAAATAAACTATCTAAACTAAACTAAAAACGATATATATATATATATATATATATCGTTTTTAGTTTAGTTTAGTTTAGATAGTATATATATATATATATATATACACACATATATATATTAAAAAGTTGGTGTTTTGTTTTCTGTTTGAAATCCAGCATTCAGTCTGCAATGAAAATTATTGTTTCCTTTTATTTCAGCTGCTCTGTTTTCATTCACACTAATTAACTGTCCTTCAATTAGAAGTGGTGAAAATAATTGTGGTAGATCAGCAGAATATAAAATGTCATCACTTTGTCCTTTAATCCTATTGGACATTTTACACATTACATTTAGTCACAATAAGCACATTCGTTCTTGGGTTGTGGCCAAAAATGTTCTTTTGTGAGGTTAAAGTGACCTTTGACCAAAACCTAATCATCCTTGAGTCCAAGTGGACGTTTTGTTTTGAGATGTAAGAGAAGACATCAGAGGTCCGTTTCACAAAGCAGGTTCAACAAACTCTGAGTCTGACCCTGAACTCTGAGTTGATCTACTCTGAGATAGGAAACTCTGAGTTTTCGGTTCCAGAACAGCAGATTTGAGCTAGTTTGATCAACTCGGAGTAGTTTCACCTGGAGTTAAGCGCGTGAAACCACAAGTATAAAAAGACGGCATCAATGGAGCCCCGATTCGACGAATCACCATGGCAACAGGGAAGAGGAGGGCTACCTTTTTCACCCAACTGGAATTAGAAATATTAATGCGCTCATACGGTGAGTTTGAGCCCATATTTAGAAGGAAGTGTAACACCGCTGCAGCAGCAAAAGAGAGGGAGACGGCGTGGGAGAACATTGCTGCTCGGGTCAATGCGTTAGCTTAAATGTAGTGTATTAATTTATTTCATTTAGGTGCAACCCCGCGGGGGAGCCAACCTCTCCGGGGGAGAAGCGCACTTGGCAGCAATTTAAGATGAAACATAAAAACATTAGACCTCAGCATAATCTCATGGGGATTCCTCAGTTTGATCATGTTTTACATTGTAAAGTAAATATTAAGTGGCTGTTTGACCGTATAGTTGTTTTATCCCCAACATAATGCTGTTTTCACACACATAAATGTCTTCTCATCTATATCATGTTCTGTTAAACAATTAAGCCTATTTAAACTAACAAAGACTTCTACTCAGCCAACAGAAAGAAAGCAGATGCCCTTAAAACGGGTGGTGGCCCAGCACCGCAACCTGTAACGGAGGCAGAGGAGCTGAAAATGATAAAGATGGGTAGAGGCGTTTCAGGGCGAGGCACACTTTTCTGACCGTTCTGCATACAGTTGCTCAAGTGCTCTGCATCTCCGACGTTGTATAAAAAAAACTACCATTTGCAAAAAAAACGCAGCGCAACACACACTATCTGCTGGGATGTGAGAGCATGACTTCGGTTGGTAATGTTGGAAATGTAAGGACGGATTAGGTTGTGTATGTAAATGATGGACTGTGACGTGAAACGGTACCGCTCAAAAAGATAATTTTCTGGAAATGCAAGAACATCTGTGCGCGGTCTGATGATCATCTCCCGACGAATATTTAATTCTCTGCGCACTAATGCTGCACCTTCATCCACGGGATCATCAAGAAAAGGACACGCCATGGTCGTGAAAATAGTCGCCACCTATTATAACTTCTAATGTAGGCCTACTGACTGATTTTTGCGATGACTTTCTCAAAAAACAGACGGCAGAACTTTACTACGCCAAAACTCGCCAGCTGACTGAATGAATGAGGAAATCAAATACCGTGTGTGGCTGAAAGAGGGCGGAGACAGAGAGAAACTCGAGGTTTGTTGAGAAAAACCTGGTCCCGACCAGGTAAGGTTCATAGAGTATGTTACCATGGTAACCGACCGAGAGCTTAAGTTACCTCTCTCTGTGAAACAGGCTAGAGTTACTCCTCTTTCTCTGGTTTGAGTTACCTCCCTTTGTGAAACGGAAAACTCAGAGTTTCCCTCATTTCAGGGTTAACAGACTCAGAGTTTTCACTAAACCTGCTTTGTGAAACGGACCCCAGGTCCACAGCGGTTCCTGACACTGAGGCACAAAAATCCATTTTGAGAGTTGCTGAGTGATGAGATACTTAGCAAACTTTGTGCAACAGCTACTGTAACTCTGAGTCATCTGTGCCATTTTAAACACTCAGCATTAAATGCAATACATCGAGACTTTACGTCAACATTTTGTCAACTTCTTGTGGGTCAAAATTAAAGTTGTGATCACAGCAGCATAAACAATTGCAAATGATAATATTCTGTTCTTATGATTTACACAGAGGCCCAACTTTTTGGGAATCTGGGTTGTAAGTAACTGCTAATTCTGCTGCTGTAGACAGTTAACAACAGGATGTGTGATCTGGTAATGGGTTGTGATTATGAAATAGATCTGCCAATGAGCACTTGCTCTAAAATATGGAGGTTTGACAGTGTATTTCTTTGATTCCTAAAGCCTAATGTTACTCTGACAGTTAGCAAATGGCAAAACATAATCAGCAAACACTGAATGAGTTTGTGTGAGTCCTCTTACTTCGTGTCAAAGCGTGGAGGAGGATCTTTAGAGCCCTCCTTCTTCACAGAGAGACGGCTCGCTCCTGGAGACTCAGCCTCCACCTCCTCCTTCACAGAATCACTCATCTTCTGGTCTGAAGTCAGTCTGAGAAGATAAACAGTGTAATAAAACCACCTGGTCAGCTTTCTTTAAGTCTCTCCTCATTTAGTCTTAATGTAGATTATTCATTATATCAGGACTTTTTGTCCATAGATGATTCAAACTGTCGAGTTCATAGAATGATGTAGTTTGTCGTCCTAAAACCCGGAAATCAGTTAACATGTTTGCACTTCCGGTTCGCTCATCTCAAAGTTAACGGCTCTTTTTGAATTGGTTTTCAGTTAAATGCCTGAAATAACGACTTTGGTTACCACAGGTTTAAGATGTTTACTACGACATGAAATACACAATTAAATATCCCACAGTTTAATTATAAAGCTTATGTATCTTAAAAAGGGCGGTTGCAAACAAGTGTCTAAATGAGACTACGGAAGTTGTCGTGGACATTAAACATCATCACAGTGAACAGGAGACTCATCTAGTCACTAGTCCGTCTATACAGGCCGAATTTAGTTACAAACTATTCCAACTTTACAACTTGTACTTTGATCAGTTTATAGAAAACGTGTATAGTAACTGTGTAGTATGACGCTTAGTGGTGGTGACGCTTAAATCATGCCAGCGATTCCCTAGAGCTGAGCTCTGAGTCAGTAACCTAGCAACACTAGGGGGGTCCGGGGGCCCCCAAGAAAGAAAATGTTGGTGACTTAAATGGTGACTACTGGTGAGATAAAAAAAAAAAATAATAATAATAAAAAGAAATAATAATAATAACAATTTTCAGAATTTTAGAATCAGAATCTAAGACATGAGACACAATAGTGTAGAGGTTGACATTGCTGCTTGACAATATGCATAATAATTTGTATAATTGTATTATATTACATAATAATATGTAATATAATTTCTGCATGGCATAAAATAGAGGAAGCACTAAAATACAATAACAAGATCTGTGTCTCATTCATCCAGTTTACTAATACAATCTGCTGCTGGTTTGGACTCACTGGGTCACATGACACGGAAGAAGATATTGAAAAAACTGCAATTATTTTGTATTATTATATATTGTAACGTTACACTGAAACGTCCGTGACGAGGAAAAACGTTGAAGGAGATGCTTTATTTAGCCTCAGGTACACGAAATACACGATCAGGAACGCTACAATATTTATGCTAAGCAATTTAATGACGGTCCCTAAATCAGTCTCCAGTGATTCAGCGAGGCTCTGTGAGGTGAGCTAACCGTCCTCCTGCTGTTGACACTGGGAGAACCTCAGCAAAGTCCCGGCTGGACCCAAGTGAATATCTCCCGAATATCCAACCTGAAACTAACTTCACCTCGGTTCGATGAGTCGCCTGTTGCAGCCTTTGAATAGAATTACGAGGATTTCAGTCACTCAACATTAAACGGTGACTTGTAGAAATTATACAGATAGCAGTAATGGCAATAATAATCGATTTCAAGATAACTCAGGGCGAAGTGCGTTCACTTTGTGCAACTTAAATTCGCCATTCGCCCGTGATATGAAACCTACAAAAATCACGTCTTATTTATTTATTTATTTATTTATTTATTTATTTGCGGCGCTGAAAATCCAGCAGCAGAATTCACGCAGTCTGCATGCGACTGTGTCTGTAGCCTAACTCTGGCTTTTCGCTGCTACAGATTTGATTTACGGTTCAAAAATCACAGAAGTGGCATCCATCTGTGAAAACTATCTATGCTTGGAAAAACGTGTCCATATAATTATATGCTAACGTCAGAGTTAGCCTTCCAAAATACGTCATCCGTCCACAGCCTCTAACGCCACTGGCTCATTGACTGTCGAGAAAACTGATTCAGACTTTAATCGTAAAAAAAAATACAAGTTTTGTTTTCATACTCACCAGACTTCTGTCCTGCAGTTGCTGCTCTGTCCACTCAAGATGGAGTCTGAGCTGACAGACTGAACACTTTCCTTTTTTAAGTTGCCTCCCTGTTTACCACGACGTGTGTGTGTGTGTGTGTGTGTGTGTGTTGTTGTTGTTTAACGTGACGTGTTCATGAACTGACTGAACTGAATCAAAATGTTGTTTGACACATTTCAGATGCTTAATCTATTTGTCAACATTAGTAAATTTGCAGATTCTGATTATCAATAGAAAATACACTGATAAAGTCTTTCTGCTGCTGTTTTTAAAATTTTTTTTTTTTTAGAATATTCTTTCATCACTTGGAGCACAACAATCAACAAGCACGACATCATTCAGCTGCAATGTACTTGACTGTTATTATGCAGCAGTGTCTTTGCACGTCCATGTGTTGCCTCAGTTTCTCCTTTTTATTATGCATCTTACAAAATCCACATATTGTCTCCTCTGTTGTGCGTCACTGTCCATGAGTGAGATGTTTTTCCAGAGATTCAAAGCTTACTGATGAAATGTAAAACATCCTGCAGTCTTTATACACTTCTTTATACTCTTTCACAACAATATTCAAGACATGTTTCTTGCGAGTATGCATCAGTTAAACATCTGGCTCCTGGTTTGTTCATTCTACAATTTTGTATTAATATTTTAGCACAGAACTGCGACTACATACTATGAATTTAACAATGTCAGTGACGCTGAAGAGAACAAATGAGATCCAGTCAATGTATTTTTGATTCCAGTTGATTTTAATTATCAAATGTACACCATCTCAGGGTTTAATTTCACATTAAAACACCCATTCCCTAATACAAAATGAGAAGTTCTTTTTTCCCCCCATACAAAAGTCCTCTCATCCCTTAAGTATCAAAAGTAGCAATGATTAGGCAACAACATCCAGGTAAGACAAAGAGATTCATCCAGGTTTCTACAGGATTTACACACAAAACATAAATCTGACCTCTAATTTTACAGCTCAGGTTTTTTTTTTTTTTTATGTTTTATTACAGAATTTTATGGAGTAACAGTCTGTGTTTTTAAATTGTACTGTCGCTGGTCATCCAGCATCCCTACAGGAGTGATTTCTACTCCGACCTGACGCAGATCAGAGCTGAGCCGCAAAGTTAAAAGTCAGATCTGTTCAAGTGAAAACGCAGCTGACAGAACAACAGGAAACAGCGATGAACCCAAAACTAGCACACATTTAAGTAGTCTGTCGTACAGTGCAGGAACCAGTAGTGTGAAGGCAGCTTTAAAGAGACAGTTCACCCCAAAATCAACAATAAATTATATTTCTCTTAGTTGTGGTTGAGACGGCTTCAATAAAATTAATTTGGCTGTTCATGAGCGGATGCACACTTTCTTCTTAGCAGTGACGCAGAAAGAAAATGTGGATTATTTTGTGTAACCAGGTCATGATGATTTCATGAGTGTTTTGTTTTGCACTTCAATCTAGATGGATAAACAGAAGTACAGGTCAGAAGAGGTAAACGTGTATTTTGATTTTGTGGTGAACTGTCCCTTTAACAGTCATTAATTGGTTATGGCAACATTATTTCCTCATGGGACTCTGGGAGCAAAGTTTCAAGAGCAAGAGATCAGTAAACATCAGTAGTCGCGTACAGTTTGACACTTCCTGTCAGAGCGAGTCTTTAAAGAAACATACGGACAATAAACCAAAAACACGGTTCCAGTTTTCTGCTTTAAATTGAGATTTTTCGGCATTTTTCATACAAAGCACTTTATCATTTTGATGAGAAAAGTTCTGCACAGATTTGTTTAGAACTGGCTGGTTCACTGCAGCAGCTGACCGACCAGAGAAGACTCACCTCGTCTCTCTGGAACATCAAACCACCAGGAAACCTCACAGACCTCCAGGTCAAATGTGTCTCTAATCTTTTTTTAATTTTGTTTCTGTTCTTTAAGTGACCTGAAGCAAAGTGCTGTGTAATCCAGTTATTTGTTTTCTTTACATATGCATTTAAAAATGTGTCGTCTCGGTCCAAATCTAGTTTTAACATCTTGGAAAACGTGCAGAGACAACCAGCCATCTTTAATTTACCAATCAAGTATAAAAACTATCGTCAAGTGCAAAAATTTGTCCGTTGATAATTTCAGGCCAGCAAAAAAAGTTTTTTTTTTCTTTAGCCATTTTATGTACAGCTCCAGCTTTAGGGAAGATATCAGCATCTACAACTTTTTTTACCATTTAACCTCCTTGAATCACCGCAGATCTTTAAAAATCTGACTTTTCTCCTTTTTGGCAGATTGAAATACATTAAAAAAAGTTAATTTGATTGCGTCGGGGTAGAAAATCCTTGGACATCTGATTTTAAACACATCTGAAAACATGATTAGCACACAGAGCTTTGTTAAGCAACTTGTTCATTGGACAGTTATTTGCAGTGCAGCTTAATGAGTCCGCTCAAAACAGGGATGCAAAATGGTGCGGGAGGAGTAACGACGGAGCATCATGGGACGGTGACTTGGAAGGGGGAGCCGGGGATGTGGTCCTCGCCCCACTTCACCACCAGGATGTAGCTGCCCCGCTCCTTCAGCAGGTAGCTAACGTTGTACTGCAGGTTGCCCATGTGTTTGACCAGAACCTCCTCACAGGGGATCTGCGGGCCGTGAACTCCCACCAGGAGCATATTCTTACCTGGAGACAGGAGGGGAAGACAACGGTGCATTAATAACCCCAACATCAGTGTTCATTTTCATAGTTTCAGCCGTCATAATGTTACTAAAAAACAACTTTAGGATGGAAAACTGAAACCTGTCAACTAAAAACTGCAGCGAATAATTATTTTGTCAATTAATCTGATTATTTTCTAAATTAATTGGTTAGTTGTTTGGTCAGTAAAACATCGATCAGTGTTTCCTAAAGCCTGCGATGACGTCGCTTAAATGTCTCGTTTTGTCAACAAAATATTCAGTTTAAAGACACGGAGGGGAAAAAAACAGAAAAAATTCTTATATTCGCAGCAGAAATCTTGAATTTTTTCTTCTTTCCTTAAAAAAAATACTCAAGCGGATTATTGAAAATCATCAAAATAGCTAATGTTTGCTTAACTTAATAGACAACTAATGTGTTAATCGTTACAGCTCTACAATCACAGAATGCTATTTTTGAATGACTGAAAAAGTAATTATTTGGTACAGAATCTGATTCAGTTTCAGAACAAATACCTTCCTTTGAGAAATATCTTCTCAATAAAGCTTTTTATTTTACGCAACAAAGGAAGTCAAAGCTCCAAAATGTAATCTACGCTGTACAAGAAATGCGAGTGAATAAAATAATCTAACATTATGAAAATAAATTGTATCCATCTGATGGAGGTGGAGCCACATTCATCTGATGGAAGAACAGGTGAACATGGTTGGTCACACAGCACATTTTGAGTTCTTACAGCATCATCGCGTCCTTACCGGCTTTGCTGCAGTCGACGGTGAAGCTGCTCTTCTGGCCCACGAAGGCCTTGCTGAGCCCGGTGCCGCGGCTCACCACCTTGCTGGCGTCGGAGTCGGCCGACCTGAGCATGGCGCTCTGCGTGAAGCCGCTGCTGGACGCTCTGACTGCCGGATCCACCGTCAGGGTCGACATTTCGCTGGCGTTGGTCACATTCACCAGACGAGGGCCTGAGAGAGAGACGGACGAAAACTTTTTTAGACCTTATTGTAGAAGTTTATACATCTTTAACAGCGCTCCACAGAGCAGGAGAGGAAACGACAGAAAAAAGAAAAGCTACATGACGTGACTCGAGCTTCACAGACATGATAACGTTCTGGTTTTATTAGCTTCATTCTTTAGTTACTGCCCTATTTTTTTCCAAAATTAAAGAGTTAACAAGCCAAACTGAACCCATATGGTTTTATGGAATCTGGTCTGATGTTAGTGTTTTTTAAAAATTGGAAAATATGAAAAGTAGCTTTAAACTGCATGTCACCGTTTCTTAAGAAGACAGTGAGATGAGGCTTTTATTTTAGAGAAAATAAAAGTCACTCTTTAATTCACTAGTGATGTTTTAGATCTGTTCTGCTTTAAAACTTGATCCAGTAGAAATATAAACTGCATACAACATAACAGAGCCATGAATGCTTTACTAACACCTGACTGGTTGTGTACCTGTGACTTTGGCCTTGAAGGGACTTCCACTGATGTGGTTCGGTCCTCCGTATTTGATGCTGATCAGGTAGTTTCCAGGTGCCATGGGAGTGTACTGCACCTTGTATCCCTCTGGAACCTCCTGGCAGTCCATCTTTACCTTGGACGGACCCTCGATGGTCACGGCCAAGGACCCGGGGCCCGCCTTAGTGTTGTTGATGATGAACTCTGACTGTGTACCTGCAAGATAACAGCACTTTGTGTTGTGGTCCTCTTGTTAAACACACAAAACCTTACAATGTATGCTCAATTTGTTTTGTTTTAATAAGCAGCAGTAAAGAGGTTATGAGTCAGGTGAACAGACGGACAGGTGACCCACCTGTAGTTCCTCTCTCCAGTCCAGCTCCGTATGCTGAGACCAGGCCAGGCTCTCCGGTCTGTCCTGGTTCCCCGACTCGGACCTGGAAAGGACTTCCGGGGATGTGAGAGCCGTTGAACTTGACGTCGATGTAGTGGATACCGTTCTCCCTCGGGATGAACCGGACGGCGTACTTGTCTGGAGGACAGGACAAAAGGATTTCGTTACAAACAAAAAAAAACAAAACAAAGATTTTTCTCTTTCATGGACGATTTTGCAGATTTTTGTGGCTTCTTCAGACGTCTGTTAGCTGCAATGTGCTGCCTCGAAAACACACACAGACCTTTCTCCAGCTCAGTGACGACACACTCCTCCAGAGCTCCAGACGGGCTGTGGACTTTGGCTGCCATCTTGCCCTGCGCTCCGTTCAGGCGCACCGCAAAGGATGCTGGGTGATTCACCTTCAGACCAGACTCCTAACGAGGTCGGACACACACGTTTAATGCAGAGGACAGGGACAGACAACGAGGAGGGAAACTCAGACACACAAACACACTTCAAGTATTAAAGTGAAGGTGCTAGAAACTAAACTCTGTGTTCCCGTTCAGAGTTTCTACTCTATTCTATCATTTCTCTGTTCTATTTCTACCATTTGTCTCCATGTTTTTAATCAACTGTCTTCTAACTCTTACCTGAGCTCCTGTTGGTGCAGCTCCAGCAGACAGAGGCCGACGACCACAGTGTTAAAAAGCAGTCAGACACTTTGACACTGAACTACAGTCTCACAGTGTTACAGTACAGTCTTTAAAGAAGTAACCAATAAATCCAACATGGCTAACAAGATTTTAGGCGAAATAAATAAAAATCTAATAAGAACTTTAACAGCTATTAAGTTTACGAGAGGAAGATTGCATATTAGTGCCCTCTGGTGGATTAACTACGTAATGAAGACACTGTTTCTAAATGTTGACATAGATACTGACGTCCTATTGCTTTTAATTTGGCTTGTAACGAGTACCAATACTTCTGAGACACAGTATACAGAGAGAGGGACCTTATTTAGGATTGTTGCCTAATACCTACATTTAATCCCAGTATCATGGCATTTCAAATAACAGCAATGATATATTATGATAAAATAAATGTAAATTAATTGAGGAAACTGTTTGTTTATAACAGCTGGTTAGAAAATCTTTTGGGTCGGATCAGGATACTTTGTCACGCTGATGACAAAGACGTTTCCTTTTAATATCCTCCAACTTCGAAACATTATTATAATCAAGGACTGTACTGTAAGACTCAGACCTTATAAACACACAAGAGCGTTGCAGACTGAACAGGGCAGAAGTTCGTCTACAGCTACAGACGAGAAACAAACTAAAGTCTCTAAAAGACTCTAAGAGGACAGCGCGAGCTCTGTGACCCGCCTCCGTCTGCTGTAACTAGGCAACCAGGGAGCTGACGATGCTGGTGGTGATGATGATGAAGATGACGGTGCTGTTAAAAGCCTTTAAATGAAACACAAGAGAAACACCGGCAGTTCCACACCAGACAGAA
>CAEMYA010000632.1:76523-91416 GCA_903131615.1 Diplodus sargus
TTATGTTATGTTAAAGAGTAATTTCACCTAAACCACAATCACATGTGGCAGGTTCAAATTAATGTGTGTATACAGGAGCGTGTGTTATTTTTATAAGTGTGTGTGTGTTTGTTTGTTTGTTTGTTTGTTTGTTTGTTTGTTTGTTTGTGTGTGTGTTCATTTGGGGGTACCCAGGGCTGGAAGCCAGCTCCGGGGGCTGCGGCCTGCTGCTGTGAAGACTTCTGCGCTTGCACCATGGGTACCTCATCAGTAGCCTGAAGACACGACAGTGTGGGTTAACATCTGACCTCACACACACACACACACACACACACACACACACACACACACACACACACACACACACACACACACACACACACACACACACACACACACGGGCATGTTTCGATGCAGACATTCACGCTGTGGCCTTGTGGGTAAAATCCTGGTCTGTAACCTGAAGACATGAATGAGGTCAACTGTTCATAGGCAACAAACTTAATCGACAACTCACACCTGCAGTTACTGATTTCATGGATTCTGTTCAAATCACTCTGCACTTTAAAGGGACAGTTCACCCCGAAATGCATATTTTCCTCTCATCTGTGGAGCTATTTATCCATCTTGACTGTTTTGGTCTGAGTTGTAGAGATGTCTGCCTTACAGTCAAGCTGCAATAAAGTTAAATTCAGTCACATCTCCATCTGTCTCCATGTCTTTGCTGTGCAAAGCTGGAACACATGTGTTCATCTTACATGATCCCATTTTGGATCCCTCATCGGAGTGTAATAAACCCCAGATTTAACACCATTCTGTATCCCTCCCTCACCATGACTTTGAAGGGACTGCGTGGGATGTTTTCCCCTCCGAAGCGGACGTAGATGACGTAGTTCCCGGGTGCCGGGGCGGTGTAGAAGATGTCGAAGGTGCCGTCCTCGTTCTCCAGCACCTCGGCCTCGACCTCGCTGCCGTCAGGTTGAACCACCACGCAGCTCACCTTCCCCTTCCCAGCACCCTTAGCGTTCACCACCAGGCCCAGCTCCTCGCCAATGGCCACCGTGGGACCCACACCTGGACCTGGAGAGGAGGAGGACATGTTTTTCCCCGCTTCGTTGTTTAAATCTTTTATAAATGTTTTTCGTGTGTTCATTAGTCGTTACATACCGGTGACGGTGCACTTGCTGGCGTCTCCGGATGCCGTGGCGCGGACTCTATAAGGTGAGGCAGGGATGTCGTCACCGCCGTACTTTATGACGATGGTGTATCGGCCTGTGCGGTCGGGAATATAAGACACCCGGAATGTACCGTCCCCGTTGTCATGGATGGTGGCCTGCTTAGGTTTACCATCCTGGTCCTGAAGAGGTAGAGGGAAGATGGCGGAGGGACATAAAGTTTAGGTGTGATTTTTTTGTTGGTGTGTATCATTATGCGTGTGTGTGTGTGTGTGTGTGTGTGTGTGTTACTCACAGTGATGAGCACACTCAGTTGGCCCTGGCCGGCATCCTTGGCGTCGATGTTGAACTCTACAGGGAAGCTGGCAGGGACGCCGCTGGTTAGCCCGGGGCCGCTGGCTCGCACTTTACTGGCATCGTGAGTCGGCAGAACTCGAAACTTGAAGGGACTGAAGAGACCACAGACGCACTTAAAACAGATGTTTTTGGCTTTTAAATGCACATTACAGACTTAATATTTTACTCATAAAATCGCCCCCACTGTAGTTGGAATTTTAAAAAATAAAAAAAAGGTCCAAGTAAAACAGATCCAGGTATACCACAATACAACAAAGAACTGTTGAGTCAATCATCGCTGTCTCAAAGGAGAAACAACAGAAAATTCACTTTGCTTTCCCACAAATATTACAGATCTGGTTTTGTCTTTAAAAAAGGAGACACTGCTGATGAACATTTGTTCAACTAATAGACATGAAACTTCCACAGTTGACTACTCAAATTAAGACAATAACTTTTTGTATGAGAAGTTTTCTGATTTTGCATACATTTCCTGAAGAGAAATCTAAATGTTGGATAAATCCAGATTAAAAATTCTTGTTTGACATTTGGTTGACTCAAAGCTTTTTACAGGGAGACTTTTGGATTTCTTTTTATCACTCCTTAAATCAGAAAATATTGTGAACAGCCATTCTAAAAAGTTTTATAGAGAAGAATTTGATCAAATCAGGCTAAATCTAAATGTGTATTTTGGCCTTTTTCCTTCCACTTATTATGGAAGCAAATCTCAAAATTGACCAGTGCATGAAAAAACCCTCATGTTGTTGTTGCTGTGTACCTGCGGGGGACGTCCTCCTCTGCATACTTGATGGCCACAGAGTACGGTCCTTCCTTAGACGGAGTGTAGGACACAGAGTGAGTCCCGTCCCCGTTGTCCTTCACCTCCACGGGCTCTGCGACACCTTTGGGACCGGTGACAGCCACGGCCAGCGGTGCCACACCCGCCTTTCTGCAGTCCACCGTGAAGGATTGTGGGATATTGGCCCTGACCCCCGACCCCACGCCAGGACCAGACACTTTGACCTTAGTGGAGTCCACCACGTCCTGCACTGGGACCTTAAATGGACTTCCTGGAAAGAGCAAGAAGAATAAATGTTGGAGTTAGTCACAAAAACAAAAGATATAAATAGAATTTCGGACAGAGACACTTTAAACGACGGCCAATTAGAAGATGAATTAACGATGATCTCACCGGGGATGTGTTCGCCTCCGTACGTGATGTTGACGTCGTACATGCCGGGGGTTAAGGGAACGTACTCCACGCTGCAGCTGCCATCTTTGTTGTCTTTGCAGGACATCTTTGACTCTGATGGACCCTCCACAGTGATGCCCAGACCACCAATACCTGCCCCTCTGGTAAAGGAACAACACACCCAAAATCAGCCCGAGACTTTTACACTCATCAAAACACTTCCTGCCCTTTTGTCACCAACAGTACCTGGTGATGATGTTGAAGTTGTTGGGCTTCTCAGTCAGTGCTTTCTGAAGCCCGGGGCCAGTAGCCACGACCCTGCTGGGGTCACATCCCTCCGCCACGGAAACCCTGAACGGACTCTTAGGAACCGGTGTGTTGTCATACAGAACCTGGACGTTGTGGACGCCTGAAATACACGACAAGCAGCTGATGGATGTAGCTCACAGTGAAGGAGTTTGGTAAAGCTTCATGTTAAGCGCGCGTGTTACCGTTCTCGAATGGAGTGTACTCCACATTGTAGGTCCCGTCGGCGTTGTCCTTGACCAGACAGTCTGTCAGCGCTCCAGACGGGTTCCTGACCTCCGCCTTCACATGGTCTCCTCCTCGCCGGTTCAGAGGACTGGCATCCACCGTGAAGTCTGTGGTGGCTTCTCTGAAAACAGCTGGAGGAGAGAAGAACGTTTGTTTAAAGGGACACTCTGCAGTTAGTTGGCTTTTCGTAGTGTGATGTCATCTAGGTTACTTCGACTCGGGTTTGGAAACCACAGATTCACAGCAAAAATCATACACTGCGGCTGGAAAGACAGCCCTTGCATAAAAGTGTGCCGTCTACGCAGTAAAAAAAAATAAGTAAAAAAGACCTGCTACATGACCAGAGGAAACAGAAAAGGGGGCTGTGGTATTCCGTCTGCTCAAAAGGTAACAACATGCACTGCTTGATTGTTGGAGGTAATAACACACATAAACAGTGTTGTTTTATGTTCCACACCAACAGAGCTACACACTGACTCAGATGGACCATACTACACCTTTTCCCTCCACTCCGGGCCCAAACACTTTGATCTTGGAGGTGTCGACAGCAGGATCCACCATCACCTTAGCAGGGAAACCAGGGACGGCCTTGCCTCCGTACTTGAGCAGCAGAGTGTACATGCCAGAGCTGAGGGGGACGTAGGTCACCGTGTACGTCCCGTCTTTGTTGTCCACCACCTCTGTCTTGGCTTTGGCACCTGGAACAAACGGTACAGCTTCAACATTTTTATCTAAGAACTGATGATTGTTTGAATATCTAAAATGTGAGCTGTTAATTCATGAATTTGGTTTGACTTGGTCTTACATTCAAATGATCTCTGAGACTTGAAATCTCTAGTAACACAACAAGACCAAAGATAATTTAGATCTGAAGAGACTAAACAGCACAATGTTTAACCACCTGTATACTCGTTTACGGTTCATAGTGTGTAAAGGTTTTTGAAAGAAAGCAGTGTCAGTGTTACCAGAGCCTGGTCTAGAGCCAGTCGGACTGGTCGGGGGGGAGTCTAATGCGGCCTCCAGGCTGAGTTCTCCCGGTCCGGCCCGGGAACAGTCCACATTCACCACACTGGTCTCTCCAACCTGCACAGACAACAAGCTGGATCAGACTTCATCCTAAATTATTAAAATGGACAGTTCCTTACTCAGTCTTACAAAGCGTGAGCAAGATAATTCTTGGGAGAAATCTTTAGCTTCAGCTCGCCTCTCTTTCTTCTCAGACCCTCACCTTGCCTCTTTTCAGGCCCGACCCGGACGCCACCACCTTAGAGGGGTCAAAGGGCATCTGGATGTCGGCTTTGAATGGCGAGCCCGGGATGTGGACCTCCTCAAACAGGATGTTAACCAGGTAGTCTCCAGGCTCGGTGGGCAGGTAGGAGACGGAGCAGGTCCCGTCGCCGTTGTCCGAACACTCGATCTTGGCCTCGGTCGGCCCCTCCACCGTCAGACCCAGACCTCCGGTGCCGGCGCCCTTTGTGTCGATGGTGAACTCTGCTGGGTTTCCCACCAAACCTCCTTTCAGACCAGGGCCGAACGCCTTCACCTGGAGGAGAGACCATAACGGAGCCATGCAGGTGTTATTATTTTGATTATATTTTCAGTTTAAGACCGACTTAAAGATCAAGATGCTGATGGTACCTTGCTCGGGTCTGGAGGCAGCTGAGCTTCCACAGGGAAGGGGCTCCCAGGGACGGGGTGTCCATCGTAGGACACGTTGACAGAGTGAGCACCCTCCTCTGTGGGGGTGTAACGGACCTTACTGATTCCTGCTTTACCGGCCTGAGGCTCCACTTTACAGGGTACCGCCCGCTGACTAGGACTCAGCTACAAAAACAGACAAGCACACATGTTGATCTCAATACAGGTGATATTTTTAACTTTGTAAACGTATCACATAAAAATAACTGAGTAAAAAATGAATTGATCCTTCGAACACGCCTATAAAGATAAGCAATAAATACAGCATTCATTGACACTCACCACTGCCACCTCCAGGCGACCTTGACCTCCTGCTCCCTTGGTGTCCACCATAAACTGCTGTTCCTGATTGACCTCCACTCCTGAAGACAATTATCAATTTAACAATAAAGTTAAATTTTTCCAAGGGAGACCTCAATAAATAGAGTTGACTTTCTCTGGTAGAAGTTTGCTTTTTGTTTTGTGACTGTTTTTTTTTTATTTTTATATTTCAAATGTTGCTCACAAGTTTCTTTACAGTTGTACAGAAAGCTACATGGATGCAGAGGAAGGTTTCTTACTTCCTTCCAGGTTGTCCAGGTTAACTTTGTTCAGATCCAGCGGGGCTGCGACCCCGACCGTGAACGGACTCTTTCCGATGGGATCTCCTCCAAACTTCACCACAATCGTCATCTCGCCCTGCAGACACATGAAACATGCAGATCCAAAACTTCATCAGTTTATCCATTTAATGAAATTGTATCTTAATTAAGATACTGCTAACCATAACATAAGTACAATTCACTCATGTCCTGTTCTCAAGTACAACTTTACTTGAGTATTTCCTTTTTTGCTCCTTCATTCTTCCTCTCCACTACATTTACCTGATCAATATAGTTACTAATTACTTTGCAGAGTCAGATTATTCAGTGTTTGTAGGATATTAATACTGTTGTGTTGTGGGCGTGGGATTATATGAAAGCTTTTTGCATCAGAGGTAAATTTATACATTTTAAAATGAGCTTATTTTATCTGCAATCTGACAGAAAAATCACAGATACCAATAATCATAAAAATGCTGAATATCAGCCCCGATGTTCAGTATCCTTTTTTCTTTTTAAACAATTTCCAAGTTACTCCGATTCAAAAGCACTTAATAAAATGACAAGATGAAACTCACTGGCTATGTTGACTGTTTAATTCTACTGAAAAGCTGGTTGTAACACAAGTGGTGCAACATTTAATTGTTGTAAGTTAATTGCTGCCACACACTGTCTGGATATTTATCTGTGTAACTGGCGTACCTGTTGTGCAGGCGTGTATTTGACAGTCTGGGAGTAGTCGTAGTTGTCGATGATGTCGAAGTCTCCGACGGGGGAGGAGAAGGAAACATCCAGCGGTGCTTTGCCAGCTCCTTTCGTCAACACTGTGAAATGAGTCGGCTTACCGCTCTCCACACCTGCACAGGTAGAGAGAGAGAGATTCAAGAATACACACAGACATGAATAATTAAGCAAAGTTGGAAGTAAATCAAAACACATCAACAAAAAAATAGTTTGTTCTGTCATTGTTTGTGTGTGTGTCTCTCACCTGTGCGAGCAAGTCCAGGACCTTCTGCTTTCACCTTCGATGCATCGTGGGAAGGCTCGACTTTGATGCTGAAGGGGCTCTGTGGAACTTCCTGAGTGGAAAAATTCAGTGAAATGCATCAGAACGGACCAAAGACACTAACCAAAGATTAAACGGTTCAGCTGTGTGTGTGTGTGTGTGTGTGTGTGTGTGTGTGTGTGTGTGTGTGTGTGTGTGTGTGTGTGTACCTTGTCAGTAAACAGGACTTTGACGGTGAGTCTTCCAGCCGCGGGAGGAATGTATTTGACCGTGAACGTGTCGTTGGCGTTGGGGATGATGTCAAAGTCCACGTCAGCCTCTTTGTCACCGACCATATTGGCTTCACACTTAATTCCCACGCTGACATCACCTGAATAAACACACACACACCAATTGAACTCAACTGAAAATCAGAATTGTGGCAAAAGGATGAGACTTAAGACGAGACGGATGAATTAGAAGGCACTATCGTCCACAAGGGGGTGCTGGAGTGTTTGTTTTCTGCTGTTTGTTCTGTTGTGAGTTCATGTCACAAACACTTTGCTCCTGTGATGATGAAGTGTCGTAAACTCTAATGTAAACAATGGGCAATGCGGAGGAATTCAAAGCATGAGAGGAATGAAGCAGGAAACCGTGTCAGACAACAGAAATAGGTCAGATACCTCAATCACTGACAACGTGAAACTCTCTGCAGCCATCTCTCGTTAACCCATCGCTCATACGCTCAGGAGGAACAATCGGCTCAGTGAAGTGTAACATAGACAGGTGTGTTCATACACAACAACATACACAATCTTCTGTGTGTGTGTGTGTGTGTGTGTGTGTGTGTGTGTGTGTGTGTGTGTTTTTCTGTGTGCTGTTCTGCTCTCGAAGGTCAGAGTGATGAATTTCCTGTCAGGATGCTTCTGCCTTGAGATCATTGCCAGGACATACCAGCGTGTGTGTGTGTGTGTGTGTGATTCATTCAAAGACAATATGAAGGCAAGTGTGCGCTGACTCTTTTTCATGAGGCCCGACACAGATGGAAACGACTGTCACACCAAATAAAACTGTCCGAGGGGATTTCCTGTCTTAATTATTACTCGCTCTGTGTGTGTGTGTGTGTGTGTGTGTGTGTGTGTGTGTGTGTGTGTGTGTGTGTGTGTGTGTGTGTGTGTGAGATTCTTACCGTCTCCGGCTCCTGAACAGTCCACGGTGAAGTGCGTGGGCTCGTTGGCCTTCAGTCCGGTTCTCTCCACTCCAGGGCCGAACACCTTCACCTTGGTGGGGTGGCTTCCTTTCCCCACATTCACCTAGAAGAAGAAACAACATCACTTATTTTCATTTTAAAGAAGGAGATTTCCCCCGTCTGACCATGCAGTGTTCAAAACAACAAAGCAGTTATTCAGGTTTCGGTATTCTCATCTTTACAAAGACAAAAAATACATGTGGAGTGCCACAGGGCTCCATCTGTGATCCACAACTTTTCAGTCTTCTATACATTTCTGAATATAATACTTTTAACATATTAGGAAATAGGCTTCATTGTATGGCCTGATTTAAATTGCAGGTAAAGTCATTTATATCCAACATGTCATTGTAAAGGTAGTTTCTATAAAAATGGTGAAAAACCGCGATGCTCTCTGCAAAAAACAGCTGTCAAACAAACAACAATAATCAGGTGAAAAATTATAAATATTGTGAAAGTGGAACCTGGTTTTAAGTCAAATTTAACATACCCAAATGTGACCTTAAAAAAAAGTGTCTATTTGAAACATTCCATCTGTATCTAAAAAGTGAGGGAGGCTCCTCTTGTTCAAAATCATTCTTCAGATTTCTCTTTAGTTTTTACTCCAACAAAGACAACAAGCTGTGATATGCTGCAGCTCAAGAGGCTGAAATCTGATTGTCAAACTTTATTCACAGGTGCTTCTTTTTCCTCATGAGATGAAGAGTGTTGCTAAAAACATCACCAATATTATATATATCTTGAAAAGAAAGTGCACTACTTCCGTCTTTTATAGCTGCTCAAGAAATGTTTTGCAGGAGTCAGCAGGAATATAGAGAAGCAAGAGATTAACTTAAAAAAACAACAACAGGGAATTAAAGTAAAGAACAAACCCTGCAGGGTGGAGTCAGTAAACTAGTTTCAGCAAAGTATATCCAAGACTGAGCTTTAAAAGGTCGTTTAAGCTTTAAAATAGTTTTTAGTCTCATTCTTGTCAATACAGATGCTTTGGGATTGTTGGTCGGGTCAGTCGTCTTCTCAAAGCTTCAGTATTTGATAAGTTGTACATGACATGATACAAGAAAAGTCTTCTTTCCCCCAATTATTTCTTCTTCTGCATCATCGTTTTCATCAAGATTGTCCCATGTCTTGATGCTATTTATATTCCTAACGCTATAAATAACATTATATTGAGAAGGAATATAAAATACGTAACTGGGATTGGTCCTGTGAAGTAAAACATAACTACAGAATTCAATTCAAAATATGAGAAATACACATTTCAGTGATTGAACAAATACCAAAAACAACAAAGGTCAGCAAAAGCTGAAGCGAACAAACCAAACAACACAGTGAAACATTTAAATGAAATGAATTTATTTTGAAACCAATCCGACTTGACTGGTAGTTGAAAACTTGGATTTTTCTACATTTGATGATTAACGTGAGTTTCAGTCAACATGTTGGTTACAGATTCACTTGTAAGAAGAAAAAAAAAAAGACAAACTAGTTAGATAAATGTATCAGCTGTCTTCCACGTTTGTTTTAAAAGTAAAAAAAACCAAAGCTTAGAGCGCACAAAGTTTTTGTGTGTCATCCTAAATCTCACTCAAGGCCAAACCTGCAGAGGATCCATGGATGTGATTAGTTAAATACGTGTACAGCTCACAAGAAACAAGCAAACAAAAAGCTGTTTAAGTCACCAAAGTTGGACTCAACACAAAACCTCCCTGCAGACCGACGTCACCCGACTGAGTCAATCAGTTAACTGTTGTAAATTAACTGCAGTTGTTTGAAATCTCACTATAATTAAACTGTGGTGAGTCTGTTTCCCCGCAGAGACTAATTAACTTCACTCCTTTTTGCTTCAGGGAAGGTGGTTTGGACGGTTTTTCCTTACAGATGTTTGCCACAATTTATTGGTATCAAACAGAAAACTCAAATTAAATCAAGCTAAGTCAGCAAAGATACGTAATTCTGCCATCAGTGGAGTTGAATTAAAACACAGAAAACATCAGTTATGTGCCGTTTCCATCACTTAATAGGTTTACACGGATATTCTGAAAGTAGCATATTCTAGTTAAGACGTGTGGGGAAAAGACAAAAGGATTCAGGAGCTTTCTTTAGTCTCTCGTCTGTTGACTGCGAGCTCTGTATCTTAGCTAGACGACAGTTTCTGAGACGCCAGCACAAAAATAAAGCCCACATTTCTGGATGACGGAGGAGAAACTTAACTTCTTCATCTACAGCTTTTTGGAAATGCACGATTATCTCAGTGACAAACTTTCAAGAAGACGATTGAACGAATAAAAAGAGGTATGACAGCTGCAACAGGAGCATCAATGGTATATTATTTTAATTGTCCTGGTAAAAGGATTCGTACTGAAGGAATATTTTCCAAATTCAGGGCAAAAACCAGAATAGATTTATTCATGCAAATGTTTTTGGGGTCAAGTCAGGTTCAGTCAGGAGTGAACCGCTCTGTCACACTGGCTCCTTTACCTTAATGAAATGGTGTCGCTACTGTTTGTTCCCAGCAGTGCTGAGAGCAGGGTGTGACTATTTACTTATCTATCTCAGAGTGGAGAAAGGTGTTGTCGGTGCCAGGCGGCCTGCAGGCTGCTGCAGCTCACAACAAGCCTGCTGACTCACCACAGTTACATCAGCTCCAAAACCCGGAATAATACTTTTTAGACAAGTACAAACATCCCTGTTGAAATGATACGTGGACCAGTACAAATACTTGTGATCCATCCGAGCCAAAAGAAAAACCTGATCATGCTCCAAACAATCAATCTGATCATTTTCTGAGGATTGCACAATCTTCGCCTCTTAAGTCTCTAAAAGCCGAAGAGTTCTTCCATCTTATACATTTTGGACTTTGTACCTCTGTCGTCTCAACACAGAGAAAGGAATGTGTCCTGAAGTTTACTGGCACCGTCATAAATACCTGAGCAGCACACAAACTCCTATCCAGACGTAGATCTAAAGCCCCATTGGAAGTTTCTCATGAGACATATTTGCCCTGCAGGTGAAACTATAAACACCTTATAAACAACAGAGGGAGAGAAGGGAAGACAGCTGATAAAATCTAAGTCAGAAACCTGACAGCAACAAATCTGATTAAAAAATACAAAATGAAATGTGGTTACAGTGTAAAGAAGAGCAGTTTGTGCATAACTCCAGTGAAATGAAAACCTTTTCACTCTGTTTAGGTGTTTTTGTTCATTTCTATCATTTAGTTGACAGTTTTGCATCATGTAATATGATAAAACATCTTTCTATCCCTTCACAAATCATCCTAAATGATGATAGAATAAAGAAGCTCAGGGGTCACAGGTCTGTGGAGGTGAAAAGGTTTTCCATTCAACAGAAATTTAAGTGTACTTAATGTTTCAGTGCCGTGGAGAAAACAGCTGAGCTTCACTTATCTGAACCTCAACTCAGCTCCACATCTTTCTTTGCAGCATAAATCACTGCTCAGTGTTTCACACCCACCAGCTTCTCTTGGAGGACGTAATACTTGGCATGTTTATCCTATATCCATAAATCCCATAAACTTCTGTGCAGACGCCCCAAATCAATAAACGGGAGTCACTAGTGAAGCAACGCAGATGTGATCCCTCACTGGCTTCCCACCAGCAACAACCAGCTTTCAACTAAAGGTGTTGTAATAATCGGTATCAGGTGGATTTTTACCCTAAACACAACATTTAAATGTTGTCACAGTGGATTTGTTCTTCATTTGCTTGTATTTTCTTTAACCAAAGTTAAAAATATTTAAAAACTAACCGTTGTTTGGTCTGTGCAACTCATCCAAGATCAGAAAAGAAGCGAAATGCTTCACTCGATAGCAACTTCTGAATGTTAATGATTAAGACTTTTTTTTTAAGTTTAATGTCTTCTGGAAGAAGTATGATAAAGTTTATGGTCCGCTGCTTTCTACCGTTCCCTGTTTGTCCAGTGTGTGCATGATGATTAACACGATACACAAGGAAACAAAACAGAACTGGTACTGTTTAAGGTGTTTGTTAAGCAGATTAACCCACGTTTAGGAAACCTGCGTATACATGCTAATGACAATTTCGGTGTAGAAGTGTTATTGGACTGAGCGCTGAGTTCTCTTGGTCGCAGGAGCACGACCATGAAAACTGGCAAAAGTTGACTAAATTATGAACTTCTGCAAAACACAGTGAATGAAACACAATCTTATCTGCCATTACATCATTACTTGTGTGTAACCAGGACCATGCATATGCACATTTCTGCAAATTTGAACATGCAAGCTGGTTGCTGGTAAAGAATGAGGTGTATCAGATTTAGTACCTACAGCTGCTGTTTCATAGTGTCAGATATCTAGTCAATACTTCAAGTCAATATAAATATCATATTAACTGATATCATATCAGATGTTAAATTACAAAAGCTCTTCACTGTTCTGTTGCTTGGATCACATCGATTCAGACAAGTGAAGTTCAGCTGCAGCTCCACAAAAAGAAGTGTTAGTAAATACAAAATGTAGAGTTACAGTGCATGAACAGAGGTTACAGTGCAGGACAGACCTGTAAGTGCATTTTGTATTTTTTTGTGTAAACACAAACAACTTGAGTTAAAAAAAAAATCATTCAATTACAAAATGTTATGATTAGTAAGAAAAAAGACAAACCAGTGCACAGACAGGTTACAGTGTGAGTTCGGTGCATGAGTAGTACATATGAAATGTGAAAATCAACATACATTAGAGTTTGTTAGCTGGAAATGCACTTTAGTGATAGGCAGTCATTTTTTTTTGGTCAACAACAAAACATTTTTATGCTGTGATTAACACGTTTCTGTCAATTTTATACCAGAAAATGTTTTTAAATGAAAGTCGGACAAAATTCTGGTCAAGTTGTCAGTTCAGAGATTTAGGAAAAACCACAAACTAACATTTAGATGTCGCGTGTCACAGCCTTCATATCGGAGACGACCAAATCTTTATAGTCAGCACATTTGTCTTTGAACTGATCATTTCATCACCTGTTTGTGTGGGTTTTTTTTAGGCAGAATCAGTTTCCAAGCTTTCTTCCCCGTAACATTTATTATTACACATTCGATGATCAAAAACGTGACATCTGGTAGAAGCTAATCAGCTAGCTTGTAAATATTGGCACTGTTTTGAGTAAACATTTTGATTATTTCTTTTTTTTCAATTAAAAAAATATCAACTCTCTTTTTAAGAAACAGATAATTAGCCTAGCTTAGCATTAAGACTGTACCCGTTTGTAAAACATCACTTCTACCTGTGCAGCTGAACTAGTAGCTGAACCTTTTCTCAGTATACGTCGTGATGATGATCAGTGGCTTCTTTGTTTTACTGCTCGCACCTTTATATTTCGACTGCATCACATTAAAACTTTCCTCTGTTTGGACACTTTTGATGCTTTCTGTCTTAACTAAAGTTTCTGATTGGACCACCTTAACACTTTCTGTCTGAACCAGATCCTCGGCTTTGGACGGCAAACCACTTCCTTTTGTAACAGGGTGCTGTGATTGGCTGCTTACCCTGAAGGGGCTCTTGGGGATGCTGACTCCTCCCCAGGCGACGGCCACGGTGTGTTTGAGAGGGGAGTTGGGCGTGTAGGAGCAGGAGTACAGCCCGTCACCTTTACTCCTCACCTTCACGTCCACTGGGAGTCCATCTCCATCCTGACAGACAGACAGGTAAGAACAACACGTTGTGAAGAAAGATACAAAAGTCCAAATGTGGCTGTATGCAGACGTTTGTGTGGAGGGTGAAGGAACGAGGGAATGACTTCACTGCCAGTATGGAGAGCGACTAGTTACGGGTACGTGAGTATTGCATTAAGACACTTGAAATTATGTGAACCTGTCCTTTAAATGACACACTCCACAGACTAATCAATGATAAGTCACTCACTTGTATGAGACACAAAGCTGTACAAAAAACAAGACACAATAAAGTGTGAACGACACCGAACACAGTCTGTATCGGCTGAGCATGAGGAGATTTCTGCTTCTTACCTGAGCCATGATCTTCAGAGGTCCTTTCCCAGCATCCTTTGCACTGACAGTGAACTCAGCTGGTTGGTTGACCAGGCAGCCGGTCTTCTCAAGCCCCGGCCCGTAAGCCTGGACCTACAACCACAGAAACAGTATGAGTTATCAGAGATGTTCCGAGCCCATCGGGGGAAAATTGCTTTCAAGTGTGTTTCGTCCTGGTCACAAAGTTCTCTGCAAGTCTCGGAGAAGAACTCCCACTTCTATTGTAAATCTTCTCCCAGTTCAAATCTGTATCTCACTGACCTTATTTGGGTCACTGGCGTTGTTGTCAGGGACGATGTGAGCCATGAAGGGGCTGTGTTCGATGTCCTCCTCGTCACACGTCACGTGGATGGCGTATTCTCCGGGTTCTGTCGGCAAGTAGCGGACGTCACACGACCCGTCGTTCTGGTCCTCGCACTCGATTTTAGCCTGAGACGGCCCCTCGATGGCAAAACCTGGAACACAGCAGGTCAGATTAGATCGTTTGACACTGAAATGAGATAAAACTAAATGCTATCCAACGTTCAAATCTAATGTGAAGCCTTTACAAACTAGTAGCTGTAATGTTGAAGGGTAACACCAATTTTACACACTTGGGGAGAACTACTACAACTTTGAAAAAGAAGTACAACGACTGGCTTAACTGCATTGTGGGTAACGTAGGCGCCCCTTGCCTTTTAGCTTCAAATCTAATTAAGACTAAGAAAAAAAAAAGCAGAAAACAAATACCAGCCTGACAAATCCAAAATATTCCTGGTTTGAATTAAGTGAAATTGGAGACTCACCCAGCACTCCGACATCAGTGCCGGTGGACTCCACCACAAAAGCGGCAGGTTTACCCACAATGCCTCCCTCCAGGCCAGGACCCCAGGCCCGGATCTGCTGAGGCCCTGCCTCACGTCCCACCACCACCTCAAACGGGCTGAATGACAGAGCGAGAGAGAAAAGAACCGACTGAATGAATAAAAATCGCACATTCAGGCGCTCTGAGGCAGCGTGGTACCAGAACAGCAGATTAAAAAAAACAGTACAAATGTTTTTATGACTTTGTGTGTGTGTGTGTGTGTGTTGACAGCTTTGTGAGTGAACCATCACATGCCACACACACACACACACACAGCCTCAGTGCTTCACAGAACT
>CAEMYA010000632.1:91510-104537 GCA_903131615.1 Diplodus sargus
ACACACACACACACACACACACACACACACACACACACACACACACACACACACACACACACACACACACACACACACACACACACACACACACACACTTTATTTTTCCACTTTTCATTCAGTTTGTCTTTGTTTTCTTTTCCAAAAATACGCCTCCAACTACAATAATAGTAATAACTACATACTTCTAACACAAGATGTAATTATTCCATTACTATTGGAGCAGGCCTGGTTGCAAAAAGCACAGAAAGGCACAGACTCTGCTGTACTACCTAAGAAGATATGAGAAAGGCTGACTTCCGGATCAAGATTCAGGACATCTTTTACAGAAGAGAATCCTGATGGGAAACATTACAAACTGGCCCAGGACAGGACGGTTCTACAATGGTGATTAAAACCGCCCAGAACATCACTGGTACCATCTACAGAGCATCAGCGACATCTGTCAGAAGATACAGAAGTGTCCACTGCCGTACCAGCAGACTACAACACATGACCTGAGGCTCCTGAACTCATCATCAGCAAAAAATGTATCTTGTTGTACCTTGTACCGGTGAGGCGGAGCACTGAAGGTGTGTCGTAATATCACTTTTCCTCCAACACACACTAACAGGCAGGTTGGAGCACATCAGCTGTGCAGGTTTAAACCAGCTGGAGTCAAATCTGTGAGCCGATGTTTAGCTTAATCTGTGATTTCAGCCCGCCGAGTCCTGATTTAAATCATCGGCTGTTTATAAAGGACTGAGGTCACCGGACTACCTGTTCCTGTAGCTGTTCCTGTTAGTCTGGACATTCACCGTCAGCACATCTGGACCCATGAAAGAGAAGCAGCGCAGCACCAGCAGCACTCGAGGCTTAAAGGCAGTTTCTAAAAGTACAGTATCATTATAGCTTCTATAGCTCAGTTCTGCCCACGTGAAGGGTCTAAAGAAAGGGTGTCGAGTCCTGTACGGGCCTTAAAGCCCTCTGAGGATTATAAGTCATATTCTGCAATATAAACAAAACTGACTTGAAGTGACCACACCCATCGCTGACGCTAGCTGTGAAGGAACACACTTTAAATCAGAGAGTGCAGCAACAAACTGCTTTCCAGCCTGATGTGGAGATAATCCTCCCCAGTCTCTTTCTTTGGGTGACAGAAAGTGTTTTGTGTTCGTTACACGAGCTGGTGATTCAACTGTCAGTGCTGATGAAGTAAAACAGAAACCTGCTCAAGGACAGCTTTTAACCCCCCCCCCCATCTCCCTCCTAAGATCTGCAGCCAGCTCCTTCATTGTGGGAACTTTCTGACCCTGTACGACCTGCGAGGATGCCCGGACACAAAGTTCTGTTCTGGATTATGGATGAAACACATTCAGGCATGTCTGAAATGTTTGTTTCATCCGATCATGTATTCACAGGTATTTTAACTGTCTTGTTTGCGCAAGTCTGGCTGCTCATCAGTGCGTCTTGCCTCTCCACCTTCACCCCAAACCCCCAGAAACGCTTTTAAGCTCCAGATACTAATATTAAAACTAAGACTAATATAAAAAAGAACAAAACGATCTCCATCTGCTCTACAGAGAGGTGACAAAGAGAACACGAAGCCCAGACTTGAAGTCCTCATTTCCCTGCGGATCCAACCATTCAGATCAGATGAGGTAATGTGCTGAGGTAATTGTTTGAAGCACACACACACACACACACACACACACGCAGTATACAGCTCACCTCTTCGGGATGTGCTGACCCCCCCAGGTGATGGAGACTGTGTATTTGCCAGGACTGTTGGGATAATACTCGTAGGAGAACACGCCGTCCTGACTGGAGATCTGCTTCACCGGCTCCTCGATGCCTTCTGAACACACGCACACACACAAAAAGAGTAATCAGTAATCAAATCTGAGTTCAGGAACATTCTGACATTTTGGTAAATCTGTTGAAACACTCCTCACGGGCACTGATCACCTTTTCAGGGTAGAAGTATTTTCACTAGTAACGTGTTAATTCAGCGATACGTAGACATTTTGGGGACAGCTTGGACAAATCTTACTGATTCTACCTTTACTTTTAATGGTCTTTTAATTATATTCATATGACGTGAGCGTCAGTTAGCTTTGACCAGAAACGTCCTCCAGAGGAAAACTTTTTACTTTGATACTTAAATATATTTCAGAGCCTGTACTCTATTACTTGAGTAGAGAACATGAATCAGTACTTCTACTATTCCTAGAGTCTGTTTTTACACAAGTATCTTTACTTCTACTAGAGTAAAGACTGTCTGGACGTTTGACAAACAGTGCCATTCCTGGAGCCACGCTGCTAGCATGACAAAAAACTACAACTCCCATCATTCAATACTACACTTTCTCACTTCAGGAACAGAATGCAGAAGTTCTGGTTTCACTTTGTGTCTCTAGAAAAGCCTCGACAGTGTGAACTGTACTCACTGGGTCCTTTGACGAGCACCTTCAGGTCTCCACTGCCAGCGTTTCTGGTGTCCACCTTGAAGTCACCGACCTGTTTCACCCTCATCCCCGACGGCTGGAGACCGCGACCCGTCGCCCTGCAGGCCCCCGGCATACAGGCTGGACAAACACATATGAAGCGGTGATTCTGTGATGTATTATGGCGTCATGATTAAAATGTTTACAAGTCCCTTGAAACAATAAACCGGAGTTCTCACCAGGTCCCACGTCCACACTGAAGGGGCTCTTGGGGATCCCCATCCCTCCGAAGGTGACGGTAACTGTGTGTGGGCCGGCCTGAATGGGCCGGTAGGTGCAGCGATACACGCTGTCGCCTTTATCCTCCATCATCACCTCCACCGTGTTCTGTCGGCCCTGAGGGTCTCTGATCATGGCCGTCACATCTCCGGTACCGGCTCCTACAGAGAGGACGACAAGAAGAGGAAACTTTAACAGGTTAGTCTTTAAATTCAGTCACAGTTTAGTTTTATTGAGTCAACTTTTTATTTGTAAGAGGAAGGACTTTCTTTTTTCTTTTGTCCAAAAGCCAAATAATCTGACTATTTTTTTTTGAGTAAGCAATGGTTAAGCTGCTAATGTTCGGCTCTCCAGTCCAGCCTTCTTCACATTCTTATCCAAAAATATCGTTCTGTGTTCAGACTTTAAGTTTGAGTCTCTGTGATTTCTCTGACCTGCAGTGTAGATGTCAAAGTAGGTGGGTTTGTTGGCGACGTTGCCCACGGGTTCAACTCCCAGGCCTTTGACCGTCACCTTGGAGGCGTCGCCCAGCGCCTTGTCCACATTCACCTCGAACGGACTTTTGGGAATTGGCTGACCGGCAAACAACACGGTTACCTTGGAAACAAAAACAACAATTATTCAGAGACATTTATGACATGTGCATCCAAAAACACTTTATCATTTCACTGATTGTTAGATGTTTAAAGAAAATGAAAAATGAAGCTCACCTTGTGCGTTCCAATGACTCGAGGTATGTAGGTGACGGTGAAGGTCTTTGGCTTGGCCTCGTTAGGCTGCGCCTTCAGCTGATCGACACACACGGACAGAAGTTAGGGTTTGTTTTTAAGGTTAGTCATGAGTCAGATCTGTCAGCTAACAGGAGAGAAAACACTGCAGTCTGAAATGCAGTAGATAAGAAAAAGGAAGAGGAGGATTCGGTTCGTACTTCCTCTCTGGTGCCGTCTGGATGATCCAGGTAGACGGTGATCTGACCCTGACCGGCGCTGAACGTGTCCACGGTGAACACGGCAGGACGCATCACTCGGTTTCCTGTCGGTTCGATACCTGCAGGAGAACGTTATCAGATACAGTCAGCTTCATTTCTTATTTTATTAAATTATTAAACTTTTTATGTATCGTTTGTACGCACTGTCCACTTCAGTAGGTTCATTTACTTTGTGTTTGACAACATGATTGTATTTCTTTAAATCAATAATCAGAATCAGTCAATACTCTGCAAAGACAGTAATTCAACAGCTGTTTTGCTCATCAATTCATTGTTTTAAAGTCATGTTTTCATCTGAATGACAAACATTTGTTGCTGTTCTTTGTCATGAATGATAATCAACTGAATGTTTTTCCATCTTGGGTTCTAATTATGGGCACACTTGACTATGTTCTGATCATTTTAAAGGGTAAATCCACCAACTTTACACCTTAAAGTGTGTTTACAGGTTTACAGGCAGTGTTGCTGTTGGCAGGAGCACAACTCACTGGAAACAGAGCTGTGAGTGTGTGTTTTCAGTCAAGCCGTTTCCAGGGATTTCCTTCTCTGGGTTATTGTCTAACTCACCAATCTGTGTGTGAGTGTGTGAGTGTGTGTGTGTCTTATATATGAGTGAGGTCCTTTGTTTGGTCTCACAGCTGCTCACTTCCTCACATTGTCAGACAGACCCGTGTTTCCAGTGTTCTCATTAGTCAACACATGGAGAGGAACAGGTCACAAACACAGAGGCTCTCGTGTTACTTAGTCAACACCCAGACGTCTTTTTCAAAACCGCTTCTAAAAAGTAACCTAACAGCTACGTGAAGATGTTTTTGACCTCGTGTAATGAAAAATGAACAACAGGAAGTTAGAAAATGTTGATTACTTTTAATGTTTTATAGCATCTTGTCATCGTGTGAATCTGATTTCATGGAAAGTCAAAGATGTTGTGTCCCTCCTCAGTGTGTGTGTGTGTGTGTGTGTGTGTGTGTGTGTGTGTGTGTGTGTGTGTGTGTGTGTGTGTGTGTGTGTGTGTGTGTACCTGGTCCGTATGCGCGGGCCTTCTTGGGGTTGAGTTTGGGTTTCAGTGGAGCTCCTGGCTTCAGTTTGGCTTTGGGGAACTGAGACAGGTACGTCATCACCGACTGTTCATCCACACTGGGATCGATGATCTCCTCTGGAGTGATCACCTGCACAAGCACACACACAAACAGAAAGTTCAGAGGTTTGTCAGAAATTATACCTGAATATCTGAATATCTCTAAAAGCAGATTTCGGCGGGATTTTTACTAAGCATGGGACGAAAAAAGTCTTGTTACTATTATAGAATGTGCAAGCCGTGGTGACAGGTTTAGGATTTTAAAACTGTTTCATCATTGTCATAAAGTTCACTAATTTGTCAGGTGTTGAGCATTAATCTGCTACTCCTACAGCCTTCACTCTTCTAATTTTCCACCTTATTTTGGGTGAAGGCTGCAGAGATTTTCTTCCATTTAACCACAAGAGCTTTAGTGACTGTTGGGTGATCATAGTCGGAGTTTCAGTTCATCCCGAATGTGCTGGACGAGCTTGAGGTCACTGCTCAGTGCAGACCAGTCAAGCTCCTCCTCGCAAACTGGGTAAACTATTTCTTTATGGACTTGGCTTTGTGCACGGTGAGTTCAAGTTGAAAGAACATTATTGTCCAATATATCACTCCAAGCTCGAGCATTAAGAGTTCCTTTCAGTGGAAAAAAGGAACCAACTGGGAAAAAAAACTGCCCCAGGATGTGGACAGAAGTATCCACATACACTGACCATACAGTAAAGGACTTAAAAAGAGGGTGACGTAAAACTTTAATGGTATAAGTCATTTATGATTTTCTACAGAAGCACCGGGTATAAAAAAGACTTTATAGGCTGTGAATCATCATCAGGGAATCAGAGGTGTGACGTAAACGGAGATGAGTGATGATTTTAGGGGGAAATGTGGCTGCGAGGGAAGTCGGTTCAGCCCAGGACACTGAACCGCGTCACACCGGTGTCATCATCATGTGCAACATCCTCTAAAGCATTTTTTAAAACAAGTCCTGTCAAACCTCGGCTGGAATGTATTCTATAAAGATGCCCTGAATTAATATCATGGGTGTGACAGTGACATTTGTGAGCTGTGTTATTTCAGGAGGAGACTTCCTGTGGGTGTCAGCTGACTGACAGGAAGCATAACATCATGTAGCCATGGCAAAAAAAAACATTCAGTTCATAATTAATGACAGCAGAACAGAAAAAAGTTCCTTCATGTTTATAGCAGAAGCTGTTTTCAAGGTAAACAAAAAGAAGAATCTTAAAGGGATATTCCGGTGTAAGTTTAATCCATGTTCTAACACACCGTGACACCGAGTAAATTTGCAGGTAATAATACGATAATAATACACTGCAGTATACGCTTCCACCAACAAACCGCCATAAAAAAGCCACAAATAATGCTCAGAACAGCACCAAACTTCAGCAACAGTACAAAGAGGGGTCTCAGCACATAGTTTGAGGCAGCATACGTCTGCTAGCTTTGCCAGATTTTTATTGTAAAGTGAACACAACTCACCACTCTCCAGTTGTAGGGAAGTCCCTACGCGGCGATTAGCGCGGTTGATGGCGGTTTGTTACTGCAGTGTATCGTTATCGTGCAGTCTTTTTCTGAGGTTGCTAAAACTAAATAAGCTAGCGGTCTGCAAACTTACTCGGTGTCACGGTGTGTTAGACCATGGACTAAATTTACACAGGAATATCCCTTTAAGGGAAGAAAATAGTTTTCATATCTGCAGAGAAACAATTGAAAGAGGCTTTAACTAATTATTCAAAAAAACGCCCATCTTGGAGGGGTTTGGAGTTGTGTGTTTGTGTTTTCATGTATATCTTGTTGAATTGAAAGCCGAAAAATAAAATATTAAAAAAAACAAAAAAAACACGCCCATCTTGAAAGTGACAAACACTTAACTAATGTTTTTTAGTCCTCATAACACATTTCCTTTTCAGCTCATGAATCTGCAGGATGAATCCTTTCAGCTTCAAACAACAGTGTGTAAAAAAAACAAAAAAAAACACAAGCTCAGGTTCAGTGAGTTTCCTCCGCTGCGAACAATCAGGAAACCAAACACATCTGTGTGAGATGCTGCTGGCGACCTTTGACCTCTGGAGAAAACTCACAGCGGTGCAAATTCTGCCTCTATTGAGCTGCATGATGCAGAGAAAAAGCAGGATGTGTGATGTTTGTCAGATATTTGCAGGTGAAATAAGGTGCAAAGAAAACGTTTAAATTCCGCTGTACGTACACTACATGCATGAAATATCCGAGAGATGCATTCAGGCTCTTATCAGCTGGAGGACTTCTAATGTGAAGCAGCTGCAAGGAGGTTTTGCCTGAGCACAGCATGCCAACAGGTTCATAAAACTTGGTATAAATCTATTCCAAGTTTTCTACATTCAGTTTTCGTTATATAAGGTGTGTTAGCCTGTCTTGAAATGATAAACATGAAGTGTACGGACAGGTTAAAGGTTAAAGGTCACAGTGATAAAGCAAACAGCAGCGTCAGAGGGGAATCTAACCTGTGGGATGCCCAGCCAGTCGTCAGCCAGCTGCATGGCTTCAGTGGCATTCTCTACTGGTTTCACTGGATCCCAGGTCTCCCAGTCGGGACACAGGCCTGCAAGCAAGACGCACAACAACACTGTCAACTCCAACAACGTACAGAAACACAACAGCTGAGAAAATACTGCGACAATGAGATCCAGCAAATGACCAAATTCCCTTCCTGTTTTTAAAACTGGTTTAAGTCCTCCAGTCCTCTTGTTCATACAGTTCAATGTTTGAGCTTCGGCTCAGTGAAAATCAGATTTTTTTGACCTAAAGACCTAAATAGTCAAGAAGCCTTCAGTGCAGAAACACTGATATATTTTAGAAATTACACGTATCTGCAAACTAGAACTTTAATAAGAAATCGTGAGTAAATTTAATTTCAAAGATTTTTAACAACAACTTGTTCGGGAAAAAAAAAGGATCTGAATCAAAGTAATAATATTGTTCATCCAAAAATATGCGTAGAGGGGATCTTTAACCGCAACCAGACGTTTAAAAGGAAACAACTCTTAAATTTGTTTCAGGTATTATTGCACCAGCTTGAGTTGACGTCTCCAGCCTGCAGTTTGTCGTCTGTCACTGATGTAAAGGCTCAAAAAAGATTTTCTTGGATCAGATGTTTGACAGTTCTCTCGTTCCTATCGACATAATAATGAACCATATTTGAAAAAAATAATCATAAACCTGATTGGACAAACATATCTGTTGTGTCTTTGCTTCTTATTTCAATACTGGAAAATGCCAGACATTGAAATACACAGCATGTTCTGCTGAGTGTTTGATTGTTATTTATATCTGCTTAACAAGGAAATCCCTTAAAAACGAAATCTTGTTTCTCTTCCTTTTTTTCTGAAATTAGTCATGCAGCTGGCAACAACACCCAACTCTGTCTTCAACGTGAACAAAAATCAAGAAATGTCAAACTTGCATCATAATAAAAATACTCGAGTACTTCCTTGTTTCATGGAAGAAGCTGTAATCAAGTTCCATCGCAGCTGGAACTGAAAGTTAGTTCCAGATTTCTTCAAAAGTTTTTTGGTCCTCTTAGAAAGTTCCTGTTATCAAAGTGGCCTAATAGCTCACAGACGCTCAGAGACTCGGCGTACCTGGTGCACAGCTGTCGACCAGCGCTCCCAGTGCTCTGCCGTTACTCCAGTCCTGGCTGAAGTTCTTGATTGGCATATCAGGGACTTTGTGTTGGATCCAGCCCAGCAGACGCTGTTTAGGTGTCTTTGACTCCGACTGAACAAAAAAGAGAAACAAAGCGCTCATAAATCAAGTCAAGTATTTCATTAGCTCTCTGTTTTCTCTCTGATTTCTGACAAAGGTTTCATCATTAAATGTTTTATTTTTTTTGTCCTGAGGCGTCTTCAGATGAACAGAAGTTAATCAAACTAATCTGGATGTTACCTCTTCATCCTCGCCCTCCCAGGCCGGCATGGAGATGGAGTAATGCAGGATCAGAGTCCAGATCAGACCCAGGATCAGTTTCAGGTTCCCATCCACGATGGCTTTAGAGTCTGAAGGAGAGAAACAAACAGACCTCAGGTCAGATTCACGTACTACTCTAGAGCTTACACAATCCAAAGACCCACAGTCCTCTCTGCTGTTGGTTGGTTCTCCTGTGATTATTACTGAAACCATCTTTACTACTAATACACAAACAGCTGAAGCTCAACGACTGGGAGTAGAAAGCAGCAGGAAAGCATCGACCGAGTTAAAAATAACTCAATGGCCACCTTGAAGGTAGGAAAAACACATTCAAATGTTTAAGTATGGAAATCTGCTTAATTTAGTTCAATCAAATTTACGTCCACATGATGAGAGAGAGAGAGAAAATAATGAGATCATTTCACTTCCTGCAGTCTGTAACATTTAACTGCCAACATCCATTTTAAAACTCCACAGCTTCAGTCTGCTGTTTGGCCCCTCGCCCCACAGAATTATGTTTATTTAAAAACAGGGATGAAAAATTGTGGGAGTTTGACCTGTGAAACAAAACAACTGACTAGAAGTCAGTGACAAACCTGCCGCCAGCTTCATTTAACCTTCTAAAAGCAGAGCAGAGAGCAGAGAGCAGAGACTGCTGGGTCAATGCTTCTCATTAACCAGACCTCACTGTACCAGCTGGTGCCTCACACCAGAACACACACACACACACACACACACACCAGCATACACACACACACACACACACACCAGCACACACACACACACACACACGGTAATATAAGCTAATCTTTGGCTGCAGCACACTGAGTTCAGAGTGAAGCAGACAAAACATTCCAGTCATTTTTAATCTCCCGTCTACCATAACAAAAAACTTTATTACAATTTACGTCAAAGAAGCTGGACGCCCGAGGTTGAGGCTGAATATGTCAAGGAAGTCAGAGATAAATTGTGGTTAATTACACTAGATTAAATTCTTCTAAAATTCAAAATAAAATAAAAAAACGGAGCACCATAAGACAATGCAATACTTTTTTTTATACATTTAGGAGAATTTGTAGCAATCTAGAGCCAACCGGGGTTCAGTGTTACGCCTCAAGGACACATCAACATCTGGACAGGAGGAGGTCTCGACCCTTCAGCTCTGTGATTAGCAGATGAGCCCCTCTGCCTCCACAGAGCTTTGAAGGTATGATGTAAAAGGTGTCACGTACATGTCAGTCCAACATTTGGTTTGAAGCAGGTATGTGACCAGGTAACGTAGCTGGAGGGGTGAGTTACACACACCCACGCACACGCCGCAACCTCAGCAGTGCAGCGAGAGAGAAAGTGGCTTGGGAACTACAAGACTCTGCAAGTTCTTGCTTTGAGATTCTCTGGCAGAGTTGGCTCTGATTGGAGGTCGTACAGTGACACAGATGCGTCTCTGACTCTGATCAGTTTCCAGATGTGTATCAGTTCATCATTACACGCCTACTTTGTTCCCCACATTGCGACATGCAGCTCTGATTCAGCGAGCGTTCGCAAGAAATCATTCAGACGGATCCTGACGCATCTCGCTTTACAACACTCGCCTTATTCATGAAATATGTGGCCTATGCTGTGTGACGTATCACCCGTTTTTTTTTCCCCTGAAGCACAATAAGCCTGACATCATATTTCATAAAAACTAGAGCCCCACCGACTTTTCCGTTAACTGATATTGATCTATCACAAATACATCGGTTTAGTCCTGTACGTTGCCCGATATGCTGATATGAAAACTCCTATTTTTCAGATATTATTATCCAGTAAAAGATGCTTAAGGAAGTCTTTAATTATAAAATACCAAATGGAGTTCATGGCTTCAGGGCACTGGTGTCAATTTAGACGGTAAAGATAATGGTTTTATACTGATGGTACATGAATATCAGAATATTTTACTTCCGTAGGCTTGATTAAACAGAGGCCGTGTCCTGGACCTGCAGCACTCTGATGCATCACCCTCCTCTCTCATCCTGTTTGTTGTCACCTTGCAGCTGTCCTATATAATAAAGCCAGCATGGTTGTAAAAATAAACCCACAACAACACTATCTCCAGTCCCATCAGGATCTAGGCCACCACACACACTTCACAGTCCATATAACTGGAATCATAGATCTTAACAGAACGTATCAGTAAACGATCTCATCCAGAGCCTCCACACCTTCAGTTACCATATAAGGTAATCTCTGCTCTTATGTAACCGAGTCTGCGTGCTGACTTTCAGCACTGGTTGTGTGTTGGTGTGTTCAGCAGATAGGAGTCGTGTCCTCACTGTGTTCGAGTGTGCGTTTGAGAAATCCACCTGGTGATTCTCCAGCTCTGCCTCGCTGTCAGCGGGCCAGCTGTGGCCCAAACATGTTTCTGCAACTCAGGTTTTAGGTGGAGCTCTGGGAGACTGCTGCCTCACCCTCGGGTGACACAACACTGTTAGAGACGGAGGATATTCTTCAACACACACACACTCTCTGACACACACATATGTAGCGGAGAGGTTGCGACATACTGCTTTCCTCATTCCTAATCTCCCCCTCAGCTGCCAGGCTCAACACACTCTTATCTCTTTGCGTTTCTGTCTCTTTTTCTTCGTCTATTTCAACTCCTGTCACTCATTTACACCCTTCTCACTTCTCCACCTGTTTGATATCTTCATGTTTCACTTCTCTCCAATCTCTCTATGGCCTTCCCTGCTTCCTCCCACACTTCTCTCCCTTCCTTTCTTTTGCCCTCTCTGGTTGATCTGCCACACCTGCGTGAGTTAGTGTGTGGGTGTGTGTCACCGCCAGCCACCTCCCCAGCAAACATCCTGTCAATGAGCACCAGTCAGCGGCCTTTGGCCTTCTCACACACACACACACACACACACGCAATCACTCAGCTTAACACTAATCAGTCACACCAAACGGGACACTTTGGTGAAGAGCTACAGAAGTTAAAGTTAAAATGAAATGGATGCTTTTGAAAAGGAATCGTACTTTAAATATATAATATGTAACACTTGTATTAAAATATCTAAAAACAATGAAAACCTTACTAATGTAATTTGTCATGTTTTGAACTTTTATTAGTGTTTCCAACATTTGTTCTAACATAGAGAATCCTTTATTTTATTCAACCAGTGGTGCAGTTCATTTGTCGCTTTAGGACATTCGCTGTGTGAGGAAGTCGCTAACAAGACTAAATGTAACGTGAGTAAAACTTTAAAACATCTTCCAAGAAAGATTCTGCTAGATACATTTTCAACAATGGTGTTTAACAATGAAGACAACAATTTTTCTTTTTGTTTTAAAGTGACCCCCAACAACATACGAACAAACAAAGTGTTTAAATGGTTTCCTCACTAACATCTGGTGCACGGTCTCTGACCTTTAACGGGCACCATTGTCACCAGTTTAACAGTCTGTGTGCTGTAACCAGGTCAAACAAACACGAGATTTTTTCCCCCATTGTTTTAATAAATAATGGGGGGAAGAAAAAACTAAGATAAGCAGGTCGGAGCTCTCATGGAAAATCTGAAGGGTCACCAGTTTTTTTACATCCTGTTAAATAATAAAGTTTGTTGTAATCGAAATCCTTTAAATTAAATGTAAACGTTAACTTTATCTTCATCTTTCATCTTATCAACAGTTTGAATATCCGGTCATGAGTGATCTGGTCGCCCGTTTTGATTGACGAATACAGCACATCGCCACCTGGTGGTGCGGAGAGATGTTTCCTCTGACGCACGCAGAACGTACGAGCTAGTTTGCCGGCGGCTGTAGTCTTTACGGTGCGTTCCAGTGCAGCTTTCTGGCCAAAGACACGACGACATAACAGTCAGGCTTCATCACTGCGAATTCTCCGATGTCAGTTTGGTGTGTCTGGACTCTCAGATGTGGAGCCCTCGGATCAGGTTGTAAGATGTTACTGCTTTATCATTTACACTTAATTTCATTCAAACCATTCATCTGATGCACTGAGGATCATAACGGGAACTAAACACTGTGTGTGTGTGTGTGTGTGTGTGTGTGTGTGTGTGTGTGTGTGTGTGTGTGTGTGTGTGTGTGTGTGTGTGTGTGTGTGTGTGTGTGTGTGTGTGTGTGTCCTTGCCGACACAGTTTTGTGAGTAACGGGGTTATTGCCATGGCAGCCTATTGTTCACATAAAGAGAGCGAGAGTAAGAGAGAGACAAAGAGGGGGAGGTGTTAAAACTTAAGCGAGTCAAAACTATGATAGAAGAACAGCAAAACGACAAAAACACACAAGAGTGGAATCGACAAGAGTGTGTCTGT